>CM027124.1:4245193-4710169 GCA_015476505.1 Urochloa ruziziensis | reverse complement strand
CAAAATAAGCCATGTGTAAGTGTAACAACTAATGTTGTTGTATTCTTCTGTTTTCTGCTTGTTACTGAATATTTGTTGGTCCATGGTCGTTTAAATAGATATTTTGTCTGAATGGCTTCATAAAATAGTCTTTGGTCATTGCATATATTAGTACACAGTTTTTATTCCTCCATTCGCATATTCGGCTGACATTTTGTGGTCAATATAGAATGCAACTGGAAATACTTGCACGTGGAGTGTATTACCGGCATGCTACCAAAGTGTAGGAATCAGTTCGTTGCTGGCATGTGATGAATTTTTCTCCTCGTGTAGGTGAATGGCACAAAAAATAACAGAATCCACTACTCTGGGCCATTGATGCTTACTGGAGTGAAGATGGATGTGATCCTTAGAGAGCATGAGCGACGGATCCAACAATCGGTGCGAAGAGCCCGCCTTGACAAGGGAAAGGGGAAGCACAACAGCGAGAGAGACCAGTCAGAGGCACTGCTGTATACTACCGGGAACATCAGGGCCGATCGCTAACTGGTTCGGTTTGAGCAACCGTCAAAAGCATAGAAAATAGTGTTGAATCCCTTTGTATTTCCGTCCCTCAAGCGGAAAGGTTTTTGTTCTGCAAGAAACTCCACTGCCTGATGCGGTTTGAAATATTTATCTCAAGATTTGTTGGTTATCCATAGTCGTCAATTGTATATCTCAAGAGTACACCTCCTGGAAAATTGATTCATACAATCATACACCTGTTTTGGCATATGACAAGAGGAATACAAATCAAATTACAGGCCATTGATATTGAAACTCTGATGCTATTTATGTTGCTAGATGTATTGATGCTTTGTGATGTTTTCCCCTATTTGGATTCCTCTCGACACCCGAGAGAAGACCGCCGTAGAAAACAAGATTTAAGTGGTTGAACCAGTAATTACAAACACAAAAGCTGGATTTTTTTTCCTTCTTGAAATTCAGAACAGAAACGAACAGCCAAAGCATGGAACCCATGAAGCACGCTGAAATCCAAAGGGAATCGGCCGTGGCCCTGGAACAGCTCGATCTGCTTGACTGCTTGTACAGCGAGAACCCCTGAATCTGCACACGCCACCCCGTTTCATCGGTTGGAATTTGAATTGATGAGCAACACTTTTGGCTTATTATAAAGCAAGTTAAATTTTTTTTGAAAATAAATTAATTAGAAAAGCGGGCGAGGCCGAGGCTCTTGGTCAGGTAGTTGTTGTTGCCAGCGTCAGGTAGTTGTTGTTGCCAGCGTCAGACAGCGAGTCGCCGAAGATGAACTGCACCACGTCGCCGCGGCACAGGCCAGCGGCTTCCTCTCATATGCATGGGGTGTGCCTGAGAGGAAGAAGAATGGGTGTGTTGTGCTCCGCTATTCGCGTGCCACGGCCGGCGCTGCCGCTAGAGCTTCACTGCGGGACGAATGATTTTGTACAACAGCCCCCTGATAATTGCAACTAATCGCGATCCAAATATTTACAATTACCCCTGAGTATTTACAGAAACCCCCCTATTTCGGATCGCGATTAAAAATCGCGATCCGATTATTTACAAATTACCCCCCTTTTATTTATAAATAGACCCCTGGCCGTCTACCGCCGGCCGCCGACGCCGCCGTGCTGCTGCTCTGCCCCGGAATTGGGAAAGCTCCGTCAACCTCTCAAGCCCCAGCACAAGCGCTCCTCTTTGGTTCCCTGTTCAAGGTCCGAAGACGCTCGATTCGTCGGCAGCCGAGACGAGCGAGCAGCCGCCGTCATGAGCTCGCGCGGAGGCCGGGAATGTCCCGTCACCGGCCATAGGTGCCCAGTGCGTCTCCTCCGGCACGGCGGCAACCCACGCCGCTGCCGGAACCCTTCCTCAGTCCTAGTCTTCCAGGGACAGCATCAATTGAAGTTGCTCTGAAATCTGAACCTGAATGGCTTGGTTTGGTCTCTGCTTGCTCTTGGCTGACGAAATGAACGCGCCATTCAGGTTCAGAGCTGCCTGACACAACTTGTGAAAATTTAGTTATGTTTTCCGTCTGTGTTTGTTGATGTTCTGGAACTGCAATGAAATGTTGACATTGTTCTGAAGCTGCATATGAATCAGATGAAAACCTGAAGCATTGTAAACTTCATTCGGCTATTTGTATTTCTTTTCCTTGTTTTATAATGCTTTTTATTTATCTTCAAATCATCAAGTTCATGGACTGTCATTCCTCCAAATGGATTCTTGTGTGCAGCAACCAACAATGTTGATCAAGTCCCATATAGACCCGCGCTGGATCAGTAGCAGTCCATGTAGCACTAGAGATGGAAGCATCGGGCACAACAGTTTCTACTCAATCGACACTGGCTCCCAGTAATATATGAAAGCATATCGTCTATTCATTAGTGATTTTTCTAATAAAAACAGAAAACAATATACTAAATAGCACATATCTTCTATTTTTTCAGAAGAAAGAGAGGGTTAAGTCTTTAGCTAAAAAGAATTGCTACCACTAGTTAGCAATGAAACTTGAAACTTTGTCCTAGTTACATTTGAGCACAGAGTAGTCAATGACTGCTTGCATTCTAATCTCCAACCAAAATGGTTCCTGTAAATGTGTCAACCAAAATGCAAAGAATGATATTTCTTGTGCAACATCATAGCTTATAAATAGGTAAAATAGAAAAGAAACTCCAGCATGGGGTTCAAATGTTACACCTGAATGCTTGAATAAGCCGAAACCCAGGAAATGGAATGAAACAATTGTTACAGTAGCAGTGAAGATGTAAACCTTTGTAACTATATGTAATAGATAATTGGAAAGATCATATATGCTAGCAATTTATTCAATCTTGTTTAGATGAATGTGCCAATCGCTTGAGGGAAGCACAAGTGCACAACACTGCAGCAGTATCCCTTAAAAAGCACTTCAGTCTTCAGCAGTAAAGCACTTTTGACGCCTGTTGAAACATCACGGCAATGCCCTGGAAAACAAACAGCATTTCTCAGCTTCCACCAAAGGGCCATCAGGGGATCCAAATCCTGGCCAATAATATCTGTACTGTTAAAGTTCAGAAATAAGTGACAGGCCTGAGCTGCAACGCAAGACGAATGGTGCAATGCGACGATCAGCAGTTAAGCAGCACCTACATTTTCTTTTGGAAATGAGTTGCCTCTTGTTGTTAAGGCAAAGCTTCGAAATCACACAGACAAGCTGAGACGATGGCGTTGGCATGACCATGGACGGTGTTCAGGAGTTGACAGAGGAAGGAATTGGCCTGAGAGAGAATGAGAAGAAGAGGAATAGGCGCCGCCAGCCTGCGCCATCGGCGAGCTATAGGCTCCATGGACCCTCACCGTCTCTGTCCACTGCCGAGCTATAGACTAGATGCCAGCCCGCGCCGCCGCCGCGACGGTAGTGTTTCACCGCGGGAAGCAGGGCTGCCGCCCCGAGGACGCGCCGTGGGCTGGAGGAAGGGGGATTGGGTCGCGAAATCGACGGATGCAAGCGTGGGCTCGGCGGCTAGGCCATCGGTGTCCGGCGGGCACCAGCGGCAGCGCCGACGGTGAATGTTTTGCAGAACAGCCCCCTGATAGTTGCAAATACCCCCTGATTCGGATCGCGATTAATAATCGCGATCCGAATATTTACACATTGCCCCAGGGTATTTACATGAACCCCCCTAATTTGGATCGCGATTAATACTCGCGATCCGATTATTTACATAGTGCCCCCTTATATTTACAAATGGACCCCTGTCTTCCACCGCGGGCCACGGCCGCCGCCTCCGCCGTGTTCCCGGCCGGGATCGGGAAGCTCCGTCATTACCCTCTCAATCCCGAGCATAAGATCTACGTTCCGTTGCTCCTTTTGTTCTTGTTCAGCAAAGGCCTCCGCCCTCCGACCTCGCCAGCCTCGAAGCTGCTTGGCCCCAGATGGGGCGTGGTTGTACTACCCGTAGCTGTGACTGTGATCTGTGAGGCGCATAACTGAATGCACAGCGGTATCAACGGAGACCTGAGCATGGCAGCGGTGTAGGACTATAGGAAGAGCCGTCTGAGTTCGAGATTCTAAACTTCAGATTCTAATTGCAGGCTCCAAAGCTTTCTAGCAAAACTTGCCTTGAGTAGATCCAGAAATGACAAAACTGATCCTAACTGTCTGCATTTCAGATCAGCAATCAGCTCTACAGAAAAAGGTTCACTGAAATTAAGAGGAAACATACCTGCTGAAGTGATGCCAAGAAAAAGACCCCCACAGAAACAGAGTTCCTCATGTGGCATCAGACACCAAAGCACCAGATTGATCTTTCCAATCACTGAATCGCCAGGATGTCCTTCTATTTCAGAAACCCCTCGATTCTTTCTGGTAGCATTTCACACTTACTTTTTTTCTTCAACAAAACCAAAATCAACCAAAAAACATGTAGTGGACATATCTAGCAAGGAGCTTCAGAAAGAAAAACGTGTGTGACTGAAACTGAAAGCTCTACAAAATAACTCTCATTTTGTAGTTGATAATAGACCAGGCATTCCTTAAAAAAGAAATAATAGCAAAGGCACAAGATTGACACCTTATCAGTCACACTCTTACAGTCTTACCATACTCTGTGGATATACTGACTTTATGCGAGGACTGCAGAGTATAAGCAAATTAATTTCTGATAGAAATTACTGCATAGAGTTATTACACATTGGCACGCTTCAGAAACTAATAGCACAATATCTCATTATTCTTTCGGCAGCAGGAATGTAAGCTCATGTATTCCAGAATCTTTATATTTCGCAATTAAAATGAATTCGCCATCTAGGCCCTACGGTACAGAGATTTGAAAAATGCAAGTTTTCACTGAAATCGTGCTGGAGTGGTGGTAGGTAAACTGTACTGAACAAAAAACAAAATCATGCACAGCAAGTGCAAAACGCTTGCATCGTTTTTTTTTTTAGGGTCAACGGGGGGAGAGCATCCCACCTGAATTTTCATTAAGGGCTATGGAACGCTTGCATCGTTCACGATGTGGAGCTGTCTGATTGTTGATGTTTACAACATCAAGCAATCGTGGCTCCTCATCACCTGCTTCGTCATTGTGGTTCTATAGCCCCGGCTTCTGCCGTTGCAGTTTCTTTTGTTGGGATTAATGCCTTTGCCTGCCAACTAATCAAATAACAGTCCATTTCTATCGTCTGAAACTGTGATGTCTTGATGCTAAATGTATTGGTGCTTTGTGATGTACTTGCTCCTATTTGGATTCCTCTCAAATGCCGTAGAAAACAGGATTTGAGTGGCTGAATTGAACCACTGATGATTTCAAATATAAAAGTTGCACGTTTTCCCTGAAATTCAGAACAGAAACGATCAGCAACATCCGTTTTTCTCTTTGGATAAAAAGTTGCCTCGTGTTAAGCCAAAGCATCGAACCCATGAAAGCGCACAGAAACCCAAATCGCGCGGACGATCGGAGACAACGGCGTTGGCCTTATCATGGAGTTGGCAGAGGAAGGGGTCGACCTGAGAGGAAGACGAATAAACTGCCGTTAGTGCCCCGGGGACGCGCTGTGGGCTGGAGGAAGAAGATGGGGGGCATAGATTGACAGAGGGAGAGCGGGACGCGCGCGGCGGCGAGGCCAGCGCTGGTCGGCGGGCACCAGCGTAGCGTCGCCGGATGCCATTGCCGCCGCCGGTGAATGTTTTGCAGAACAGCCCCCTGATACTTGTAAATACCCCTCTGGTTTGGATCGCGATTATTAATCGCGATCCGGACATTTTCAAATTGGCCCAGTGTTTTTACATAGAACCCTCTAATTTGGATCGCGATTAATAATCGCGATCCGATTATTTGCATATTGCCCCCATACACTTTGCAAATAGCCCCCTTTCATGGTATGTCCACCGCCGGCAGGCTGCCGCCATCCCCGTGCTTCCGGCTGGAATCGGGAAGCTCCGTCATGTCATCACCCTCTCAAACCCTAGAACAAGCGCTCGGTTCCGTTTCTCCTTGTCGCTCGCAAGCCGCAGGTGCCCACTGCATCTTCTCCAGCAATGTATGGCCATTCAGTTTCGTCAGAGCTAGCATGGAGAGGGAACCGGCAATCATGGCCGTCCATTATTCGTGATTGGAGCTAAAAGGGGGGCTGGAGGCAGTTAGTGCAGGCTTGCAGCTGCTTTCCCTGCCGAAATTCCTGCTCGTGCCCTCTTGCTTTTCCCGTTCTTGCGATTTCACTCGTGATCTCGATCCACTTCTGTTTGTGGTCGGTCAAGGTAAATGTATGTTTCCGTGTACATCTATAAAAATGCAATTGGAAATGGTTGCACATGCAGTGTATTTCCCACATGCTGCCAAAGTGTAGGAATCGGTTCGTTTCTGGAATATGATGAGAATTTTCTCACTATTCTAGGCCATTGGTGCCTCCTGGAGTGAACATGGATGAGAGCATGAGCGACAGATCCAACAAGCTGTACGAAGAGCTCGTCACTTGACAAGGGAAAGGAAAAGCACAACGGTGAGCGAGACCAGTCAGAGGCACTGCTGTATACCACCAGCAGGAACATCAGGGGCCGATCGCTGAAAAGTTCGGTGAGGACCCCGGTTTGAGCAACTAGCAAAAGCATAGAAATTAGTGTTGGATCCGATCCCTTCTATCTTTCCGTCCCTCAAGCCATGTGCATGCCTATTCATGCCATCTTTTATATGTTCAAGTATGCTACATACATATCTTTTATATGTTTCCATTAGAAACAATAATGTATCTATATCTATAATTATTTTTTTCTCCTTTCGTTTCTAAGGGAACAATGGAATCAGTACAAGCTTCAGCCTTGCATGTTATGTTGTACCCATAGCTATTCTATGCTAAATATGCCACGAATTTCTATTTTAATTCAATTACGTTATTACTGCAGTCTAACATTCCAGAAGTGCCATTTTTAATTTTCCAAGCATGAATAAAATAACTTGAACTTTATTACGGTTCCAGGTTTGTTGTTGCATGACGAAAAGGTGGTATGCATTATTAGCGTGTAAACTTGGACTGCACATGTAAAACACGGAGAGGGGTCATGTTTTTATACCTCAATAACAATAGGCTACTACTGTTTCTTACGAGGAACATGCGCGCG
Organism: Urochloa ruziziensis; assembly: GCA_015476505.1. Classification (NCBI taxonomy): domain Eukaryota; kingdom Viridiplantae; phylum Streptophyta; class Magnoliopsida; order Poales; family Poaceae; genus Urochloa; species Urochloa ruziziensis. Next base: position 4,703,076 of record CM027124.1, on the reverse strand, counting down.
GTTACTGCCTTTTGTATTGCCCATACTATGCTCACTCGCTTGCTAGGGCCACAGGGGCTACTACTTCGAGTTTTCCCAGAGTCATTTGACAAACCAATTATTTTATGTATGGCTCTATATATGATACCTTCTTTCCTTAACATAATGAAAATGACTTTATGCCAAGCATTTGGTGGAGGGTGACTCTTTAAATTATGAAAAGAACTGTGTGCTCCAACTTCCGAGCATTTAGCTAGGTTTAGTGTTTTTGTTTAAGTGGTATCATTGTTGCTCCAAAGTTCCTGCAAATCTGTTTATTGTGTTTCATAAACATAGAGGCAGTAAACGCCTCATTGAATAAAGTTTCATGTGGTGCTTGCTTTACCAAAAAAAAAAATGTTATCATTAGTGTTGTTTTTGGTCGATATTATTTGTTGTTCTAATTTTTTGGAAAACTTGAAAAATGTTATCATTACTATGCAAGGTATAGATGTAGAACAGCAAATTGAAAAACTTCATGTTTGCACGGTGCAGCATGAAGTTCAACAGCATGCAGATAGACTCTAAAATACAATGCCATGGATTCTGAAAATACTTGTCATTTTTAAAATACCTGACACTTTATTTATTTTAAAATACCTGACATTTTTATCACTTTATTTATTTTAAAATACCTGACACTTTACGTTTTTCAAAATATACTTTCCCATTTTACCCTTGCATAAGAGTACTACAGAAATATTCTAAAAATATTAAAAGATAGCTTTATGATAAAAGTATTTTGACCGTTTCATCTTTAAAAAGTGAATTGTTTGTTCGTATTTTCATACTTCACGTCAGAGAACCGGAAACTGCTAGTTATGTTAGTCTATATGATATAATATAATACTATATTGTGTCGTAGTTGCAGTTCGAGCATTGCTTTGTGAATGATAAATGATGCATGCTTCCTCAAAAGACACCATGACATTGCTGCTACTTTTATCTGCTTTTTACACAGCAAATTGCTTTGTGCCGAACATGCTAAATAGACAACCGCAAGCCTAATGATGAATTCACACTTGATCACTCATCTGGTACTAACTAGAGCTGCTTATATCGCACGCATGGTTTGACGACAGTGGTCCATGGATGCACCGGTGGATCTAGCTGAAAATCACGGAATGTCTTTCTCCCTCCTGAACCCACCACCTCCTCATCCATTCCCCCTCCGCCTGGCGAGGTAAGCGGCACTCCGGCGGCTACGCGTGCGGGGCGAGCTGCGGCTCCGGCTCCGGCGGACGGAGGGCGGGTGAGTTACGGATCCGGCGGGCGGCTTCAGTGGCTGGCGCGCAGGGGGGAAGGGAACAAGGCGCTGGGCTCGCTGCTTGCTTTGGGTTGGTTGGAGAGGAAAAAACTACAAGTTCCATGGCTTCCGCCTTCACCGCCGCCGCCGCTCTCCTCCTCTTCTTCCACTTGCAGCTGCTGCCGTCGGCTGCGCAGCCTGGTGAGTTTTCCACCCCCATTCTCATCACCAAAGATTTGTTTTTTCCTTTGCTGCGCGGCCGCCGCCCTTCATGGGTGAAGAGATTTGCGAAATTGCAGGCAGCTGTAGCTCTGCTCTGCTTGACTAAGCAACTAGCTTGGACTGTGTTCCACATCTAAACCTCACTCACCACCTTGTCCCTTTCCATCGTGTCCGCTGCAGGTTTCATTAGCTTGGACTGCGGGGGAGCTCGTGATCACACTGATGCCATTGGGATCCAGTGGACCTCCGATGCTTCCTTCGTCTCCGGTGGCCAGGCAACGCAATTGTTGGTCCAGAACAGCATGCAGGGCCAGCAGTTCACTACAGTGCGCTATTTCCCCGCCGACAACAGGAAGTACTGCTACACCATGAACGTCAGGAACAGGACGCGCTACCTCGTCAGAGCCACTTTCCTCTATGGCAACTTTGACAACAGCAATGTCTATCCGAAATTCGACATCTCCCTAGGAGCGTCTCCCTGGTCCACCATTGTCATCGATGACGCCACGACCCCTGTGGTTGAGGAAGCAATTATCTTGGCTGCTGCTCCCACGCTCAGCATCTGCCTCTCCAATGCCAGTACAGGACAGCCCTTCATCTCTACCCTCGAGCTCCGCCAATTTAACGGTTCACTCTACTACACCACTGATGAGGCACGCTTCTTTCTTGCACTGTCTGCAAGGATAAATTTTGGAGCTGAAAGCAATGATTCAGTCAGGTATTACTAACAACACAATGCTCATGCCTTTCACATTGTGCGTAGCTTCATACCATATCTTTTAACTAGAGTTCTATGCCCAAGCCAACAATAAACTTTATATCCTGTGTGGCTGCATGTGATTGTTGTTATGATTCTATGTCTCAATGGTCCACTGTATAGTGTGACTGCTGTGACACCACATGTCAATGTTCTGATCACTCTACTTTCATAACAAAGTTGTAACCAGATTTGCATTGTAACCAGATTTGCATTTTATTTCAAGAGAACAGATGACCGAAGAGCGCTCTTTTTCTTGTTTCACAGATACCCTGATGATCCATTTGATAGAATCTGGGAATCTGATTCTGTGAGGAGAGCAAATTACCTTGTTGATGTTGCTCCAGGGACTGAAAGAATATCAACTACAAAGCCCATATTTGTCAGTACCAATGAAGAACCACCTGAAAAGGTCATGCAAACAGCAGTAGTTGGCCAAGATGGGTCCTTGAACTACCGCCTTGATTTGGAAGGTTTCCCAGCAAATGCATGGGGAGTCTCATATTTTGCAGAAATTGAAGATTTGGCACCAAATGAAACGAGAAAATTTAAGTTAGATGTCCCTGGCATGCCAGCACTCAATAAACCAACTGTTGACGTGGAGGAGAATGCTCAGGGCAAATACCGTTTATATGAACCAGGATACACAAATTTGACACTTCCGTTTGTTTTCTCCTTTGGGTTCAAGAAGACAAATGATTCTTCAAAGGGGCCTATCTTGAATGCCTTGGAGATTTACAAATATGTCCAAATTACTATAGGATCTCAAGATGGTAAGCAATTGTCTGTGTTTCTGCTACCTTTTATTTTTGCTAGCTACAACAATTCTTAATGTTTCACCATAGTACAAAAGAAAAAAAAACAGTTTGGGATTAAATTGGTGTTTGTAACATTGACAGCAAATATCATGGCCAGCATGGTATCACGATATTCAGGAGAAGCAGATTGGGCACAAGAGGGCGGTGATCCGTGCTTACCAGCATCATGGTCCTGGGTGCAATGCAGTTCAGAAGATGCTCCAAGGGTATTCTCAATGTATGAAAGCTGGCATATCATTGCACCTTCAATTATTTTCTACCTTAATGAAATAGTATGTGACACCTGAGAAATTTTTTTATTGCAGCACATTGTCTGGGAAGAACATTACAGGAAGTATCCCAGTGGAACTCACAAAGCTATCGGGGCTGGTTGAGCTGTAAGGACTGAATACATTATCTTGTCTAAGTATTTGGCTTCTATTATCTGATCTACTCATTTCTGTTAATGCAGAAAGCTTGATGGTAATTCATTTTCTGGCCAGATTCCTGATTTCAGCGAATGCCGTAATTTGCAGTATATGTGAGTTTCCAGTTATTTTGATAATATTTATTCTTAAATGATTCTACTAATAGATGGCGCTTTTCTTCATTCCAGTCACCTTGAGAATAATCAGTTGACTGGCGAATTGCCGCCTTCTTTGGGAGACCTACCTAACTTGAAAGAGCTGTAAGTTAAATTCTTGTGTGCACCTTGTCTCATTTAAACTTTGGAGACCATTGTACAATATTTCTTCAATTTATTTTCTTTTCTATTTTATCTTTATTTGTGATTTTTCTGATTTTTTTATTGCTCGAAGAAACTCAAACAACTGTTGATGATAGTGATTTAGTCCTCTTTTTTCATATGCTACATCTGTTCAAGGGTCTTTATGGAAAAGATCTGCTCTTATGAACTAAATCTTTTGCAGGTATATCCAAAACAACAAGCTGTCTGGACAGGTTCCAAAATCACTTTTCAAGAGAAGCATTATTTTGAAGTTAGTTTCACTTACCTTTCAAGCAGATTATTTATTTTAGATCATGCCTTTGAGCACTACCGTGGCTTGAGAACCTTCGCTCTTCAGTCACCAAAATGCTTATACATATGCAAAATAGCTATGCCGTTCTTTGGATGGCCGTATGACTCCCTCTGTTCTAATTTGTTGCATGCCTGCAGCTTCTCTGGGAACAGTGGCCTTCACATGGTAAACAATGGTATTAGCCACACCATAATTATTATATGCGCGGTGGTTGGGGCCATTGTGTTTCTGGGTGCTTCTATTGGATGTTATTTCTGTATATGTTGGAGAAAGAAGAAACCCCATGAAGGTACTCTCTTCAGCTCAATTGACACATCTGATATTATGCTAGAGCATGCACTGATTCTTTTACCATCTCCAGACACAGTTGTTATTGCAGCACCAGCAAAAAAACTTGGTTCATATTTTAGTGAAGTAGCTACAGAATCAGCACACAGATTTTCTTTATCTGAAATTGAAGATGCTACTGACAAATTTGAGAGAAGAATTGGCTCTGGAGGGTTTGGCATAGTATACTACGGAAAGTTGGCTGATGGGAGAGAGATTGCAGTCAAACTTCTCACAAATGACTCCTATCAGGGCATCCGAGAATTCTTGAATGAGGTCTGTTCCCATACTGACCTTATCATCTCCTATGAGTGCTTGGGAAAACAATGTCTGAGATGCTAGAGCCTGATATGTCATGTGATTATCACTGTTCATTTTTTAATCAGATGACCCAGTAAAGGAAAAAAGAAACAGTCGCATACTTCTAGCCTCAGTCTATTCTAAAATGAATCAGAGATAGCACTTCTGTATATTTTTATGCAATTTGGAATTTGAAGTGTTCTTGCTTATATATCTGTATGTGTTCCTTTCATTTTCCCATTTCTGTCAACCTGGATAGTTTGTTTTCATATTTGTCTTTTTTTTCTGCATGATTGCTGCGATGATCTGATTAGTTTTTTGGCTAACATCTCATTTCAGGTCACATTGCTTTCCAGAATACATCATAGACACCTGGTTACATTCCTTGGTTACAGCCAGCAAGATGGCAAGAACATACTAGTGTACGAGTTCATGCATAATGGGACATTAAAAGAGCACCTTCGTGGTAAGTCCACTTCCAACTGATGGTAAATCTACATTGGGGAATCAATGGCAAACTGTCAGTAGGTCGATAGTTTTTCTCTTGCAAGCTAAGTGTTTCTAATTTTCTATTATAATTTGATTAAAGGAATGTTCCTTGTGCTGTTGATTTAGCTTTAGGAATTGCTTAACTAACCAAGATGAAACATGTAGATAGATAAATTCTACTTAGTGATAGACAACCTTTTGTTGTATGCCAGAAATCTCTAGTTTTGCTCCCAATTGCGATTATTATTCAGTTATCAACCTTAGCAGCAACATGGAGTGTTATATGACTGCACCCCATTGTGAAAACGTATACAAATGAGTGTAAACTTTTGGTGGTGTTTCCTCAGGAGCTGATGATGATAAAATAACTAGCTGGCTGAAGCGTCTTGAGATTGCAGAGGATGCTGCAAAAGGTCTGTGCTCTGCTAGGTTTTGCAATTCCCTACTTGTACATTGAATATGGAAATTAGCCGCCAGGTTTTCTGAATGTGGAATGACAAAAAATCAGGTATAGAGTATCTCCACACAGGATGCTCCCCAACAATCATCCATAGAGACCTCAAGAGCAGCAACATTCTCCTTGACAAGAACATGAGAGCAAAAGTTGCAGACTTTGGGCTATCAAAACCTGCAGTGGACGGGTCTCATGTATCGAGCATAGTTCGAGGAACAGTGGGATACCTGGACCCAGAGTAAGGCCAAGCAAGCAATCTGACTGAGAACAACATTCTGTATGATTCTCGAGCACTTATATTTATGTTTGTTGTGGATAGGTACTATATCTCGCAGCAGCTGACAGAGAAGAGCGACATCTACAGCTTTGGGGTGATTTTGCTGGAGCTCATCTCAGGCCACGAGCCGATATCGAATGACAACTTTGGGCTCAACTGCCGTAACATTGTTGCTTGGGTAAGAAGAGAACTGTAACTTTAGGTTTCATGCATTAATTTTGTTCCATGTTCCGTTAGTGACCATTAGTGAATTAACTGTGATGATAAATGGGGTAAAAATGAATAAACTTGGCAGGCTCGATCGCACATCGAGAGTGGTAACATCCATGCCATCATTGATCAATCTATGGACAGAGGCTATGACCTGCAGTCAGTGTGGAAGATTGCGGAGGTGGCCATAATGTGTGTGAAGCCCAAGGGTGCACAGAGGCCTCCCATCTCAGAGGTACTCAAGGAGATCCAGGACGCCATTGCCATCGAGCGGGGACCCCAGGAGATGCAGCGCTCTACTACTATCCAACAGCAGCTGCTCGTGTCCAACAGCAACAGGTCCATGGCCGATTCGTCGTCCGTGAACCACCACCTGGACTTGGAGCACAACGGCGAATCCTTCGACGAGCTGCTCATGCGCCCAGGTCTCAGATGAAATCAACAAGAAACCACACCAGACGGTCCATTGTCTGTCTGTCCCTGTATATTTGGTGGAGGGTGTCAATCTGAGGCCCAGATGACAGTTTTATTCGTGATTTCGTGTAGCTGAAGAGTCCCTAAGCTGTGTGTGTAAATGTGCAAGGATTTATTATGTTTAGGTAGCATGGAGGATGTATCAAGGAAAACTTTTGGCTGGTAGTCAAATGAGTGCCTTGCTGCTGTGTAGTATAATTTTTGCTTTTGATGTCAATCGATTATTTGCAAGATCGATGGGAGCAAGTATGGTCCTTTTTGTGGCCAGTAACTAAATGGTATTTAACATATCGGATTATCAACATTGTATATAAATGGTAGTAATAGACAACACAGCCCAGAATCGTGTACAAACACAAGCGAACAAACTCTATCAAGCCAAGCCACCTTAGCTTCTAAATGTCATCACACTTGCAACACAAACCACATGCATAAAGAGACCTTTATCTACTCCAAATTCAGTTTCTTCTGACTCACTTTGCGTACCACAAGATAGAACCAACCTGACATCAACCAATAATAAGCCAAATGGAGGTCAGCTTTTAACCTGTTTGTGCACCAATACATTAGAACACTCTTGCCACGTATTAGTGCCTGCCATAATTTTCGTCAGGACTTACCTAAAAAAAAAATTTCGTCAGAACACCTTGAACCACAAAGGTCAAAAAGGGTGATTCCAAATGTAAGACGGTTGCATTGCGCTAAGACGGTTGCATTGCGCTAAGCACATATAACTTTTTTTTTAAGGAACCGCTAAGCACATATAACTAACATTCTTTACAGGATGGACGGAAAATAATGAGCAAGAAAGGAAGTCCGCGATGGGCCAGCCCAAGAGATTCTGTTCTTCTCGCCCGGCGCGGCCCAGTTAGATTGTTGGGCTTAGTCATCACATAGCTAGCCCTCTGGAGTCCACCGGTTTCGTGGGCCCAGCAAGTCATCGACCACACCGCAAGGGGGACGAAGGACTTGTTGGCGCGCCCACCAGACCTGGAAGCCTCCCAAATTCCCAATTCACCCGCCGCCTCCCTCTCCGGCCGGCGGCAAGGCGGTGATGCCACGAAGGCGGCGGCGGCGCCGGCCGTTTGATGCGCCCACCACCGTCTCCTTCTCCCTCCGCGCTGTCCAGGCACCATCTCCTCCGCATCCGCCGCTGCCTCCCACCCGTTTGGCTTAATGCCGCCCCCGCCCAGGACCCGTCCCCATCCCCGCCGCCCGCCTCCTCAGTCTCCCCCTCCTCCCTCTCGTCCCTTCTCTTCTCCTACACCGCGGCGCGCGCCCGATTCCCCGGCGAGCAGGTGCACGCGCGCGCCGTCGCGCTCGGCCTGGCCGCGCACCCCTCGGTGCTCCCGAGGCTCGCCTCCTTCTACATCGCCCTGAACGACCTCCCCGCGGCGCGAGCCGCTGTCGAGCGCGCGGCGGGGAAGGCGCGGGCGTTCCCCTGGAACCTGCTCATATGGGGCTACGCGGGCCGCGGGATGTGGCGCGACGTGGTGCTCGCGTACGAGAGGATGCTGGCGCTCGGCGTGGGCGCCGACAGGTTCACGTACCCGTCGGTCCTGCGTGCCTGCGGCGAGCTCCGGGATGCCACCGTCGGTCGGGGGATCGAGCGGCGGGTTCAGAGGTGGGGGTATGGCCTGGATATGTATGTGTGGAACGCTGTGGTGGGGATGTATGCCAAGTGTGGGGAGCTGGAGGATGCGCGGAGGGTGTTTGACGGAATGCCTGCGAGGGACGTTGTCAGCTGGAACGCGATGGTGTCTGGGTACGCGTCGGCAGGTATGTGGGGCGAGGCGTATGAGCTGCTGCGGCAGGTCCCTGGGGCGAACATTGTCACCTGGAATGTAGTTGCTGCTGGGAATTTGAAGGCGGGGAACTATGACGAGGTTATGAGGTTGGTTTCGCAGATGAGTAGTTCCCATGCTCCAGGGCTGGATTTTGTGACTGTTGTGGTTGGCCTGAAAGCATGCGGTCGGAATGGTTATCTGAGAACTGGCCGGGAGTTGCACGGCGTGGCTGTTCGTCTATGCTTTGATAGGCTTGAACGCGTGGAGTGTTCGTTGATCACAATGTACTCGAGATGCCAGATGATGAGCTCTGCCTACCGTCTGTTTAGAACATGTTCAGTTCGGAGCGTAGCTACTTGGAATTCACTGCTAGCAGGATTTGCGTTCATGGACCAGGTTGAGGAAGCTATGCTGCTTTTCAGAAAGATGACCGAGTCTGCTGTCTTCCCAAATGATGTTACTGTGTTAACTATGCTTTCACTTTGTGCACGTTTTGGACACCTCTGTCATGGAAGGGAGATGCACTGCTACATTCTCAAGCATGGACTCAATGGCTCTAACTTACTGCAAAACTCACTTGTTGACATGTACTCAAAGTCCAGACAGATGGCCGCTGCCCAGAGAGTGTTTGACCAGATGCAATGTCAAGATAGGCACACCTACACTTCATTGATTTTGGGCTATGGAATACAAAGAGAGGGACATGTATCGCTGAAGCTCTTTGATGAGATGATTGCCAACAACATCAAGGTGGACCATGTAACTATGGTTGCTGTTCTGTCAGCATGCAGCCACTCTGGGCTGGTAACTCAAGGGCAATTACGATTTGCTGAGATGATTGATGTATTTTGCATTGCACCAAGGGTGGAGCATTTTTCTTGCATGGTCGATTTGTACTGCCGTGAAGGTTTGCTGAGGATGGCTGAGGAGATGATTAACAAGATGCCATTCCAGCCAACTGCTGCAATGCTGGCAACTCTAATTGAGGCTTGCCGGATCCATGGCAAAATTGAAATTGGGGATCGAGCTGCAAAGAGGCTGCTGGCAATGAGGACAAACAACCCGGGCCACTACAAACTGGTTGCAAACATGTATATATCAGCAAAACGCTGGCCAGAACTAGCTAAGGTTAGATCACTGATGAGAACGATGGAGCTAAATATGATTCCAACTCATTCCTTACTAGAGTCAGAATATGACATATGCCCAGCTGAACAAGACTATTGCTTAAACCGCTGTACGCCCGGAGGCTTGTCTGATGACATGACAGATACTGATTTCTCTAGTAGTGAGGAAGTGAAATTCAATGAAGCTTTTGGTGGGTAACAATATAGCTGGAATCCAGTAGGTTACTTTGGGGACATGGCTTCCATGTTAGGCAAGCGGCTTACAACCTGTGTTCTTCGCATCACGGAAGAGGTGATATAATTGTTGATACTTTTTACTCACACTACTTACTGGTATTTTGTCTGCGATTGATGCTACTTCACCATGTTAGTTTATAACTTAGGGGTATTTGTATTTGTTTATGTCTGTTCGCTTTTGAGGTTTGAACTGCCTATACCTGGGAAGTCATATACATCAATTTGGTATGCTGTAAAATTTCCTAGATAGAAATAATTTGAGATTTTTTTTTTTTTGCGAATCGGTATAGATTTCTTGCCATGTTCTTTGACGTCACATGCTAAGTAGTAGAGGCAATTGGACTGAGCTAGTTTATCTCGCACTTTCCTCGAAAAGGAATCACTCCTAGTGAATAAGGTTGAATGTTTCAAGTCCTTACTAACTCAAGGATATTATTGGCCTCTGATACACTGATATTCCTTTGTTTGAATGTTCTTCTAACAGAATTTTGCTTTGCTGAATTGAAAATGACACAGGCTTCCAGCTCAATCACAAACAAATTTTGTCATGGTAATTCAAAGTCTGCATAGTACTATCAACTGATGTTGTTCTTTTATTCTTATGTGCTCATTTGATTCATGGTCATTCCGAATTCAGAACCAAGCTACCAGTCTACCACCCTATGGTGTAAATAACATCTGACCAACCTGGCTCGCATGAGTGAAGGGCAGCTCTGGTAAGTTTTTTAAATCATTTATTGAAGTTGAGAACATTTTTACCCGAGCACAAGTAAACTTCAATTCTGTTCATTTGATTTGAGGTCGTTTCACATTGGGTTGTCAGCTGCTCTGGGCCTCTAGCTGACCTCTGGTTTAGTCAATCCGATAGTAATGTTTCGAAAAAAAAAAATCCGATAGTCAGTAACCAACTTTGTTTATTCTTTTTTGTCCTTTCCGTGCATCCATTGATTACTGCGCTTTTATTGTTTCTGGTGCTAAATGAATTTGTCGTTCCAGTATATTGTGCAAGCTGCCTGTTCTCTGACGCGGAGGCCATGGCGCCATGCAAGCTACCTGTTCTCCGATTCAGCAACAGGATCGAAAGTTCTAGTACGCGCAAGCGAAGTAGTACGTGAGTGTGGTTTCAGAGGAACAGAGCTAGGTCATTTTGGTGCAAAGATTATTCCAACAAAATGGAAGCTGATCCCCACCCAAGAATACAAGCGACGTGTGATTTACACGGTAACCAGTTCAACAAGCCGGCGGCAACATGAGTTATCTATGTGCATGTAGGTCATAGCAAAACGTGCTTGCCAGTAACCAAAAAATAGCAAGAAACAGCAGAGCTAGCAGAGAGAATACACATAAATAAGCAATCTCATAGCACATAAACGTTATCAGAATGTTTGGTTCCGTCTCATCATCAGAGGTATATATCAGCAAAGCACATCCCATGATCAATCAAATAAAATCAAACCGCACACGACACACTAGCAGCTAGAGACGCTGCTTATTATTACAGTGGCTTCAGGCTCGTCGCAAACGCCAGGCGGCGTAGCAGACGGATACACACACTCGTCAGTCTCAAGCCAAACACAAATCGAAGCAAAGAATACACAGACATGGAGATACACGCATCAGCAGGCGGTGGTACACACCAAAGCTGCAGATACTCAATCGCAAGCCACACTCACTGTAGCACACATCTCGGCAGGCCAAGCCTGTTTGCAGCAGGCAAAACCAGGCGGCCGCCCTTCTTATTTGAAAATGAAACACGCGCACACACACACAGCTGCAGCCTGCAGAGGAAGGCAAGGCCAACTCGGCTGGCCGTCAAGGCAGGCAGGAGGCAGCCTTACGAAGAGCCAATCAATGGGCCTTGGCTCGCCAACGATTAACAAACAACAAGCTGATCGATCAACTAGAGTTAGCAGCAGATGCAGAGCTCGGAATGATTTCACCTGGGCAGAGGCAGAGCAGAGTGATGGAGAAGCACAAACAGATAGTGAGTAAGCTGCCTTAATTAATTAGCTTGAGTAAAAAAGATGCAACCAGAGACGATCGTTACCTGAGGACGGTGCCCCTGAGCAGCCGGCTCCGCTTGTAGTAGCGCGAGTGCACCGGCTTCTCGTAGAGGGAAGGGTGGTGCCCGGCGTCCACCCCGTCCCACTCCAGCTTGTCCCACACGTCCTTCTCCACCTCTACAGCCGGCCGCCTCCTCATGCTTGGCTCACGACCCATCAAGGACGGAAGCCGGCGCAGATTCGGGCATCCCCTGACCCTGATGCTCTCGAGCGCCGGCGCCAGTGTCTTGGCGGCCTCGCATATCTGCTGCAGCGCTGGCAGGTCGTGCAGGTGGATGGTGGTCAGCTTCGGAAACTGGACACTTGTGTGCCGGAACGCCTCCAAACCCGGTACGAAGATGTGCCTGATGTCCCCGCAGTGGATGATGTGGATGGTCTTCAAGCTGGAGAAGGAGGGGCGTATGCCCATCGCAAGCGCGAACTGCAGGCTTGGGCAGCGCCGCAGGTGCAAGTGCTGTAGACCTTCGAAGTGATCATTAGAGAACCAGCTAGGGCCTTTGCTCCATACACAGCTAGCCATCAGGAGATCCGATACCCAGATGGTCTCCAACCTACAGTTGTAATCCTCTGCACCCGGAGGAAAGACGGCGTGCAAGTTGCGGCATCTCTCGACGCGACACCATTTGAGTACGTGCCAATCACTTGCAGGCATGGTACTCCTGCAGGTCGAGACATCATGCACGTGTATTGATTCGGTGTAGCGACTCATCAACGAAGCCAGATTATTAATATCAGAAACTTCCTGTGTCTCAGTCTGCACGTTGCGGCTTCCATCACCAATCTCAATATGGTGATCCGACTGTTGCGTTGGAGGCTGTGGGAAGGCTTGCATCGGGGTCAGGGCGTCACCAACCTTAGTAAAGATGTCATCATACAGGCCTGCTACAACATGGTGGTTTTCATCGATGGTCTCCGTCATCTTGCTGGCTGTTGCTTCAGGTTGAACCACAGCCCCGCTACATGCAGTCAAAGAGGTAATGTTGATGCTAAAACAAACATCACCAATCCCTTTATAAATTACCATATCCACAAGGGAGCGAGTGAGCCTCGCATCCACAATAATAGCATGCACTTGTAGGTGGAAGGATCTAGAAAAGGTGCCAAGTGATGGCTGAGCAGCACAACCAAGTACCCTCCCAGCAGGCCGTGTATCTATACACAACAGCTCTAGTACTTCCCATTGTTTCCTGGGATCTGAGCCCCATTTTATTGCACGAAGGCACTCACAGCCTAACAGAAAGAGCCGCTTAAGCCTTGGGACATCCACCAACATAGTTTCAAAGTCAAGTACCTTGATTGGACATCCGGAGAGGTCCAGTTCCACAAGGTTGGGAAGCCCACGCAAGAACAGGTTGTCCAGGCGTCCACATCCTTGTAGAGATATGATGGAGGTCTTGACAACACTCTTCCTCTCGCCTGCATCAGCTGGTGGACGTTTTGGATATGGAGGTAGCTCAACAGTTGATGCCCGATGGGATAATGCTGGTCCATAGCCGTCCAAACTGAATGATCTTAGTGAGGAGTTGTTAGAAACCACAATATCCTCCAGCTCATCACAACCATCGAGAATAAGCACCTGAAGTTTGCTTGCCTTTGATATGCTTGCTGCTAGATTTCTTCCCATGACTCTGTTGCTGCCAGATAGATCAAGTATTTCGAGGCTTGTATTGTCCATAAGAAATAAGTCTCCGATGTCACTTGATGTTGTCTCCGCTGCCTCGTCATACACAGGTCTGATGATACGGAGACATTGGAGGTTAGGCAGCCTCTTCTGTAACTGATGATGACTTGTCCACCGCGGCCACCTAACTCCTTCTACGTTTAGCTCCATGAGGTTAGCCATGAGGACTATCTTCTCCTCGGATAAGATCTCATCCCAATCCGTGTAGTATATGGTAAACACCCACAAGCTCTTCAAAAAAGCCCACTTGGTTGCACAAACCCCTCCTTGATGTTCAATTGTATTGTTATCCATACAATGGTCTAAACCAAGGAATCTCAATGTGTGGCAATGGAGGAAAGGAGGTGATTCAAAACTGAAGGCACAACAAGAGAGAATTAGAACGCCAACTTTGCTGCACTGTTTAAACAAGTCATTTGATAATGAAGGTGCACCAATAGTCCTATCAAATGCTAGGAAGATCGATGTTGCCCTTGCCAGTATATTTTCATGTTGTCTTGAACTATCTTTTTCTTTGAGGTGACAGATATCCAACGGTATGGCCTCTCTTCATATTTATTAATGTTATCATCATCTTCACCTTTAACCACCAAATGATAAGTCCCCAGAAGTTGCATCATCCTATCAAACACATTATCAAGCAGAGAATCATCACCACCAATACTTATTTCTGAACCCAATGCATTGCTAATCTCCCTTGTTCTATCCCCTTCTTGAATGATCCCATCACAAATCCAAAAGTTGGGAGCATGAGGTGCCCAATCCATCACAATGGTGCTGCAAGAAATGCGATGCAGGAAAAACCCGTAGCAACAACAATCTATGACCATGGTTAAGTTGATTTCTGGCATGAATGGATAGCGAGCAACTATGTCATTAGCAGCCTCTTCAGAAAACAATGCATTAAGCTCTGAGTCCGATAAATTGGTGGGTTTATATTGAGTATAAACGAAAAGGTCTATGTGTCTTAATTTGTCTGCTAGTCTGAAGATACCATCCGTCTCATGCATGGTCACGAAACTTCTTCTAAATGTCCATATTATTATGCAATAATATTCTGGAATACCAAATTCACTTAGGTCGACCTCATCAGTACTCCCATTGAGAAAAACCATCATAATCTACTTTCCGTCAAGGTTTGGAAAATCATTGCTGAAACTTCTCGTATCACATCCCTGGAGCCACAGTCCACTCCGTTAAAGTCATCCTCATCGTTCTGATCGTCGATCATGGCCATGGCCTTTCGGTCAAGTTTAAGCTCCTCTGCAATTTTTCTCTGCATCACCCTTTTACTTTGCCAAGTTGAGCAATCAATTAAAAATGTTCTGCCAAAGCATAGTTCTGGAGGAGGAGCTTTCTTAGATGGAAGTGTTTGTGCTATGGATCTAAGAACCGCGGTTGCTCCAAAGCCATTCCAGCCATCAAAGTAGATGATGTTGTTGTTGGGGTTCCTCTGAATAATATTATATATTTCCTCTCTGGCTCCAACAACATCTTTTGCTTGGATATACTGAAATGCAGGAATGGGTGGAGTTAATCCAGCTGGCTAAGTGACCCTTTCGGTATATAAAGAATTAGGTAAAGAAAACAAACTAGCAATCGTATATGCAGAAACTAGCAGTATTACCTCTCTTTTCATGATGCCGAAACGCCTCTGCCACTGTAGAAGGTGCAGGAACAGAGATTAACAGGGATGGGAGACGCGCAGAACCGACTAACCCATGATGGTCAGCCGGCCAATCCGCTGAACAAAGACCTTCTTGCTCTCCCCAACGTGTACTAGCTACCTGCATGAAAGCACGCACATATATGCAACAGCACTATGAATTTCAACATCATAAAAGGATTCGAGGGGAATGTGCACACCTTTAAGTCGTTGCAGTGAGCTTATTAATTTCTGCCGAGCTTGGCCAACGGAAGCCGAATGGACGACCCAATCGAAAGAAGAAGCAACGGCTTGGTAAGTCCGGAAGTGGTATATATCACGGCAGCTAGCTATAGCTGTAAGCAAGCTCACTAGGTACGATGCCTTGCTTGCTACTGCTTCCATGCATATATGCCTTGCTTCTCTTGCCCAAAGCTATGCATATATGATGTTTTACCAAAGCTTGCTTTTCTTTAAAGATACATGCATGTATGGGCTGATTCTTTGCTATTGCCTTTTTTTTTCTTGCTCGGTTGTTTAAAGAGGTTGATGATTATATATACTGCTTTCTCAGTACGTTATAGCCATGTGCCCATGTGACTCTCTTTTGACTCCTCGTGCATGCATGTCTCCGTTCGAGCAGCTAGCTTCTAGCCATTAATTCAAAGCAAACGGGGGAACGAAAACCTGTCGGATCATGCAACACCGAAGCCATACTTGGCATTCACTACTCCCTGAGCTCGATGGTCAGTCCGCCTGGAGGCGCGGAACTGAAAGCAACAGGACGCACGTGAAAGGCGTCATCGATCTTGAGCGCCAAGTGCCCTGTGGCCCGGATCCCGACGACGAGGAGTATTAGTCTTGTCTTACGTGGTGCCACCGCGCGTGAATAATGCGCCGGGACGTTCCTTTGATATGATTCCGTACGTCATGACGACGTTCCAATCGTGTTGCTGTCGCGCGACAGCAAGAACACTCGCTAAGAAGCTAACCAACTTGGATGTCCCAGGAGGCATTCATGCCCACACGCACACGAGCAGGATAGGTACCAGCAAAGCAACCCCATGATCAGTCAAATCAAATCGCACACAACACACGAGCAGCTAGCGGGGGTAGCAGACGGACATAGACACTCACCAATCTCAAGCCAAACACAAATCGAAAGCAAAGCACACAAAGAGAGAGACAAGCATCAGCAGGTGGTGGACTGGTGTACGGTACACACCAAAGCTGCAGCCTGCAGATACTCGCAAACAGCACACTCATTCGAGCACACACCTTGATCGGACGGCCAGGCCTGTTTGCTGAGCAGCAGCATGCAGGCAAAACCAGGCGGCCGCCTTTCTTATTTGAAAACCACACACACACACACACACAGCTGCAGAGGAAGGCAGGCCAACTCGGCCGGCCGTCAATGCAAGGCAGGCATCAGGAGGCAACCTGATGAAGAGCCAATGGGCCTTGGCTCACAGATTGTTAACAAATAACAGACACTGAGTTAGCAGCAGCAGTAGCAGATGCAGAGTCCGAATGGTTTCACCTGGGTAGAACAGAATGATCGACAAGAAGACACAGATAGTGAGTAAACTGTTTTAATTAGCTCGAGTATTAAAAAGATACTTAGGATTGTAAGATGATCAAGGCATCATGCACGTACCTGAGGACGGTGCGCCTGAGCAGGCGCCTCTTGTAGTAGCGCGAGTGCACGGGCACATCGTAGTGGGAAGGGTGGTGGCCGGCCTCCACCCCGTCCCACTCCAACGCGTCCCACACATCCTTCTCAATCTCCACGGTTGGTTTCTTCATGTCTAGCTCCCGGCCCTTCAAGGACGGCAGCCGGCGCAGGCTCCAGCATGCTCTGATCTTGATGGTCTCCAGCGCCGGCGCCAACGCCGTGGCGTCCTTGCATATCTGCTGCAGTGCCGGCAGGTCGTGGAGGTGAATGGTGGTCAGCTTCGGGAACTGAACACTTGTATGCTGGTTCTGCTCGTCCCACGGCACGAAGATGTGGCGGAGGTCGCCGCAGTGGATGATGTGCAGGGTCTCCAAGTTAGGGAAGGAGGGTCTGTCGCCCATCGCAAGCGCGAATTGAAGGCTTGGGCAGCAGCGCAGGTGCAAGTGCTGTAGGCTTTTGAAGCGATGAGCCCACAGAATCTTTAGACGACCTTGGCTCCATATGCAGCGAGCCATCAGGAGATCCGATGCCCAAATGATCTCCAGCTTACCCAACGAATCTTCTGTGCCTGGAGGAAAGACGGCATGCAACTTGGGGCACCTCTCCACACGGCACCAACAGAGAGAATTCCAATAATGAAGCGCAGAAGGCATGATATTGGTACAGTTAAGGACATCATGCACGTGCAAGGATTGGGTATACTCTGTCATCAGCCTAGCTAGATTATCATAAGCAGAATAATATACATCCACCTCACTTTGCACGGCGTGGCTTCCATAACCAATCTCTATATGGCGATTCAACTGTCCAGTTGGAGGCTGCGGGAAGGCTTGCATCGGGGTCATGCCATAACCAACCTCAGTAAATATGTCATCATACATGCCTGCTGCAACATGGTGATGTTGATCGGTGGTCTCCATCATATTGCTTGATGTTGCTTCAGGTTGAACCACAGCACCGCTACATGCAGTTGAAGAGGTGATGTTGATAAAGTAAACTCCGCCAGATGCGTAGCGTATTGGACCACACAAAGAGCGAACCAGCCTAGCATCCCCAGTAATAGCGTGCACTCGCAGCCCGAAAGACGTAGGCAAGGTGCCAAGTGATGGCCGACCACATCCAAGTTCCTTCCCAGTAGGCCGTGTGTCTATACAGAGCAACTCCAGCATTCTATTTTGCTTGTGATATGAGCCCCATCTGATTGCACGGAGGCACTTACAACCTAACAAAAAAAGCCGCTTGAGCCTTGGCACATCCACCACCATAGTTTCAAAGTCAAGTACCTTGATTGCACATCCCGAAAGGTCCAGCTCCACGAGATTGGGAAGCCCACGCAAGAACAGGTTGTCCAGGCGTCCACATCTTTGTAGAGATACGATGGAGATCTTGACAGTGCTTGCATCAGCAGGCGGTCGCTTCGGACGGGACATTTCTGGAGGTAGCTCAACAGTTGATGCTCGATGGGATGATGCTGGTCCATAGCCGTCCAAACTGAATGACCTTAGAGAGAAGTTATTAGAAAGCATAACATCCTCCAACCCATCACAACCATCAAGAATAAGCACCTGAAGGTGGATCGCCTTGGATATGCTTGCTGCTAGATTTCTTCCCATGAGTCTGTTGCTGCTAGATAGATCAAGTATTTCCAGGCTTGTGTTGCACTCCATAAGAAATGGGTCACCGATGCCACTTGACAAGTTTTCTCTGCTGTCGCCGCCTCGTCATATGTAGATCTGATGATTCGGAGACGTCGAAGGTTAGGCAGCCTCTTTTGTAATTGATGGTTGCTTGTCCGCCGCAGCCACCTAACTCCCTCTATGTTTAGCTCCATGAGGTTATCCATGAGCTCTGTCTTCTCCTCGGATAAGATCTCAACCCAGTCTGTGTAGTACAGGTCAATCACCCACAAGCTCTTGAGAAATGCCCACTTGGTTGTACAAACCCTTCCTTGAAGCTCAATTGTATTGTCATCTGTGCACTTATCTAGTCCAAGAAATCTTAATGTGTGGCAATGAACGAAAGGAGGTGAGATGAAACTAAAGGCACAACAAGAGAGTATCAGCACGCCGAGGTTGCTGCACTGTTTGAAAAAGCCATTTGGCAATCCAAGTGGGCTATCTTTTGTTTCAAATGCAAGGAAGATTGATGATGCCCCTGCCAATATAGTTTGCATATCATCCTGTACTTTCTTATTCCTCAATGTGACAGAAAGCCAACGGCAAGGCCTCTTCTTGTAGATATCATCATCGTCTTTAACTACAAGAAAAGGAGTCTTCGGATCTTTCTTCAAGTTGCTAAACACACCATCAAGCACATAAGCATCCCGCTCGAAGCTTATTTGTGGATGCAATGCATTGCTGATCTCATTGCTGATCTCATGTACCCTATCCCCTTGTATGATTCCATCACATATCCAATAATTGGGAGCATGAGCTGGCCAAGCAAATCCACTGGTGCTACGGAAACTATAATATAGGAGTAACCCATATAGCCAACAATCTACCACTGTTGTTGGGTCCATGCCCCTCATACATGGGTAGCGAGCAACTATGCCAGCAGCCTCTTCATGAAACAACGCAACAAATTGCGAACTTGATAAATAGTTGGCATCGATGGGGCAATAAATGAAAACATCTGTATATCTTAGCTTCTTTGATATCTTATCTGGGTGGGACATAGACATGAACCTTCTACTGAAAGTCCATATTATTGCGCAGTCATGATATTCTGGAATACCAAATCTCCTTAGGTCGAGCTCATCATCACCCCCATTGATAAAAATCATCATAAATGTACTTTCCCTCAAGGTTTTGTCAATCACAGCTGCAACACTTCGTATCACGTCCCTAGTTCCATGGTCCAGTCCATTGAAGTCGTCCTCCTCGTCCTGCTCCTCAAACATGCCCATGGCTTTTGGGTCAAGTTTTAGCTCCTCTGCAATTTTTCTCTGCATCATCCTTTTGCTTGTGCACGTTGAGCAATCAATATAAATCGTTCTGCTAAAGCACAATTTTGGAGGAGGAGATTTCATAGATGGAAGTATTTGTGCTATGGATCTAAGAACCGCGGTTGTCCCAAAGCCACTCCAACCATCAAAGTAGATGATGTTGCTGTTGTTGTTGATGAGGTTTCTATGAATGAGATTGAATATTATTTCCTCTCTGGCGCTAGCAACATCTGTTACTTGGCCTCGGCTAAGGCTCTGAAATGCGGGAACGAGTGGATTTAATCTAGCTAGTTAAGATCATTTCAGCAGATACGTATATATATAAATAATTGAGTAAATTAATTGTGTAGTATGCATAAATAATTAATCCAGCAGTACGTACCACTTCTCTCATGACGCTGAAACAATTAACTCCGCCACGGTAGAAGAGGAACAGATTAACCAGGGCGAAAGACCTGCACAAGCATGCAATAGGTTATCGATGAAGGATGATTTAACCCATGATCATCAGCCACGACCAATCCGCCACTAATATATGATGAGTAGTTGATCAAAGGTCGTCTCCGCAACCGGCGCACCTTGTCAGCGACCAGCACTAACTTATTATTATTATTATTACGTGCATGCTGCAGCATCATATTCTTTTTCAGACTGCATGCACGCGCGCGGACAACATTATCGTTTTGGTTTTCTAGGTTCAGAATCTTTATGTTATGCATTTAGATAAACGCTATGTCTAGATTTATAGTAAAATCTATGAACCTAGAAAAGCCAAAACAACATATAATTTGGAACGGAGGAAGTATATTATTCAGACGAATAAGAGGATCGGATCGGGTGGAATGCAGTGCACACACCTTTAATTTTCGGTGCCGAGATGATCGAGTTGATCCGAGCGAGATTGGCCAGTGGAAAGACGAGTGAACGCGATCCAAGATACAGCTGATCGAACGCAGGCGAGGGGAAGGGATTGGAGAGCGTTCTGGTAGGGTAGGTTTCAACTGTACGTGGCAACTGGCAAGGAGTATGGCCTAAGCAACAAATTAAGCAAAAGCACACTCACTAGACAGCAGGTACGACCCCTTTGCTTGTTGCATGCACATCTCGCATCTTCTGGGAGGGTGCTTTGCTTCTCTCGCCCGCCCTTGTCTTTTTTTTTGTTCTCCAAATTAAAACTTGGCAAACCCCAGCTCCTTTGCTTTTTTTCTCAAGATATTTAGTTGTACACTTGTACTCCCTGTATGCAAAGATTATTCGACCTGGTCCCATTTACATGAGGATATAGAAAACAAAAAGGAAAACCATGCATATCCATCCCTACTAAAAAAATAAAAATCATTATTTTTTCCAATGAAGTAAGAAAGTGTTGTATCAACAGAGACAGCACGTTACGTTTCAAAAAATAGAAGACGCGGCGCGGAGAGAGGAGGACGCGGCGTGCAGTGGGGAAGAAGGGTCGCGTGTTCCCTGACCATGCAATTCCCACACTGAAAATTAAAAGTGGCACTGGTAGTCACATAGCAACCTCCAACCAGGTGTGCTCACTAGTCAGCAAAAAAATGTGCACAATGATTCTTTTGATATTCAGTTGTATCAACACTGACAGACAACACATGTGTGTGTTGCTCACTGGTTCACCATCACAGAGCATACGCACGAATCAATCGCACACCATCCACAAACTCTCATAAATTGTTTCTTAAAGTTATACGCACACGAGCAGCTAGCCACGCTGCTTATTACAGTGTCAGCTGCTACTCTGACCCGTCTCATCAGACCGGCTGCGGTAGCGACAGACATACGCTCAACACGCTCAAGGCAAACAAATCAAACGTTCACCCAGCTGCAATGGAAAGCCACATTTCACTCGAGCACACGCATCGCCGCCCAGACCTGCGTAGCACACGAGCTCGCACACAGGCAGTCACAAACAAGGTGGCCACTGGCCACCCCTTTCTTATTCGAAAAAAAAAACAAAGCGCACAGCAAGCGGCGGCAGGCCAACTCGATCGATC
This sequence comes from Urochloa ruziziensis, assembly GCA_015476505.1. Taxonomy (NCBI): domain Eukaryota; kingdom Viridiplantae; phylum Streptophyta; class Magnoliopsida; order Poales; family Poaceae; genus Urochloa; species Urochloa ruziziensis. The sequence goes on along the minus strand of CM027124.1, from coordinate 4,681,288 downwards.
AGCCAGCCGTGATCCGTGAAGGCAGCAGGGGCCAACCTGAACCCCCAATGCTTTGGCTTGCACAACAAACAAACAAACAGATCAACAAAGCACACAACAAGGTAAGCAAAATGTACAGTCCACTGACGCCACAGCACCACTGCACTTCACCTGGGCAGATCGTATGAGAAGCAGAAAAAGAGAGTGAGTAAGCCGGCTTAATTAATTAGCTTAATTGAATGACTGAAGAATCAGTAGCTGATGACGACTCTTCACCAGGGCACGTACCTGAGGACGGTGCGCCTTAGCAGGCGCCTCTTGTAGTAGCGCGAGTGCACATGCGTCTTGTAGAGGGAAGGGTGGTGCCCGGCGTCCACCCCGTCCCACTTCAATGCATCCCATACATCCTTCTCCACCTCCTCCACGGTCGGCCTCCTCATTCCCAGCTTGCGGCCCTTCAAGGCCGGCAGACGGCGCAGGTTTGGGCAACCCCTGATCTTGATGGTTTCCAGCACTGGCGCTAGCGTCTCGGCAACCTCGCATATCTGGTGCAGTGCAGGCAGGTCGTACAGGTGGATGGTGGTCAGCCTCGGGAACTTGACACTCGTCTGGCTCTTCCTCTCTACTGCAAAGACATGCCTGAGGTCGCTGCAGTGGATGATGTGGATGGTCTGCAGTCTAGGAAAGGAGGGGAAAAACACCGGGATTGCGAACCGAAGGCTCGGGCAAGAGCGCAAATGCAGGTGTCGCAGGCTCTGGAAGTACCAAGAATCATGTATTCCTTGGCTCCAGATGCAGCGGGCCTTTAGAAGATCCGATGCCCATATGGTTTCCAGCATATTATTGCCTTCTTGTGCGCCCGGAGGAAAGACGGCTTCCAAGTTGGAGCACCTCTCTATGCGGCACCACTTGAGGTTATACCAACTTCCCACAGCCATGGTATTGCTGTAGGCCGAGACATCATGCACATGCATGGATTGGGTCCAGTTTCTCATCAGGAAACACAGATTATCATCATAAGCGTCTTGCTCCGCCTCACTTCTGCACGCTGCGGCTCCCATTACCAATCTCGATATGGCAATCCAACTGTTGAGTTGGAGGATGAGGAAAGTCCTGCATCAAGTTCGGGGTGTCACCAACCTTGTTAAAGACATCCCCATAGAGGCCTGCCACTAAAACATGGGGGCGCCGATGATCACATGACGATGCATAGCTGGATTCAATCATATCATTGTTGGTTTCTTCAACACTGCCACAGGAGAGTGCATGAAGAGGTGATGCTGATACGGTAATAAGAATCATGGTTTATTGTAGCCGACAAGGATCTGACCAGCCTTGCATCTCTGATGGTAGCGTGCCGCTGCCGCTTCAATCGGGAGGATTTATGCTGGCTAATAAGGGACGACCGAGCCATACATCCAAGTGCTCCCCCAGTCCCAGCTCGTGTGTCTACACAGAGAAGCTCCAGCTTCCACGGCTTCAGGGAGCTACCTTTGTCCCCCCATATAATTGCACGAAGGTGCTCACAGCCTATGAGAAAGAGTCTCTTCAGCCTCGGGACATCCACCACCATAGTTTTGAAGTCAAGTATCTTGATTGAAGATCCTGAGAGGTCTAGTTCCTCAAGATTTGGTAGCCCACGCAAGAACAGGTTCTCCAACAGTTTACATCCTTCTAGGGATATCATTGTGGTTTTCACATCTTTCTTATCTGCATCAGAGGCGCACTTTGGATGGGAGCTTTCTGAAGGGAGATCAGTGCTTGATGTCCAGTTGGATGCTGGTCCGCATCCATCGAAGCTGAATGACTTTAGTGAGGAAGGAAGCCCATCAGGCAGAGCAACATTCCCCAGTTGATCACATCCGTCAAGAATAAGAACCTGAAGGTTGCTCGCCATGGATAGGCTTGTTGGTAGGTTTCTCATCTCAGTGTTACCAGAAAAGTCAAGTAGTTCCAGCTTTTTCTTCTCTGTAAATGAGTTGCTGATGATGTCTTTTGAGAACTCTGCTTGACACATGGGTTTGGTTATCCGGAGCCTTTCAAGGTGAGGTAATCTTTTCTCTAATTGGCTTGTGTATTGCCAGCATCTAACTCCTTCTATGTTTAGCTCTATTAGGTTACACATAGGACCCAACTTTTCCTCAGATAAGATCTCATCCCAGTCCGTATAACGTTGGTCAAGCACCCACAAGTTACGTAGACATGCAGCCCACTCAGTGGCAGTACAACCTTCTCCTTCAAGTTGATTCTTGTTGTGGTTTGTGCAGTGGTCCAATCCAAGGAACCTTAGTGTCTGGCAGCAGATGAAAGGTGGTGATACAAAACTGAAGGCACAATAAGAGAGAACCAACACACGAAGGACAATTTTGCACCGCTCAAACAACGCATTTTGTAATATAAGTGGGCTTTCAGTCCTTTCAGATGATAGGAAGATTGATGATGCGCAAGCAACTATTTCTAGCATACCATCATGTACTTCCTTCTTTGAGATGTACGTATCATTCTTTGAGTTGATCGAAATCCAGCGATAAGCATGCATCTTTCTATATGAAAAATGGAAATCCATATCACTTTGTGTAACCAGAAAAGGAGTCCCAAAACATTCCTGAATCTTGTGATACACAGTGCCAAGAAGAGAATCATCACACTCGAAACTTATTTCACGGTGCAATGCATTACTTATCTCCCTTGCTCTATCTCCTTGAATGATCCCATCGCATATCCAATGGTTGGTATTGTGATCTGCCCAACCAGATCTGTTGGTGCTATCAAGACTGTAGTATAGGAATAGCCCATAGAGACAACAATCAATGACCACTTCTAGGTTGATATCCCGCATACAAGGGTAGCAAGCAGCTAAGTTGGCAGCCTCTTCCCAAAACAATGCACTAAGCTGTGAACTTGATAATTCAAAATGACCCAAGCGGCCAAAAAGGAAGAGATCTGTGTATCTTAGTTTATCTGATGTCTTGTAGTAGTGGCGGTGCATGGTCATAAACCTTCTTTTGAAAGTCCATAGTATTATACAATCACGGTACTCTGGAATACCAAATCTATTTAGGACAATCTCATCATCACTCCCATTAAGGAAAATCATCATAAACCTACTCTCCCTCAGAACTTGGTCAATCACGCCTGTAACATTTCTTATCACATCCCTAGAGCCATGGTCCACTCCGTTGAAGTCATCTTCCTCGTCCTGCTTGTCAAACATGCCCATGATGTTATGGTCGAGTTTTAGCGCATCTGCAATTTTCCTCTGCATTTCCCTTTTACTTTTCCATACTGAGCAGTCTATATAAATTGTTCTGCCAAAGCACAATCCTGAAGAAGGAGATTCAATAGATGGAACAGCTTGTGCTATGGATTTAAGAACTGCTGCCGCCCCAAAGCCCTCCCAACCATGCAAATAAATTATCTTCTTGTCACTGTTCCTCTGAACCAGACTAAGTATTTCCTCAGCAGCGCCATCAACGTCTGTCGCTTTGAATACCTGAAATTTGGTCGACCCACACACTATATCATTAGGTACGTTGACAAAAAAATTAAATGCATGCAACCTCACACACATATAGTTTAATTTAAAATTGAGTAAATTTCACTCGGGGTCCATTAACTTTTACCCTTGTCCTATCTAGGTCCATTAACTAAAAAACTGGTCATCTGGATCCTGGATCTATTAAACCGTCTCATCTAGGTCCAAAGTTGTCCACGGTGGCAGTTTTCACCTACGTGGCGCTGCCAGCTTGTCAACATTTTACAAAAAACCCCCTCATCTTTCGTTTCATCACCACTGGACACCCCTCCTCGCCGTTGACTTCTGCAGGTCGTGCCCCTGCCCTGCGCCCGCGGCGGTCGCATCCTCCGACTGGCCCCTGCCCTGTGCCCACGGCGGCCGCGTCCTCCGGCGACTCTAGGGAGCCTCCTCCAGCTAGGCGGCCGCCTTCTCGTCAAGGTCATCATGGTGCTGTCTTCCACTCTGTTCCGCACCACCGTCTCTTGCCGCACTGGCCTGGCCCCCGTCCGCCCGGCCCTGTTGCAACTGCAACAGCCGTGCTGTCCAACCGGGGAAGCCACGCCTCCCCAGCTCGGTCACAAGGCCGGCCTGGCCGCACGGCTCGTGAGCAGAAATATGCTCCCGCCGCCGCTGACATGAGGAAGAGAGGCTCCAGCGCATTCCTCTCCTGATGCCATGGTTGCCGTTCCCAAGAGCTCACAGCTTCACGGACAAGAATCAAATGAAGGGTAAAAAAAGCACCAAATCAATCAAAGCAATGCGATTTCAGCGTTGAAACATGGACTCAAGGTACTACAGCAGCTAATCAATGGGAATCGGAGAGCAAGGATGCACGCAGGAGAATGCTCATACTCCTGTCGCGCTTGAGCTCATCACTTGTTTTTCGGCCGCTTGAGCTCGCCTAGCTTCGTCAATTTCTCCACCCGACAAAGCCAACCCGCCAGCTAAATCCTCTGGCCATGCTTCACCAACGTCAAATTGTGGCCACTCAAAGCTCCTCCACCTCGTCCACTACAGCACCGACCCCTCCACTTCAAGCTTGTAGCGGCGGGAGACAGCAGCGTGGGGGATGGGCCGGGCCGCCGCCGCCCTCGTGTGGCTGCCGGGCGCGACCGCGGAGGAGGAGGAGCTGGTAGGGAGCCGGAGGTGGTGTGTCTGGAGGAGCACGAGGCCCCGTCTCTCGCCGCGCTCGTGTCGGCCCCGTCTACTTCGCCCGCCACCCGCCCCGCGAGCCGCCGTTTCCCGCTACTCCTCGCTCGGTGCAGCTCTTGTCCACCTACACGAACGCAAGGTGTTCGACATGGTGCCGTCGCCGGATTCTCTTGTGGACCAGCAGAGTAAGAAAATGAGGGGGGTTTTGTAAATTGTCGCCACGCTGGCAGCGCCACGTAGAAAAAAACTACCGCCGTGGATAAGTTTGGACCTAGATGAGACGGTTTGATAGATCCAGGACCCAGATGACTAGTTTTTTAGTTAACGGACCTATATGGGACGGGGCTAAAAGTTAACGGACCCCCAGTGAAATTTACTCTTTAAATTTTTAGTAGGTGCAATTTTGCATAGAATTCTATCTTTGCAATAGGTTAGACAAATATTCGAGAATATCGGAGCATGTTTTCCTTAAGAGAGAAGAGAAAGATGCAATGTTTCGACCGGGTACCAAAAGGAACAATACCACAACGCAGGGAGGCAATTAGGCCCCACAGGACGGCTAAGCAACAAGGCCAACTCCTTTCAAAGCAAATGACCCCAAGAATAAGCCTCCTTGAGGACCAGCCATTCAAGGGTGACCCGCTGCATCATGGTGTATCGAAACTAGGGTATCGAATGTTTTTGAATTTTTTGACAATGCTTTTCTTGTACCAATGAATAATCATACTATATGTGGTTTGAAATCAAACACATGTGCTGAAAGTAGACATGTTATTCATATTGCTGGTGATAAAGATGATCTAGAATTATTGTCTTCTTTATATATTTTGGGTTACATAAAATTCAATATTTTATATAATCTAAGTTGTTTGGAGGAGAGACTTTTTGGATATGTTGGTTTGCCATGGTTTTTGTAGATATACATATCGTGTTATTGGCACATACAACAACAATGGATAATATGTGGTACACCACGTTTACATTAGTAGCAATCTGAATTCTCCATTTGGTGTGCAAGATTGTGATCAACTAAAAAGATACAATACTACCAATACTGATATTGCATCTTGTAACACTCTATTTTTCCTCATGTTAAAAACCATTAAAATTTTGAACTTTTTCAAATTTTCCAACAAATTAAAATTTACCTTGAGTGGCAAACACCTTTTTGAAAACTCGTTTACAAAAATTGTTGGGTATCAATATTAGAGACACCCAAAAATAGGGATTAATTACCCCTAAACTTCGTGCAGATCCACCTCGTCCGACCCTAGGCGTGGGGCCATACGGCGCGCATCACTTACACAAGCCGTCTTTGCCTCGCCTGACCCTAGACGAGGGGCCTAACGGTGTGCACCTCCCTCACGGGACGATTCCATCTCGCCCGACCTCCGAGCAAAGGGAGGTGGGAGCGTGCTGCGCGAAACGAGTCGTCTCCACCTCGCCTGACCCCCAAACGCGGGGTCAGGAATAGAATGCATGGCGTGGCCTGCTATCGCCTCGCTCGACCCCAACACACAGGGCCGGGGTCGACAAGGACCCAAAAAATTAAGGCATCCATCACCTTCACCGTGACAAGCCATGCCCTGAAGAAACGAGCGCTCGACAGGACCGAACTGGGTAGGCATGCACACCCCGTACAGTGGCGGGCATACAGGCACTGTGCCTATGCTCTGTGGCACCGCTTGTACATATGCATGGTTGACCGCCAGGGGCGCCCGGTGGGACAAACAACTAACTTATAAGAGTCGTACCGTGCACTGTTTGAGCCCCCGTAGCAACGGTACGCCATAGGATCATTCTACCATGTACAGGACCAGGCATGGCTCACCAACCACCCCCGATGTCATCTACAGGGTCAGCGAGACCTGCAGCGAGGCAGAGAAGGGAACCAGGACCCCCTCCTTTTCTGTCCTTCTCCCTTTCTGTCTCTTTCCTCTCTCACCCTTGTGTAAATATTGCCCCCCTGAGCTATAAAAGAGGAAGTAACACCCCAGAGAAGGGGTTCGACTCGATTCACACACACGCACCAGAGACCTAGGAAGCTCTCCTTCTCTCGTCCGTTTGTAACCCCTACTACGAACTTGCAAGCAACACGAGCAACCATGAGTTGGACGTAGGGGCATTCGGCCCAAACTAGTACAGATCCTTGCGCCTGTCTTGCAAACCATCCAAATCCCCAAGCCCAAATACTAAATTCACTAGCCGGTGATCCGAACACTAACAAAAATCTTGCATAAAATTCACCATATGTATTTGTTAGTTTCCTAGGTTTGTCTAAACCCTTTGGTGGCAAACCATTCCTTGAATTCCTCCAAATCCTTTAAAACCTTGATTTGAATCCCTTCCAAAAATGTTCAAATCATTCCCCCCCCCCCCTCTTTGACCCAAATCCACCTCCCTTCTCTTTTGGCCTAGCTTGGCCCAACTCCCTCACCCTTCCCCCCCCCCCCCCCCCCCCCTTCTTAACCCGCATTGGCGTCGTGGCCTGACTCTCACCCGATGTGAAGATCGCATTGACGTCGTGGCCTCTAGCTAAAGTTTAGCTGTGTTTTAGTTGACCTATTTGGATCCCTAGCAGCTAAAGTTTAGTTAGTGGATCCGAAGAGAGCCTTAAGCACGCGCCATACATGATAGATTGTAGCCGGATATCTCAGGATATGCTTGCACTCCACTCGAACCTGTTTCCTTGTACCAGCTAGCTGAATAGATCTGTAACGGCCTTGTAAACCAAGACAGTTGGTGGATTATATAAGGCGGGGCGAGGGGCCAACCTTTAACCATGTAGGGTTCTTTTATACATTTGAGCTTCCTTGGTTCTTGTAAACCGGCAATACATTCCACCACAAAACACAAAACATAGGGTATCACACCGCTTGTTGGCCCAAACTTGTCTCAATCTCTATGTTTGTGTGTTACCATCAAGATCACGATTCTACAATACTCCATTCAAACGGATCTTGACTATGGGAAGCCCTTGGTGGACTTGCTGAACCCTAAACTCGACAAAAACTTTGTCATGGAACGAGTTAAATAGCATACCGTATATGTTACTGAGTTACCAAGTTCTATCATATTAATGTATAAAAAACTATCTCATATTAATGTATACTCATGGCTGGGCCGGGCCTAAAATGCTCAAGTCGAACATACATGCTATTGTTAGAGACCTGAACATTTTAGACCCGGCCCGGCCCACTCAATCCTGATTGCCCAAGCCTGAGCCCATCGAGTTTTGGTCCGCTCACGACTCTCTATGGAATGGGCTTGGATGGAGAAAATAAAACCTAAATAATTTAAAATTATTGACTCGAGCTTGTCTTGAACTATAATTACTTCTGGAATGGAAAGCCCGACCATGGCCCAACTCGGCTTGAAAAATAGGCCCGTTATTGCCCATGTGACATGTGGACGGGAATTTCAGGCCTAAAACTAGCCGGGATTTTTTTCACCCAACCCGGCTCTTAAAATGCTCGGGTCTAGCTATTGTCATCATTCATGTAAAGTAGATATATAATTATATTCATGGGAGGGTTGGAGCCCTCCCAGCCACTCCACTACTGTAGCTACAAAATGCCAGTTTGCTATAGCAACCCGAGCAGCTATAATTCCGATCCAGATTTTGCTACGCTGCACTGCGCTAGTTTTGTTACATGGCGCTGGTTTTGTGCTATAGCAATGTCACGTGTCTTTGGTACTGTAGTAGACATCGTTGTTTTTTCCCGCAGGAGCGTCATCCCTGGCGGTATGTCGACGTTGTCTCCAAAAAATATAGGTACATCCATACTGCTAAAAGAAAGTGCCCATCTAGAGTTAGTGTGTCCTCGCTCGCCACATGGTTTGTGATCACTTCTATAGAAAATGTTTGTAGGAGCCGGTGGTTTTTTTAGGGGCAGACTAAAAGACGATGCGCCCCTACAAAAGCCCACGTGTGGTACTGTAGCTAAGGTCCGCCCCTAAAGAATAATTTCCAGGGCGGGCTATGGGGTCACCCACCCACCCCTGCTAATGTCTATTTGCAGGGGTGGGCCATGGGGTCATTTTCATTGTTTAGCAATCATAAAAAAATGGTCCCTTAATGCGCTGAAACTAATCATTTATCTATATCTATATAACTTATATAGGAGATCCCCACTAAGGATTTCTCTCAACCCCTATGAAGCCACATCATCACCTCCCACTAAGATACATTAATTGTTATTTCTCACTTATGTGGTGCTCATCATATCATATATATATAACTTATATAGGAGATCCCCACTAAGGATTTCTCTCAACCCTCATGAAGCCACATCATCACCTCCCACTAAGATACATTAATATCCAGCTAAGATACATTAATTGTTATTTCTAATTTATGTGGTGCACATCATCTAATTCTGAATTATTCTAATTACCTGACCAACTTTGTGCGCATTTTCTATTCATTAGATGTATATCTTATTTTATTTCTTATCTATTCAAAAGTAACATAAAAATTTATGATTTTTTATCAAGAGATAGCTCATAGAGCTCTTCGAATAACTCTATAAGTGCATTATTTTTACGAGCAACTAATCACCCACAATGATTCACAGTTTATCAAAAAAAACTCTTTCAAATCCCGCAGCAACGCGCGGGGTGCACATTTTCTATTAATCAGATGTATATCTTATTGTTATTTTTCTTATATATTCAAAAATAACATTTTTATGATTTTCATCAAAAGATAACTCATATGGCTCTCGGGGTAATCTTTACAAATGTGTATATCTTGACAGAAACATTATGACATATCCATGTTTACAGTTTCATATATTTTAAAATTAAAAAGTTATTATACATAATTCTTTAAGAGACAAAATTTGATATCTTAGTCATCTTGGTGCAGATTGAAACAATTGTTTATGCCATTAGTTAGAACAATTAAGGGTACAGTCTAGGGCCTATAATTAATACTTTTCATAAATAAATAACATACTTTTAATTAAAAATGTGCGTAAGCACTACAATTAGGGTAAAAAATTACAACAACCGATAAGATCAAAATTTGAAAGTGAAATTAAAAATTAATGACAACACAACACACATAGGTTCAGTGTTCACCTACACAGCTGTGTAGCTATTGTACATGCCGTGTAAACACTACACGGTGTCTACCCATGTCCGTTTAGCCTATTTAATATCTGTTTAACCCGTTTAATTGGCCATTTAGTACAAATAAAGATCTAATCGGTAAGTGACCGACTGTTTCGCGTTTAGCATTTAGGATTTGCGTACGCTTCAAGTTTGCAATAATAGTTTTCAAAACTCAATCTAAGATTTCAATTAAACACGTTTTAAACGTACATACATACAATCTAAAGAAGAAAAACTATAAATATGGATAAATCCAAACAGAGATTCCTCAGGCAGCATTTTTTTTCTCGAATATGCAAGGGAACTGCATATCATTGAATTAAAATGGAGAAAAAAAATGCTAAAATAGCCATACAACCCACACACACCCGCTTGCCCCGAAGGGTTTCTATATTACATTTGCGCGGAAACAAAAACAAAACGACCGTCCTTGTCAGGCTCTAGAGTTCGACTGGTTCAGTAGCTACTAGGACGCTTAGCCCTTTTAGAAATTATGATTTGTTGGTACTAAATTTATGTATGAATTAATAGTACTGTCTTAAAATTATAATATCCCGTATGGTAAGGTTGATGGACTAGTATATATAATCGTATACTTTGGGCTAACTTTGCATTAGTAATTACTAGTATTTTATTTTTTATTTGCTGTCCACTGGTGCCCTCTCTCATGAAGCACAATTTTCTTAAGCTTATTATTTGTCATGGAAAATTGGTTATACATGAAGAGACAAGCCCTAATATACATACTGAAACCGAAGGATTGATCATCTCGGTCTCAGTCTTGACATCTAGAGTATTGTGGCTGAGAGGAAAATAATATTTTTAATTATTTTTTACATAATGGAAATTTTCAAACTCTACGGTATAGTGTACACAACCTTCAATTATTACACTCTCCTTTTAATTGTTGGATTAAAAGGAGAACCAGAGGCAAAATTAAACGTGTCAAAGTCTATTATTATTCTTTCATCCATGATTCACAACATGGAAATAAATATTACTATATTATTATCAAACAATAATACTCGGTGAAAGCAGTGAAAACAATTATTATTATTATTTTCTAAAAACAAATTGATAAAAGGGAAACAATACTCGGTGAAAGCAGTGGAGCAAAGAAAGCAGGCAGTACCAGTTGCAACATGATGAAATAATCCGCTGCGGTGGAATATTTGAAGCGAACGCTACAAGTCAACAGGGAGATAAGGCGCAGCCAACGATTAAACGGCCGATCAGTCTAACCCATGATCTATATAATCAATCCGCAAACTCAATTCTTCCTCCCTCTCCTGCATTAATATTAAACTGTCAGTGCCTACCAATAATTTTTTTTCTCCATGTGCTTAACTATTCCGCATTATATCTTCACAAAAAAATTATTCTGCATCATATATTACTACAAACTAATAATCTGGAGGGAGGGAAGAGCGACGAACTAAATTAAATGTAGAGAAGAGCACCACGCTGACCTAGCTATATATACGATCTCCCTCCTGGGGATCGACGATGGCCGCACCAGGAACAAGAAAGAGAGTGAGGCGGCACGGCAACAATGGCGCGGCGTCCTCCGGGACGTGGGGGCGGGACTCTGAGTAGTTTGTGGTCCTGCTAATAGATAGCTTGCTTGGTAAGTAGACGTTCGTGTTGCCACGGCAAATGCAGCACTAGATGACGTCCTCTCAAATTTAGAAGCACTCACACACGATTCGATTCTATTATATTCTTGCTCTCTCGTTGCCTCCATGTACAGTAGTAGTATACTTTGCTTCTCGCACCGCTCTTGCTTTGTCTCTTTCCCAAAGCATGACACGAATGAATAATGATCTCTCTAGTGTATTGTACTTTACGTTAATTAAAGGAACACAACGAGCATCTACCGTTTGTATATGGCCATGATGGTCTAGTAATAAAGAACACAAAGCACGCATGCAGTCCTCCTTTCTCATCATTGTCTAAAGAGACACTAATATTGATAATAATCTCTTTGCATTGGCGCCCCACCGGTGCGTGTGTTATGTTCCACTCATTATCATGCAATCTCTCTCTGCAAACTGGCACGTGCCGCACAAATATAATTATTTGTAAGTGCGTGCTAAATTATTCTGGGAATATATAATATAATTTTTGAATAACTACAACCAAGAAATAGGCTGGGATCCTCTTTTTGGAACATAATTTATTAGTAAAGGGATTTACTTATGTAGATAGTCTTTGTATTTATGTAAATTATTATAGATGTTTATACATTGTTTTGATAATAGTATAATATTTAGTGTTTGATTGGTTAAAATTTATGTTAAGAGTTTTAGTTACTAGCAGAAGGGCACGTGCCGCAGGCACGTGTTTTAGGAAAAAAATACTAATTTAAATGTGTAATGTACATGGACTCTTTATATTAATCTAAAGCATTCGATCATCATAAAATCCGACGGTGTAGGCCCAAAGGTGAGATGTAGTCAATATAGACTCTTTAAATTAATTTAGAGCGTTGGATTATCATAAAATCCGACGGTGTGGGATATCGATGACGACGGACGAAATGAAAATTTCGTCGTCCTTTATAGTATAGATATTGTGTCGACGTGCTAGTGATTGGTTAAAACTTAAATTATGGAGTTTAGATTATTTCTTAGAGGACAAGTTTTGGAGAAGTCATAATCCACTTGGAGTTTGTGTAATCTGGGCTCAACTGTGCTGACATAAAGAATTAGCTTCCATCCCGCTGCTTCTGCTACATACGTCTTCACAGTCCTCGTAAATCTTCTGCTCAACTGCTCCCTCGTCGGATGAGGACTCCTTCATCGGCCACTTGTGTTGCGTCAGCCTGACCGCCTTTGCTTTCACCAGCCATCGGCACCCCTTCTCAGCCAGACCAAATCGGCTGCATTGTTTTCCGCTGCTCACTCAACCAATGGGTCAAAAATTGGTGTCAACGAGATGATGTGTAATTTATCTTTGATCTTGAGTATAGGTATGTCGTACTATCAAGAGAGATGTATCACATTGTATCTAGGTTCAGTCTCAGTACTTGAGAGAGAGATAAAAGCCTCATGTGCACATTGGTGGTTTTGGCTGTGTGAATTCGGACCCGGAAGTTACGAGTTCAGCTGAAATTGCACGTAACAACTAGTTGAGTTTGAAACTCGGAAGTTTCGGGTATGTGTACATAGAAGTTCGAGTTTCTAATGGCTAGTTCTAAATGAGTGGAGTATTTATACCTCACAGACTTCCACTATTGCTAGTTGCTACTTAGGTTGCCGGTGTGCTTCCTTCCTATTCTAACTTAAGCACAAGCCGCGTTGAGCTCTCCCCAACCTCTCTTTGTGAGATTGCACATTCATAGTGATATCCTTGTTTGGGGTTGAGAGAGTAGCTTGAGAGAAACATAGAGCATGACAATTATTGAGCACTTGAGTTTGGTTTAAATCATATGTTTTGCATTTATTACTCTTGGAGCTTTGGCTCCTACACGGCTAGGTGTTGGTCGCTGAGCATCCGATTATGTGGGCTGTCATGGGAAGTTTATAAAGGTCGGTTTTCACATCGAAGAAACCATTCTTAGTGAGGGCTAAGGTGTGCTTGTGTAGCACCTTGGTGAGGCGGCTTCGCCGAGCTCCTCAAACGGAGAGTAGGAACCACTGTGCTTTAATTTGTGTAGCACGTGCTTGTGTAGCACAATCAGTGGGTTCAAACTTCAGTAAAAATCCTTGTGTCACTTGTGCTTGACTTTATCTTGTGAATTTAAGGAGCTTTCCATTGGACACTTGGTGTCTTGGAGAGATTGTTGTTTGTATTTGTGCATCCTCTACACTTAGAGTTTGAACTCGTATCAATTTACTCGCATTCAATTTGTTGTTTTACTCTGCTCTATGTGTACCCGGAACTGGTCAAGTTGCAGAACTTGGAAGTTCAGGATGCACATACTGTTGTGCCTTATAGCCAGCACTTCCGGATTGTATATAACTCAGAAGTTCAGGGTTTAGCGGGCAGTGTATTTTATCCACTGCATTTGAGTGAAAATTTATCGGTGTGCATGTTCACGACGACATCACGGTCCTTTCAAAACTACTTTTCATATTAATCTATTCATATATGTTTTTCATTTATTCCCTCATCTGATATAGCCCAACAAGTCCCAATTATTTAATTAGTTATTTTACCAATATAAAATTAAAATGATAGAAAATGTAACAATCACTACTACAGAAAAGGCCTTCACAGCCGGTTTTGGGAGGCGGATGAGATAAAGCGGCTGTGATAGTCCCCTCTATCACAACCGGTTTTCAAAAACCGGCTGTGATGACCCCCATCACAACCGGTTTTCATCTAAACCCAAAATAAACCAAAATAAAATAGCAAAACATTTTATTTATTTGGGGATGGACCCCATCAACCACTACCGTCGCAAGTCGCGCATTTTTCGCGGAAAAATCGCGCGCTACGCGGTCGGCAGGATTCGAACCCGCGACCTCACGTTCGTGCATAGCCTCCTCTACCACTGCACCACTAGTGTGTTTGTGTCTATATACCATTTTGATTCTTCTCATATTAATGTTTTCTGAGTGTAAATTGCTTATTTGAGGCTCTAAATGACTTCAAATAAAAAATTGATAAACTACAATGTTTCATAACTTTTCAAGATCTACAACTTTCGTTTTGGTCAAAAGTTCATCCGAGGTCGTTTACAAAATTTAAATTTTCAAATTTGAAAAATTCAAACTTAGATTCGGTTGACAAGGTGACTTCAAATAAAAAAGTGGTGAACTACAATGTTTCATAACTTTTCAAGATCTACAACTTTCGTTTTGGTCAAAAGTCCATCCGAGATCGTTCACAAAATTTGATTTCGTTTAGCCCTCCAAAAATGTGTTAGTAAAGAACCGGTTGTGATACTCACCATCACAACCGGTTTGTAAGAAAAACCGGTTGTGATATGCCGGCCGACTATCACAACCGGTTTTTGAGAAAAACCGGCTGTGATAGGGGGCATCACAACCGGTTTTCTAAAAACCGGTTATGATAGCCCTATCACAACCGGTTTTTACAAAACCGGCTGTGATAGCCCGTTTGTGAAAGTGGTTTGTGTAGTAGTGAATATAAAATAAACTAGCCCATGCAAATGCACGAGTTGATGGCAAATGTACATAAGCAACTAAAAATGAATAAATGCAGTGTATGTATAATACTTAATGCTAGGGAAGGTAAACAAATTAAATTAGAGCGGTACCGAGCATCCCCAAGAGTCGCTCTAAACCTCACTCTCTAAATCATCATTTAGAGAGTCATTTGCGTAAAAATCGTTTTCTATATTTTTTGTTTTATAGCAGCTTTTCTATATATTGTGTGCACTCTGGAAAGCTATTCTCTTTTCTATATTTGGCTACCGAGAAATCCAAAATAGAGAGTGGCTATGTTTGAATAACCAAATAGAGTAATTGTTAGAAGGTATATTTTTAATCAAAATATCTAAAACTAGCAATTAGAAATAAATTTGAGAATCTCTTGGAGTTGAGCATCTCCTAAAGATTAGCCAAATCATTTTCTAAAGATAAATTTAGCTATTGTTAAAGTAAAAAACTAAAAATGTCTACAACAGACTTTATAAATGACTTTCCAAATTTAATAGCTCTTCATCCTTTCTCATTCGCTTTGTCATTTTGGATAGCCAACCTCAGTAGCTATACAGCCTCTTGGTTTTACAGAGTCTATTGGAGTACTATTTGTTTGTCAAATTTGTCTTTGACTCAGCTAGATTCCTTTCTTGCGTGTTGCCTCCATGTATCCTTTGCTTCTCCGCTCTTATCGCTAGTCTCTTCCAAAATGTAATAGGAAAAGGAACGAAATCCCGTTCCTTTGGTTCCTTTAATTTTACTAAAGTTGAATGATTAATGATTGGTCGCCTGTGCAGTTGCTCTGCGTACGTGTGCGTATAATTATTCTGCACACTGTATGCGTGCGTTCATTAGAGTAGACAACGAGCATCATGCACGCATGGCCCAGTGAAGAGGGCCTTGCTATTTTATGGTAGGCTGGACGCAACCCTCCAAACGGTCGATCTCCGACAGCCTCAAAATAGGAAAGCGGACAAGCGCGCGTCTGTTTTGGAAAGAAAATCGTCACCACCGTCGCATTCCCTTTCCGCGATGACCCACCCACGTGCCACGTCCGCTTCCTGACGCGATGGAGATCAAGTTTTTCCGTGCAAGCCCGGTAGCCCGCCCACGCGCCCACCGCAGAGGAGTTTTTTCTTGGCTTTTAGCGCCAATTCCGTCGGTCGCCCGCCCAATGTACACGGTAATCATTCTTTGTAGAAAAGTTTTTACAAAGTTTGTTAAAATGTTTTTTACAAAGTTTGTTAAAAAAATGTTTGTTACAAAGTTTTTTACAAAGTTTATTAAAATGTTTTTACAAAGTTTGTTAGAAAAAAAGTTTTTACAAAATTTGATAAAAAAAAGATTCTACAAGGTTTTAGTCGAAAAAGTTTTTACAAAGTTTCTATAAAATTTGTTATAAATCTTATGTAAAACGTTTTTACAAAGTTTGTTACAAAAATTTCTACAAAGTCTGTTAAAAATAAGTTTCTACAACCAAGCTCGAGGTTGATGCCGAGGTCGAGACCGATGTTGATCGATCCCTGTTGTGCGATTCAGGATCCGGAGCAGGGAGGTGACCAGGGAAAGCGATAAGAAAAATGAAAACCCGAGAAGGGAAAGCAGCGCGCGGCGTCGGGTCGACCGTGAGTTGCTTTCCGCGCGGTCGACAGTGGAATTAACATCTTGCAGTGAAGATTTGAAGAATAGGTAAAAGCTAGCCAGCATGCAACCTTTTCTTCTTTGTCTAAAGAGAGATCGGCAATATCTGTCTTTGGCGACTCTAATTTCTTTCTTTCTTAATTTGTTTCTTTCTTTGCAACATACTCGCGGTGGATGGCTCATGTTATTACCTGGTCCCAGCAGCAAGATCTCTCTGTTGGCCAAACTGTTTACAAATTAAGTCAGGAAGGATGATTAATTGAGCTGTCGTCTGCACGGCATGGAAAATAATTAAAAAGAAAACGAAAAACCAGCATATATAACTCGATCTTTCCATGTTCAGCTACATTATCAGACAGACAACACATGTGTGGCTTGATCAATGGTTCACCGCAACAAACAGTGAGCGCGTATGTATAAATCAATCGTCCACCACAAACTTTATCATAAAACGTAGCAGCTGCAGTACCATGCATGGTTTCATCAGATAAACCGTCCAACATAGGGAGATAGCAAGCACATTCACTCGAGCACACGCAGTCGCAAACCAGGCGGCCGCCTTTCTTATTTTGAAACCAAACACACAATCACACACACACACACACACATACCAAAGGGACGCTGGCCAACTCGGCCGGCCGTCAAGGCAGGAGCCAACCAGAGGCCCATACCTTGGTTTGCAGTTTGCACAACAACCAGAGGCCCACACAAGGTATCAGCGGCTCTGCTCTCCGGCAATAATCCAGTTGCCGAGTAGCCAGCAAGACACGCAAGCATGCAGGCAGTCAGGCACAACACCAGATAAGCAGATGAAACAAACACAGCATCGCCGTCCAACAGCAGCAGCATCCATCGCACGCACGAGAACAAGCAGAAAGCCACTAACCCAACAGCTGATGCACACATCTCAGAATGACTTCACCTGGGGAGGGCAGAGATCGAAGCAGACACACAGAGAGCAAATCGCCACAATTAGCTTCATTAACAGAGATGATTGAGGCATCAATGTTAAGAGATCTACTAGTGCGTATATGTACCTGAGGACGGTGCGTCTCAGCAAGCGCCTCTTGTAGTAGCGCGAGTGCACAGGCGCCTCGTAGAGGGAAGGGTGGTGCCCGGCGTCCACCCCGTTCCACTCCAGCGCGTCCCATACGTCCTTCTCAACCTCCACGGTTGGCTTTCTCATGCCGGGCTCACGGCCCTTCAAGGCCGGCAGCTGGCGCAAGTTTGGGCAACCCCTGATCTTGATGGTCTCCAGCGCGGGCGCCGGCATCTCGGCAGCATCGCATATCTGCTGCAGCGACGGCAGATCGTGGAGGTGGATGGTGGTCAGCTTTGGGAACTGGACACTTTTATGCATGTTGTACTCTTTCATAGGAACAAGTTGTCGAGTCCTGTTCAGCCTTCTGGGGATATTGTGGAGGTTTTGGAAACACCCTTGTTAGCTACATCATCAACGAGATGTCCAACAATTGATGTCTGACGATATGTTGGTCCATAGCCGTCAAAGCTAAATGATCTTAGAGAGGAGTTATTAGAAAGCACAACCTCCTTCAATCCGATACAACCAGAAAGATCAAGTTTTTCTAGGATTGTGTTGTCCATAAGAAATGAGTCAACGATGTCACTTGACGTCATCTCTACCTCGTCATGCATAGGTTGAATTATTCGGAGCCGTCGAAGGTAAGGCAATCTTTTCTGCAATTGATGAGTCATCTGTGTTAGGTCGATCTCCACCACCACGGCCCAAAGGCCGTGATGGGCTCGGTCCACGCACCCTGATCTGGGGAGCCCAACCTAGCATTGGTTGGTGGGCCCCCGTTGTACAGTGCTATAAAGAAAGGGGTGGGGGCTAGGGCACGCAGCACGAGGTTCACCACGCCGCCAGCCACCACCCCACAACCCTACCGATCGAGGGGCACTGGAGCAACGGGAAGCCGCACCAGCGCCGCCCGCGACCTCTGGGTGGATCCGGAGGACGAGGTGCCATCGCCCCGACCTCAACCGGAGAGCCACCGCGCCGCCAGCGCCTCCTCAACCCGCGGCCGCCCCTGCTACCGCCACCGCCGCCATGGCCGTTGTCAACCCCGACGCCACCTCTAATGGTCTGTGCTCCTACTCTCTCCTTCTAGGTGTAGTTGTTCTAGTTCATGCATGTACAAGTGGTTAAATCCTTTATTCAAAGTTATACCCGTGAGTTTAATCTATTGCTAGTCGATCATAAGGTCTATCAATGGTATCAGTTAGCCTAATCTAGTAGTAGATTAGTACTCAGGGTCGTTTTACACTCGTTTTATTCAAGTTTTACTCGCTGTTAGTTAAGACAGGGGGAAGAGAGTGTAGAAATCGAAAGAAAACGGAAGAAATTGATGAAAATCGATTAAATCCGAAGTAAAAAGAAGAAAAATCGATGAAAATCGAAAAAGTGGATTTCAGATCCAAAATCTCGAAGCAAACCCTAACCCTAACCCTAGATCTAAAGAAAAGCAAAGGGCCAGGGGGAGGAGGACCTACCTGTGGGGCCTACTTCGCCGCCGGCCATCACCGCAGAGACGCGGGAAGGACACCGGAGTGGAACCGCTCGACGGCGGTGCGCTCGCCCTTGCGGGGAACGCGCGTGCCGGCGAGAGGCTCCGCCACGGCATCGCGAAAGGGGGAGGAGATGCGCCGCGGCCTTGGGCCGGCGGTGCTCGCCTCGCCGTGCGCCGGCAAGATGCCGGCCATGGCCGGCCGTGGGCCGCCTCTCGCTCTGGATCTCGTGGCTACGGCTCGGGTCTCGGGGAGTGGAGAAGAAGAAGGGGAAGGGGAAGTCGAGGGGGTGCGCCGCGGCCATGGCCGGCGGCGCGCTCATCCCCGCCGTCGCCGGCGAAGAACCGCGCGCCGCCGGCCATGGCGGCCTCACGCGACGTCGAGCTGAGAGCGGAGAAGGCGGGGGAGAAAGAAAGGAAAGTGCCCGGTTAGGGTTTTCCCCGGGCCGCGTCGCGTTTTTATACGGGCGGGGTTGACGGAGAGCCGTCGATCTCGATCGAACGGCCAAGGGCGCTCGGCGCCAACGCGGGCCACAAGCGGCCCGTGCGGGAGGAGCGGCTGGGCCGGTTTGGCAGCCCAGCCGTCGGTTTTCGGGCTAAAGCCCACGCGGCCGAAGCACTCGCGAGGCCGGGCCGCGGGAGCGCGGCTGGGCCGGGCCGCTAAGGGTGATTTCCGCGCGCAAACGAATTTTCAGGGGCCAAAAGCCGACTTTAACCGCGGGAGCGCGGCTGGACCTCGCAAGCGGCTGGGCCGCTGTTGGGCCGAAACACGCGGAGGCGCGGGCGCGCGCTGGTGAGCTTTTAGCGGGCCGTTTGGGCCAATTTCTTTCGCGGGCCAAAAGTGACGCCGTGAATAGTAACCATTTTCAATTAAGTTTATTTATTTTCAGAAGCTATATTTGGTTGTTTTTGGTGTTTATTTTGCATGTTTTCAAGTAAATATCTCTGTTTAAATTTTTGCACATAGTAATTATTTTTACAGAGAGTAGAATGCTTCTGAAAATTAATTTTTCTCATGATATTTGATGTTTTTCCGCTGCGTAATTTATTCTCTAGTTAAATTGAACCAAAGGGATATTTAATTAGAGAAGTAGAAATTTATTATATTTCAGTTTTATGATATTGTTATTTTCTGGCCAATGCTGATAATTGCAATATTATAAATATTCTTGTCAAGTTATCATGCATTTATTCTATTTTCTGCCCAAAGGTGATATAGAATTGATGTAGAAAGCATGTTGTATGTGTTGATTTTGACCAAAGTTATATTAATACATGCAATATTTATTTTTATTATTGTTCTCACCAATTTTATGTCAAAATTTCAGGCCCAAATTCTTCGAGCTATGTGTCTGATATCCCTATCCTGGTTGGAAGCAACTATGGAGAATGGCGCACACAGTTCAACCTGGCAGTGGTCATGACAGATATTGACACTGCCATAAACTACCCATATTCGGTACTGCCTGAGGCACCAGTGCGTGGAGCAAATGAATCTGATGAGGCATTCGCGGCACGAGAGCGTGACCACGCGCCCGTTAGAGCACTTTATGATCTCGAGAAGAGAAAGTGGGATATTTCTAACAAGAAGTGTCTGCTGATAATGCGGACAAAGATGGCAGAGGCCATAAGGAACTCTATCCCTGAGAAGAATGCAGAGGGTGTTGCTCACACTGCACCTGAGTATATGGCACTAGTGGAGGCCCAGTTCATTGGGTCGTCCAAGACTTATGCCAGGACGCTGATAGATCAGTTTCTGAACACGAAATATACAGGTGGGGGTGTGAGAGAGCACATCCTGAAGTTGAGCAACCTACATGGGAAGCTAGCTGCCTTGGACATGAAACTACCTGAAGATTTTCTTGTCCATACAGTTTTTTGCTCACTTCCACCTGCATTCTCCAACTTAGAGATCACTTATAATTCCCTAGAGGAAAAATGGGATATGCAGAAGCTCATAGGCCACTGTGTGCAAGATGAGGACAGGATGATTGCACAGAATGGTGGACAAATCAACTATGTCCACCATCAGCAGAAGAAGAAGAACTTTCCCAACAAGAACTTCAACAAGAATTTTAAGCCTAAGAACCAGTGGGAGAGTGGCCCTTCAAATGCTTCCAACAAAGACAAGGGCAAGGCACCAGTGCAGTTTGATCGCTCTAACAAGCCACAAGACAAGAAAGAAGTTGGCAAAAATGAGTGTCTGCATTGTGGGAAGGCGGGACACTGGCAGAACAAGTGTCCTGACTGGCTTGAAATGATGTGGAAAAAGGGTGAGGATTTTATTACTTTTGTAGATAAATCCCTGTTTCTATGTTATGATAAATCTACTTGGTGGATTGATTCAGGTGCAACTACTCACGTTGCTAATTCTATGCAGGGATTAAGTATGAGCCGGATGCTGCAAAGAGGAGAAAGAGGAGTTAAAGTTGCAGACGGCGTTGAAGCTGAAGTGGAGGCGATAGGAGAACTCCCCATCAAGTTGAAAGACGGCTTCATGCTTCAGCTGCACGACATTCTTTATGTTCCCTCTTTAAGCAGAAATTTGATTTCAGTTTCATGTTTATCAGACGATGGTTTTAAGTGTTCATTCGACAGTGAACGATGCTTAATCATGTTGAATAAAGTTTGTGTGGGTCTTGCCTTCCGACAAGACAAACTTTATAAGTTATCTGTTTATGATGATTTGTATGCATGTGAAGATGTGTATGCGAGTACTAAGATTGTGCATGAGATTGAAAATGTATCCTCGTCTACAAAAGTAACCAAGAAGCGAAAAAGAATTGATGACGTTTCATCGAAATTATGGCACTGTCGTTTAGGCCACATTTCGAGGGGGAGAATGGAACGTCTAGTTAAAGGATCAATTCTTCCACCGCTACAATTCTCAGACTTAGAACAATGTATTGATTGCATCAAAGGCAAATACGTTAAGCAAGTAAACAAAGTAGCAAAACGAAGCACGGGAACCTTAGACATAATACACACAGACATCTGTAGTCCTTTTCCCGTTGCATCAGTGGATGGTTTTGACTCGTTCATCACATTCACAGACGATTACTCCCGTTATGGTTACATTTATCCAGTAAAACAAAAGTCAGAAGCGCTGGATAAATTTAAGATATTCAAAGCTGAGGTTGAGAATCAGCTTAATAAGAAAATAAAATTAGTAAGATCAGACCGTGGGGGGAGTACTACGGTCGACACACCCCGTATGGCCAAATTCCAGGACCTTTTGCAAGGTACTTTCAGGAAAATGGCATAATTGCCCAGTACAGTGCACCGGGTGACCCACAGCAAAATGGAGTAGCTGAAAGGAGAAAACGTACCTTGATGGATATGGTTAGAAGCATGATAAGCTATTCCACTTTACCAGTCAATTTGTGGATGGAGGCTTTGAAGACCGCCATTCACATCCTAAACAAAGTGCCTAGCAAAGCAGTTCCTACGACACCTTATGAACTTTGGACGGGTAGAGAACCCTCTCTCAGATATATGCGTGTATGGGGCTGCCCCGCTGAGGCTAAGATTTTTAACCCAAATATTGGGAAGCTAGATCCCAAGACAGTCAGTTGCTATTTCATTGGCTATACTGAAAAGACAAAAGGGTATCGTTTCTATTGTCCTAACAGACACACAAAGTTTGTAGAAACGAGACATGCAGTTTTTCTAGAGAATGAAATGATCAGGGGGAGCATGGCTACTCGGGAGATAGATCTTGAGGAGAAGCGGGTCTTTGCACCTTGCCCAATGATTCAAGAACCCTTTTTCGAGTTGCCTGTGTCAATACCAACAGTGGATGTGACAATTCCAACAGTGGAAGCCACTGTGACACCGGTACAAGCTCCTAGTCCTGTAGTGCCAGCAATGAATGAGAATGTGTAACCTATTCCTCAAGTTGAACCAATTGTGGCACAAGATGTTGAACCAGTTGTTGCTCAAGAAATAGAACCTCAACAGCCTGTGGTTCCTGAAGTACCAGTTGTTGAGCCAGCTGCTGAACCAGCTGGAGGAGGACTGAGAAGGTCTACAAGAGTGAGACGCTCAGCCATTCCTGATTGCTATGAAATTGGCAACTTAGAAGAATTTCAAATGGGGGGTGATCCTGTCACATTTGAAGAGGCTATGAGAAGCGCTCAGTCTGAAAAATGGCTTGAAGCCATGCAAGAAGAAATGAATTCAATGAGTGCCAACAGAGTTTGGGACTTAGAAGTAATTCCTAAAGGAGCCAAATTAGTAGGCTGCAAATGGGTCTACAAAACAAAATGTGACTCCAAAGGGAATATTGAAAGATATAAAGCGACTCGTGGCTAAAGGGTTCACACAAAGAGAAGGAATAGATTACAATGAGACGTTTTCTCCAGTCTCATGTAAAGATGCCTTTAGAATCATAATGGCATTAGTGGCACACTATGATTTTGAGTTGCATCAGATGGATGTAAAGACAGCATTCTTAAACGGGGATCTGTTTGAAAATGTATACATGACTCAACCTAAAGGTTTTGTTGTGGAAGGCAAAGAAAACATGGGATGCCGCTTAAGAAAATCCATTTATGGATTAAAACAAGCTTCTAGACAGTGGTACTTGAAGTTTGATGAGACAATTAAGAAATTTGGGTTTAAGGCAAATGTAGAGGACAATTGCATCTATGCAAAGTTTAAGAATGGAAAATACATTTTCCTAATCTTATATGTGGATGATATCCTGCTTGCTAGCAGTGATAAAAGAATGTTGCAAGAGACAAAATTGTTTTTGTCCTCTAATTTTGATATGAAAGATCTTGGTGAGGCTTCATATGTTTTGGGCATTGAAATTCACCGAGATAGAAGAAACGGGGTTTTAGGACTATCGCAAAAGACATATTTGGAGAAGATCCTAAAGAAATATAATATGCATGCGAGTAAAGCCACACCTGCACCGATAGTGAAGGGCGATAAGTTTGGGGATTTTCAACGCCCCAGGAACCAGTATGAGATCGATCAAATGAAAATGGTTCCATATGCTTCAGCAGTTGGTAGCTTACAGTATGCACAAGTGTGCACTCGCCCTGATTTGGCTTATATCACCGGAGTACTCGGTAGATATCAAGATAACCCAGGCATAGAGCACTGGAAAATGGCAAAGAAAGCTTTGCGGTATGTGCAAGGCACAAAAGACCTCATGCTAATATATAGAAGATCTGATTCTCTAGAGATAAGAGGATATTCAGATGCAGACTTTGCGGGAGACAAGGATGATAGAAAATCCACGTCAGGTTATGTATTCACTCTCGCAGGGGGAGCTATTTCGTGGAGAAGCTCTAAACAAACTCTGGTTGCATCATCTACGATGTATGCAGTTTATAGCATGCTATGAGGCAACGTTGCAGGCCAAGTGGCTAAAGAAATTCATACCCGACTTGAAAGTGGTAGATTGTATTAATAGACCACTTAAAATGTACTGCAATAATGAGCCTGCAGTATTTTACGCTCACAACAACAAGTCGAGTAATGCTACCAAACCAATAGAAATAAAATTCTATGTTGTGAAAGATAAAATCCAGGATCAGACTATAAGTCTGGAGCATATAAGTACGAAAAATATGCTTGCGGATCCGCTCACTAAAGGCTTACCACCCAGTGTGTTTAGAGAACACATTACCGGTATAGGTTTAAAGGAAAGCCTTATGATCACTGGATAATGGCCCAAGGTACGATCCTTTGCAATAGAGAAGTTTATTGTGGCTGATTAATCTAATTGAAATGTCAATTTTGATGACTCATGCTCAATGTGCTTTTTTGTTATGAAGTGGATGTCAGGCGAAGAGCTTAAGGTAAGAAAACATAAGGTGAGATCGAGGGGGAGATTGTTAGGTCGATCTCCACCACCACGGCCCAAAGGCCGTGATGGGCTCGGTCCACGCACCCTGATCGGGGGAGCCCAACCTAGCATTGGTTGGTGGGCCCCCGTTGTACAGTGCTATAAAGAAAGGGGTGGGGGCTAGGGCACGCAGCACGAGGTTCACCGCGCCGCCAGCCACCACCCCACAACCCTACCGATCGAGGGGCACTGGAGCAACGGGAAGCCGCACCAGCGCCGCCCGCGACCTCTGGGTGGATCCGGAAGACGAGGTGCCATCGCCCCGACCTCAACCGGAGAGCCACCGCGCCGCCAGCGCCTCCTCAACCCGCGGCCGCCCCTGCGACCGCCACCGCCGCCATGGCCGCTGTCAACCCCGATGCCACCTCTAATGTTCTGTGCTCCTACTCTCTCCTTCTAGGTGTAGTTGTTCTAGTTCATGCATGTACAAGTGGTTAAATCCTTTATTCAAAGTTATACCCGTGAGTTTAATCTATTGCTTGTCGATCCTAAGGTCTATCAATCTGCAATGGCCACCTAAGTCCTTCTGTGTTTATTTCCACGATCTTATCCATGAGGTCTATCTTTTCCTTGGATAAGATCTCGACCCAGTCTGTGAAGTATAGGCCAATCACCCACAAGCTCTTCAAAAATTCCCATTTAGTTGTGTAACTAGCTCCTTGAAGTTCAGTTGTATTGTTGTTCATACAATGGTCTAGTCCAAGGAATCGTAATGTGTGGCAATGGATGAAAGGAGGTGATACAAAACTAAAGGCACAACCAGATAGAGCCAGCACACCAAGGTTGTTGCAATGTTTAAAAATGCCATTTGGCAATCTAGGTGGGCTATCTCCTATTTCAAATGCTAGAAATATTGATGACGCCCTTTCCAAAATAGTGTGCATATTCTCATGTACATTCTTATTCTTCAAGGTGATAGAAACCCAACGATAGTAAGGAGGCTCCATAGGCTGCATGTGGAAAGAGGGGCTTAGGGGAGGAGGCTGCATGGGTAGGGGGGGGGGGGGCATCACTGCCTGCCGCAGACGCGGCACCAAGGACAGCACCGCACACACCCCAGGAAGCCATTCAGCCTACAGCATGCGGTGTGGGCTTTGAGTAGGAGCGCATGCAGCACAACTCTAAAGCCGTGAAATAAATCGTTGCTTTTAAATTAAATGTCCAAATAAATTTTTAATTGTACCATTGTATTTTTTACAATGAGATCTTTGAAACTAGACTACACTCAACTATATTTGAATTGACTTTTTTTATGGAACATTTCTTTATTAAAGTTAGAACATTTTATCGTGGAGCTGGAACAATTGCACCCTGCTCACAGTGAATTTGTTCCAGCCGTTGATGAAATTGTTCCATCTTCATGAAAATATGTTTTAGAAAAAAATCTAATCAAAATATAGTCAAGTGTGGTCTAGTTTTGTACATCTCGTCGTAACAAATGCAGTGGTGCAATCGGAATTTGATTTGGATACTTGGTTTATGAAATACGGATTGTTTTTCAAAATCTTCTCTTGTGGGTCCCATGCAACGAATAGAAAAGGAGAAATTATGGCTTCTGCACGTGCACGGAGAGCAGGATGCGGGGCAAAGAGGAGAGAGTGCTGATGCTTTGCGGTGATGGTGTTTACACCGCATATGCGGCTTATAGCGTTTCCGGGGGGGCTTAGGGGAGGGGGCTCGATAGGCTGCATGGGAAAGGGGGGGCTTAGGGGGAGAGGCTCCATAGGTTGCATGGGGAAGGGGGGCTTAGGCCTCCTCCAAAGATTACTAGCTCATACATCTAAGAGCTAGCTTAAGAGATAGGTCACCCAACAATAAGAGTCAAATGTTAGCTCTTATGTCTAGGTAACCCCACATGTTATCCTCACATGATATGGGGACGTGTGCATGAGACTATCTCTCAAACAAGAGATAGCTCTTCATCCTCTCTCTTCCACATAGGCAAAAAGCTGATGTGGCACACTTATGAGTTAGCTGAGTTGGCATCTTTGGAGGAGGCCTTAGGGGAGGGAGCTCCATAGGTTGCATGGGGAAGGGGGGGGCTTAGGGGTGGGGAGTCCATAGGCTGTATGTGGAAGGTGGGTCTCTCATCTTTTTCTTCTTCCCCATCTTTGTCCATGGCTAAAAGTTGTAAGGGGGGATTAAGAGATCCATAAGCTACATGAGGGAACGAGGGGCTAGAGCCACCATGTTGGATCTGCCCTTGCCGCCCATAAACAACATCCTTGTCTTTAACTATAAGAAACTAGCAAGGTGGCCCGCGCATTTGCGCGAGTAGCTAGCCTTTTAATATGTTATTTTAAAATAAAAAATCCACTTACCTAAAGTATAACCAAAGTTCATGTCATAAATTGAATCCAGAAATAGTTTGGAGAATTATTTGAATATAGTTTGTTATGTGAATCAAAATAATAATAAGACATGGATGTATCCTTGTTAGTTTAATTCTTTTGTAGGATTATAGCCCCATACATAAATGAACCCATATGATTTTACGGTTACTTCACCTTTTCCAACATGAACTTTGACACCCAAATTAACAAATTTGCTCTTGTGGCTAGCAAGGCATAGTTTTCTTCTCTATACTTAGCACCCCTTCCCCTCTCCTACTTGTACTCCCGCACAACTTTGCCATTGGGAAACCCCTCCTAAGTCTATATGTTTGAGCTGCAGCTTTTGGAATTTTGTGTGGAAAGTTGGCTCTTTGCTTTTTGGCTGCTGACCTTTTATTTCTATTGCCTTTTATAATATTCTCTCCGTCCTATAAAGAGTGTTCGTATAGACTCTACAACTTGTCCCAAAACGATGGTTTATTTAGCATTTAGGACATCCAACAAAGGCCCTCGTAATAACTTCTGGCATGGATAGCAAATCGATCATTTACTCCAACCATCGATGCCTGAGCCCGCTCGCTAAATAAGAATGGCTAATATGTGCGATAAATACTGCAAGAGTGCATGCATAATTAATTCTACTCGGTAATCCATCCGATTAAGAATAGTTATTAGTGGTATTTTTGACTTTTAGTATTGATATAATTTTGTGTAAATTTTTCTAAATGAACAGTTTTTTGGAACGGAGGGAGTAAAATTTTATTTTCTCAGCACAACAGAAGTTAAAAAAAGCTCCCCTCAGCCTGCTTTTCAACTTTCAGTTCGTTTCCTTAGAAGCTGCTTTTTAGCTTTTCAAAAGGACTATTTGTTTCACCTTTCGGGATTCTACGAGCCATAAGCCCAACTGGCCCTAAATCTAGCTCTCTTCTATTGTATGTTTTGCTTTCACAGGTCGTTGTCGTTAGCTTATTCATGGGAATTTCCTTCTTTATGGACAACATATGCTCCACCAGCCCTCATATCCACCACCGTTGGTCCCCCTCCCTTCCCACCTCTGGCATCTCGCAGGAGGCTGGAGGGAGTGGGGATCCATATCTCCCAATAGTCTCCAATAGATCGAGTCTAGGTTAAGGTTAGGGATTCTCCATGCATGTTTTGTGGTATGAGAGATTTGTTTCCTCCTTTTCCTCTCTGGCAATGGTGAAGAGAGATAGTGTGGCTTGGGTCTCTCTATGGCGGCTCTGATGAAGGAGGTGATGACATCTACGACATCCACAGCTTTTTTGGGGCGACGACACAGAGAATTAGGTTTCAGGATGGCGACATCGAGGCGGGGATGGTGCCGTCGTCATGGAATAATTTTCTCCGTCCACTTCTCCATTTTGTCGTGATTAGATCCAACCACGATGAAAGGCATGTGGGAATAAGTTTATCCCCTGAGCTGATATCGATCAGTCTTGGATCGGATAGATTGAGATCAGTCTCTCTTCTTCTTTGGTGGCAGAAAGAGAAAGAAGAAAGATGCAAGAAGAAAGAAAAAGATTGTGCTCATTCCAGTCTACAGGGATGTTGGTCGCCATTCTTTGGGGGGGCTTGTTCTCAGCATGCTTGCTGAGCGTATGCCGTACGACCTTCTATTTGATTTTTTACACAGGTTTGGGATTGAGATTTGGAGATGCTTAGTGTGTGAGTACATTGAGAGCGCTATGTATAACTTAATGATGTACTCAGCTTTGATAATACAACTCTTCCTTTGATCTAAAAAAATTATCATTCCAACTTTATTTTTGATCGAAATCATTCCAACTTCATATCAAAAATTTTATAATTTTCAAATAGTCTATTTATATTTTTCAGAGATGGTTGCTTAAGTGGCCGGTAGTTAAAATCAATTTGCATTAGTGATCAACTTGATCACAAATAAAGCTAGTTGCATCGGCAGTCCATAGGCCGCTGGCCTTTTGTAGTTGGTAGTTCCGGCGTCTACACAAATTATTTTTCTGTTAATGGTGTTAGTAAGAAGGGAAGCTTAATCTTTTTCTTTTATGAATGTTCCGTCACTCACGTAGTCACGTGGCGATTTGGACGCCACACATACATCGTTTTTCTTTGTTTTTCATAGAAAATAGAAATCAAGTTCCTACGACAATAAAAAGATCTATTTTATTTTCTACAAATTACCTGTATAGTATACGTGTCCAATTCAATTCATCCTTTCTATACATATCACGTATTGGATTCTATTCTTATACGATGATCTCAACTCATATATTTATTAATCATATTCAACCTAAAATTTATTAGTCATATTTAATATAAACTTTTTGAATTACTCTAGACCCTTAGATCTTCATAAAATCCGACGGTACATATCCTTCTCCTTTTTAGATTAACGTGGAATTTTTTAGACCCTCTCGGTGAATCAGGTGGCTCCTTTTGCTTCTGCTTTATTAATATAATAGAAGGATTTTTTTTATCTTTCTTCAACTCTGTAAACACAGCGTCAAGAACAGAAACATCACACTCGAAGCTTATTTCTGGATGCAATGTGTTGCTGATTCCCATGCATTATCCGCTTGTATGATCCCATCACATATCCAACAGTTGGGAGCATTAGCTGGCCAAAGAGAGCTAGTGGTGCTACCAAAACTGTGATACATGAGTAACCCATAGAGGCAACAATCTACCACTACTCTTAGGTCCATGCCCAACATACATGGGTAGCGAGCAACTATGCCAGCAACATCTTCACGAAGCACTTCAACAAACTTTGAACTTGATAAATACTGGGCATCGAAGTAGCACTGAAGGAAAAGATCCGTATATCTTAGCTTCTCTGCTTTCTTACTAGTCATTGTGGAGTCACCCATAGTCACAAGCCTTGTACTGAATGTCCATAGTATTACACAGTCACTGTTTTCTGGAATACCAAGTCTGCCCAGGACAATCTCCTCATCTCTCCCATTGATAAAAACCATCATGAATCTACTCTGCCTCAAGTTTTGGTCAATCACCACCGCGACATTTCGTATTGCGTCCCTAGAGGCAAGGTCCACTCCATTGAACTCGTCCTCCTCGTCCTGCTCCTGAAACATAGCCATGGTCTTATGGTCAAGGCTCAGCTCCTGTGCAATTTCTTTCTGCATCACCCTCTTACTTGTCCACCTTGAGCAATTGATATAAATTATTCTGCCAAAGCACAATTCTGGAGGAGGAGTTTCCATAGATGGAAGTGCTTTTGCTATAGATCTGAGAACTGCGGTTGCCCCAAAGCCACTCCAACCATCATAGTAGATGGTGTTGTCGTTGTTGTTGTGGTTGCCTCTAATACGACCAAGTATTTCCTCTCTAGCGCCAGCAACATCTGCTGAGTAGAGCATCTGAAATATATATATAAAGAATTGAGTAAAGAAAACAAATTAACTAGCAATTGTATGTGTACGCATAAACTAGCAGTACGTACCGAATATTTCATGATATATATGTATATATGTAACTCCTGAGCCACTGTACGTAGAAAGAATAGAGATAAAGTAATAGAGGAAGACACGCGCCGCCGCCACCAATTATGGAACGATGATGGATCTAAGCCATGGTCAGCAGCCGATCAAAGGCGCGACCTCAGCTCTGTCCCCAACCCAGCATGTACCGCTTCCTGCGTGCACGCTTGCACATTACAACTAACATCAATTATTACGTACACTGTCACACGCTCGCACCATATATATATTAAGATACTCCCTCCGTCTCAGGATATAAGGCGCGCACGTAAATCAAAATTCAAACTTTGAAAACTTTGACCTATGATTAAGCTTGTATAATAAAAACTTTGTCTTACAACAATAATATAATTGTATTCATATTTAAAAGTACTTTCATATGACTATAATTTTGTTGCTACAAGTATTATTTTATAAAAGATATTAAGAGTCAAATGTTATTATTGAAGACCGTGCCAAGTTTGACCGCGCCTTATATCCTGAGACGGAGGGAGTATGAGTAATTGAGGACCCGGAGGAATGTACGCACCTTTTAATTTAAAGATATTTGCACGGTGATCTTAATTTCTGCCCAGATGAGATGATGATTCGGTAACATGCGATTCAAGCCGGCCTAATGAGCAATCCAAAGAAGAAGTACGTGAAGGATGGAGGTGGCCTGGAAGAGGGAGAGGGTTTGATCTGGTGTGGTGTCTGTTTTAGTGGCAATGTATCATCATGAGCTAGCTTTGTTTCCGTCCTCCGATCCTTGTCCTAATTAAGCAACAAAGCAAAAGCTTACTCACAAAGGATGCCTTGCTTGTTGCCGGAGGCCGGTGCTTTGCTTCGTTCTCTCTCGCCCTTTAATTTGTCTCTTCTCCAAATTAAGCCAGGCATAAGCTCCTTTAATTTGTGCCTGCAAAAAAAAAAAAAGTCCTTTAAGTTGCTTTTTTTTTCCTCTCAAAATGTATGGCTGACCCTTCTACCCTCCACGCTAGCGCCGGCCAGGACGATGGTTTCAGCCCGCGCTGCAAATGCTGTCGCCGGTGGTCTCGGTTCAAATATAGTCGGGCTGAACAGCCCGTTCTATCGCATGGGCTCTGAGTGGCGACAGCATTTGCAGCGCGGGCTGAAACCATCCACCAGCTCGATCGTGCGCAGCAGCCAGCCCATGATCTAGTCTTCTCCAATTCTCTCTTGCTTGCATTGCATCACTCTATTCTGTCCAAGTCTTCGCCTCATCATCAATCAACAAAAGGAAAAAAGACAGTCTCCGTCTTACAGTTGTAACAAAAACGGAGCAGATCCTGTTGTCTTATTTCAGATTTTTCTTCATCTTTGAAAAAAGTTTTATGTGTCCACGTCGACACCTAGTCATGACTGACCGTACCTCTGACCCTCTGTACATTTATATATATATCAGCAAGTGCAAGTTCATTCGTCACTCGTCAGTGTCGTACTAGACGTCTAGACTCATTGTGATGTGTGTGATTCAGTCTTCCTCTCTAGCTAATATGAAGCGATAACCCTGCAAGCGTGCACCTCAAAGTACACGCAGACCTCATGACGTTATCCATGCATTGGTGTGCTGATGGAGTAGGTCATTGGGATGCAATCAAGCAATGCAAGAAATCTCTCCTCTCCCAGCCAATCAAGTCTTTCCTAGATGACGAAGCTATCGACTTCCAGATGACGGTAACACCACGCTGCCAACCTAATTTGCTTATCTTTCGTTAGTTCATGCTTTTGGGTTCGACTCCCCGTGAGAGCAAATTTCAGGCTGAGGTTAAAAAAATCCCCTCGTCTGTCGTCATAACCAAAGCACAGGTCAAGGCCCGGCCCAGGTCGTATTTGTGGTTGGCTTGGGCTCTCCTACCTGAGGGTAGTTGCAGAAACCGTCAGCCCAGTGGTTGTCTCACAAGGGCTACGGGCCCTGTGTAAGAGTGGGGCAGAGGTTCGGGGGTTTTCTCGGCCTGCGTGAGAAGGTCTTCTCTCTTAGAAAAAGCCCGGGGATTGTCTTACCCCCCACAAGTCGAGTTTTTTTAGATGACGAAGCTATCGACTTCCAGATGACGGTAATACCACGCTGCCAACTTAATTCGCTTATCTTTTGTTAATTTATGCTTTTGAGGGTGCCCAAGTAACCTATAGCCTGCATGTTTTTTTTTACTACTTACTGACTATAATATAGCAGTCCTGATTGACCATGTTAAGGATCGTCTCAATGCAACGTAAGCATAGTAGTTTAATATGCAGGCAATACATGTAGATTATATGTATACTTGAGGCATCATGAAAGCGCCTTCCTCATCATCTACTACTCCCTCTTTCCCAAATTATTAGTCATCTTGGCTTTTCTAGGCTTTATACCTTTTACCATGCATCTAGACATAATATATTTCTCAACAAAAAAGATTATAAATCATAAAACATAAGAATTGTTCAACTGCGCCTCTGGATGGTTCACATGAATGGAGGAACGGGGAAGAGAGAGCATGGACTTGTGGGGTTGTACGCGTTCGTGACACGCGAGCGCCATATTAGCTTTGCGTGCATTGGAGCAGCCCTCTCAAGCACCCCTGGCGTTTCCACCCAGCTGGCGCACCACTCCCCCTCTCCAGACCCCACGCTAGTGCCGTGTTTAGATGAAACACGAATTTTTTTTCGAGTATGTCGGGCACACGTTTGAAGTATTAAATATAGACTAATTACAAAACTAATTACAGATTATGTCAGTAAATCGCAAGACGAACCTAATGAGTCTAATTAATCCGTCATTAGCATATGTTTACTGTAGCAATTTATTGCCTAATCACGACCTAACTAGGCTCATTAGATTCGTCTCGCGAAGTACACTCCATCCATATAATGAGTTATTTTTTTCAACTACATTTAATATGCCATACATGTAAGGGAACGTATTAAGAAAATTTCGCGAAACATCTAAACAACGTCTAGATTAGCATTGTCTAGATTAGCATTGTGCTGGAACAACCCGGTTCCCCACGATGGTCGCCGGCCAGGAGTCGTTGAAGGACGGTTTCAGCCCGCGCTGCAAATGCTGTCGCCGGCGGTCTCGGTTCAAATATAGTTGGGCTGAACAGCCCGTTTCTGTCGCATGGGCTCTGAGTGGCGACAGCATTTGCAGCGTGGGCTGAAACCACCCAACCAGCAATGTTCTCTCTCGCTGACACCGCATTGCATTACTCTATTCTTGTGTCCAATTACACGCAGGCCTCACGACGCTGTGTGCTGCTGATGGAGTAGGTCAAGCAAGATATTAATCTCCTCTCCCAACCAATCAAACTCCTCCCTAGATGACGAAGCTATCGACTTCCAGGTTCCAAATGGCGGTAAGGGCATCTCTAAGAGTCTAAACATAGTCACTTTCTATTTCGAATTTTTCGCTAGCAAAATATAGAAAAGAGAATAGCTCTTTAGAGCAACTCCAAGAGACTCTCTAAACCCTTTCTATTTGTTAGTTTTAAAGATTTTGATTAAAAAGGTACCTTCCAACAACCTCTCTATTTGGTTATTCAAACATAGTCACTCTCTTTTCCAGATTTTTCGCTAGCAAAATATAGAAAACGGAATAGCTCTATAGAGTGCATGCAAAATATTGCAAAATATAGAAGAGCTGTTGGAAAACAGATATAGAAAACGAATTTTATGCAAATGACTCTCTAAATGATGATTTAGAGAGTGAATTTTAAAGAGGCTATTGGAGATGCTCTTAGAGTGCATGCAAGTTATAGAAGAACGGTTGGAAAACAGAAAGATATAGAAAACGATTTTTATGCAAATGACTCTCTAAATGATGATTTAGAGAGTGAGTTTAAAAGAGACTCTTGGAGATGTTTTAATACCACGCTGCCAACTTCTCTTAATCTTCTGCTATATTAGGTTAGTTTTAGAGGGTGGCCAATTAAGCTATAGCCTGCTTCATTTTTCTTTGGCTATTGACTATTGGTTAATTTTAGAGGGTGGCCAATTTAATTGAACCGTCAAAACTTTTGCATGTCCAAACTGGATGGAGGACTCGATCCATCCCTGTGCGTCCGCGCGCGTTGGCCCCTAATCCTCAGTCCTCAGTACTCACTGAGGCGCCGGGCCGCGAGCTGCTGGCCACGCTCCGACCATGTCTTCCAAGAGAAACAGCGGAAGTGTGGGTGGAGTTAAGCTTGAAGCCTTGAACCGCTCGCATGCCATGGGTTTTGAGCTCGCCGTTTCGGCGCACGAACTGAAGCTGGGACAAACGCAGCTTCCCACTAGGCCGCATAGGATGTCAATTTGAGAGGGTAGCAGGCTAGCAGCTCGATCCTGTTGATCGCTACCAGGAGAGCATTGGAGAACAACGAAGTTCGCCGTTTGTTGCGTACAGAGAGTGAACCAGCGAGATTGGATTTATTGGATGGATTTTATTTTTTATATATATTGGATTGGATTTTGTTAAAAGATAATTTGGATTGGGTGGATTTGGATTTTTCTCATACGTACTTGGATACGTCTCGATAGGTTCGCTTTGGATTTGGGTTACAAATTCATAATCACATTTCTAAGTATGCTGGCATGCATATATGTTGAGTTTTTTTTTTAAAGATTATATAAATACGATAAAAACTTCTTCCTTAGCACCTTAACATACAAATTGATCGTCTGAATTCCTTGTCACTGTGCCACAACTTTCCGTGCAAGCTGCTCCAAATTTAAAATATTGGTGGCGTGATGCTCATGAAGGCCAGCAGCTAGGATCCAAATCCAACCGAACACGTTGGCCTCGTCAACATAGCAAGGCAAGTCAATCGGTCAATTAATAATACTCCATCAGCTCAGCTGGGAGCCACTCTATTGGAGCAGGTATTATAACGAACGAGTAGCCAGCACAATCCGACGTGGAAGAGAGAATAGAGAAAGCCAGACGGGCGTCTGCCGACTCGCCCGCTGCAGCCGGCGAAGTCTCACGGAGAGGCCCTGTCGCGGCTGAGATTGCGCAAGCTAATTGTGCTACATTAAATTACTGTGGGACCCGTCACTACTATGCGCCATGTCACCCCACGAGACGCCGACAGCCTGTGAAACTATAAAACTTGCTCTTAGAGCAAGTATAGTGAAGACAGCTCAGTAGGTAAAATACCAAGCCACATCATCTAGATTTGACGTGGAGAGAGAAAGAGAAAGAGAGAGAGTGAAGCGAGCGAGTTCTCAGTTGGCAAAGAGAAGAGATAACTAAGCCCTTGTTAGTTCCAAAACGAAATCTTTTCACCCATCACATCGATGGAGAATCTTAGATGTATGGAGCATTAAATGTAGACGAAAAAGGTGAAAAGTTATATGGATAGGCTGTAAATCGCGAGACGAATCTAATGAGCCTACTTAATCCATGATTTGCAATAGTAATGCTACAGTACCATCCGCTAATTATGGATTCATTACCCTCTAATTACCATCGTTAGATTGGTCTCGAGATTTCCAACCTATCCATATAACTTTCCACATTTTTCGTCTACATTTACTAATCCTAAATTGGTAAAATCGAAACCCGAAATCTTTTCACCGAAAAGTTTTCACGAACTAAACACGGGCTAAGCATATTTTCCCACATGATGCAAGCCTCAACACGGCCCGGACGGCCCGGGGGGTGTGTGTGGGGGGTGGGGACTCTTACCAGAGCTGTGTATATATTGTAGTGTGAACGCTGGAGAACAGCAAACAGGCCCAAAAAACGCGGCATCCAACACATGGAGGGCGCCCCAGATGGCGACGTCCGTGTCGTATCCCGGCGCATGGTGCGATCGGCGCCGCCGCCGGCGACGGTCAACGGCAACGGCTGCCGTCTCCCGAAGGAGGAGGTGGAGGTGATCCACCTGACGCCGTGGGACCTACGCCTGATCACCATCGACTACATCCAGAAGGGCATCCTCCTGCCAAAGCCTCCCGTGGTCCTCCGGCGACGACCTCGTCAACGCTCTCCAAGCCTCGTTCGCGCGCGCACTCGCCCGGTTCTACCCGTTCGCCGGCCGGCTCGCCGCCGAGGAGCACGGCGACGGGACCGTGTCCGTGTTCCTGCGGTGCACCGGCGAGGGCGCCGAGTTCGTGCACGCGGTGGCGCCGGAGGCCTCCGTCAGCGACATCGTCTCCAAGCTCTACACGCCGCCGGTGGTCTGGAAGTTCTACTCGCTCAACGAGGTCCTCGGCGCCGACGCCGCCATCCATCAGCTGCCGGTGCTGGCCGCGCAGGTGACCGAGCTTGCCGACGGCGTCTTCATCGGCATGACGCTGAACCACTCCGCCGGCGACGGCACCGCGTTCTGGCACTTCTTCAACACCTGGTCCGAGATCCACCGGCGAGCCTTCGGCGGCATCATCGTCGCCGGCGACGACCTGCGCGACATCGCCGATCTCTCCACGCCGCCGCCGTCGCTCGGGCGGTGGTTCGTGGAGACTTGCCCCGTGCCGATCCCCATGCCATTCAGCAACCTGGAGCAAATCGTGAAGCCGTTCGAGAGAACAACCGTGCAGGAATGCTTCTTCACCTTCTCCGCCGCGAGCGTCAAGAATCTAAAATCCCAGGCGAACGCCGAGATCGCCGGAACGTCCGCCGCCGCCGGCGCCACCACCATCTCCTCCCTCCAGGCCGTGCTCGCGCACCTATGGCGCGCCGTCTGCCGGGCCCGGCGTCTCCCGCTGGATCAGGCCACGTTCTACTCCGTCGTGGTCGGGTGCCGGGGCCGCGTCAGCGGCATCCCTCCAGGCTACGTCGGGAACGCCATGGTGTTCGGGAAGGCGGAGGCGACCGCCGGCGAGGTGGAGGAGAAGGGTCTCGGCTGGACGGCGGCGCTGCTGAACCGCGCCGTGGCGTCGTTCGACGAGGCGACCATGAGGGAGTCGCTGGAGCGGTGGGTCCGGGAGCCGGACTTCACGTACATGGGCAACCTGTCGTCGGCCGGCACGGCGCTGGTGACGGGGAGCTCGCCGAGGTTCGACGTGTTCGGGAATGATTTCGGGTGGGGGAAGCCGGTGGCGGTGCGGAGCGGCGCCGGGAACAAGGCCGACGGCAAGGCGACCGTGTTCGAGGGGCCGGAGAAGGGAGGGAGCGTGTCGCTGGAGGTTTGCATCGCGCCGGAAGCTCTCGAGAGGCTCGTCGCCGACCAGGAGTTCATGGACGCGGTGAGCTTGCCGGCGGCCGGAGTTAAGGGTCGTTGACCGTGAATTAATCGCATTTGAGTAATTGACATTAATTTGTTGACAACCTGTCGTGCATGCATGTTCTTGATGGTGTGGTGATGAGCATTAAAGTTTGATTTGCCTGCATGTGCATGTACGCGGCCTCGACCGTTGATGAAGAATCAACTCTCGTGGTTCATATAGTTTGGCTAGTTTGAAGTACTGCATGTACCTGTGTTCTTTAGTAGTTCTTGCATTTGAGTCAACCATTTTCAAATTATGAAGTTAGGGTGGTGTGGTGTGTTTGAGGACGTGTCTTCATGATTGCTAGATCAAAATTACAATGACATGCGTGCTTACTATGGGAAAGGTCAACCATAATTCTAGTTAGAAGTAGTACAGCATATGCGTTCATCAAATACTTGACAATTGAGAGATCAAATACCTTGACAATCACATGGAAAGATATTGTTATTGTAGCTGTGTGGTGATGTGTTTCTTTTCTTTTTTGGTAAATTAAAGAGCTTTGCATGTGCCGTGTCATATGCTTGTTCAGTGAAGGCCATGCTTGCTCAGTGGACTATCATTTGTCATACCGGCTATCAGGCCATGTAATTCGTCATCCAAGCTAAGATCATTTTTCTTATTGAGAACTGCTCTAGTACTCCTGTTTTAATTTTTAGCACGAGGCACTACTACACAAACCACTTTCACAAACGGGCTATCACAACCGGTTTTAAGAAAACCGGTTGTGATAGGGCTATCACAACCGGTTTTGAGAAAACCGGTTGTGATATAGGGCTATCACAACCGGTTTTTAGAAAACCGGATGTGATGCCCCCTATCACAGCCGGTTTTTCTCAAAAACCGGTTGTGACAGTCGGCCGGCATATCACAACCGGTTTTTCTTACAAACCGGTTTTGATGCTCACTATCACAACCGGTTTTTGAAAACCAGTTGTGATGGTGAGCATCACAACCGGTTCTTTACTAACAAATTTTTGGAGGGCTAAACGAAATCAAATTTTGTGAACGATCTCGGATGAACTTTTGACCAAAATGAAAGTTGTATATCTTGAAAAGTTATGAAACATTGTAGTTCACCACTTTTTTATTTGAAGTCATCTTGTCAACCGAATCTAAGTTTGAATTTTTCAAATTTTGTAAACGACCTCGGATGAACTTTTGACCAAAACGAAAGTTGTAGATCTTGAAAAGTTATGAAACATTGTAGTTCACCACCTTTTTATTTGAAGTCATTTAGAGCCCCAAATAAGCAATTTACACTCGGAAAACATTAATATGAGGGGAATCAAAATGGTATATAGACACAAACACTCTAGTGGTGCAGTGGTAGAGGAGGCTACACGCGAAGCTGAGGTCGCGGGTTCGAATCCCGCTGGCCGCGTAGCGTTGAAAAATCGCGCGACTTGCGACGGTGGGTAGTGGCTGATGGGGTCCACCCCCAAATAAATAAAATGTTTTGCTATTTTATTTTGGTTTATTTTGGGTTTAGATGAAAACCGGTTGTGATGGGGTCATCACAGCCGGTTTTTGAAAACCGGTTGTGATAGGGGGGACTATCACAGCCGCTTTATCTCATCCGCCTCCCAAAACCGGTTGTGATAGGGGTTAAAAACCGGTTGTGATGGCAGTTTCTGTAGTAGTGATGCCTCGTAAGGAGTAGTTTATGAGAAAAAAAACAAGAAGTGATGCAACACACTAATTTAGAGGAACCACTTCAAGGTGCTGGTACAAATAGATAGATATAGCACAAGTATTGGAGGAACCTCTATAATGTGCTAATAGGTAGAAACAACACAAAGTGTGTTGAAAGAACCACTTCAACATGTTGAACTAGATATCGTTCTGTAGACGAAGATGGACCTAAAAGGCTGAGTTTGAATCCATAGACAGCAAGAGCTCAATCCAAAGCCTTTAGGGCACAAGATCTAGTCCAAGATCTAAGAGTAGAACAACATGTTCTATTGATAACTATGATGGGTACATCAAAAACCATCTTACAAACTTGAGGTTTGCCCCTATTTATAGGCTCAAGAGCCTTACACGACTCACATACAACTAACATAACAACTTAGATAACAACTCATATATGACAACTAGGTAACAACTCATGTATAGCTAATAGACATCTAAGCTTCTAGATAATTCTTGATCACACTAGTGTAGTAGTAGTGAAAACCATTTTTGCATCTAATTCTTGAAGTGACTAGAGATAAGTGTAGATTTCATAGTGAAAGAATGGGATTTGGCTTCTAACTCTTGATAGCAAAATCATGTTTGAGTTTTGATGCACTTGAATATTCGTGAACTATTTGGCTATATGTAATGTCCTCCATCAAGAAGTGAGGCACATGTCGAAATACATGAGAATTGAGATCAATCTTGGGTGAGTTGCCAGCCCAATTGTATGGAAAGATATTAGTGCGGCTATGTGTCGTTTTATCTTTTGGGTAATAGACTTCCATTTGCCTTGCCATGCATCT
This sequence comes from Urochloa ruziziensis, assembly GCA_015476505.1. NCBI lineage: Eukaryota > Viridiplantae > Streptophyta > Magnoliopsida > Poales > Poaceae > Urochloa > Urochloa ruziziensis. Next base: position 4,640,899 of record CM027124.1, on the reverse strand, counting down.
TCAGTGGACTGTTATATTTGTGTCACACCGGCAATCATATACCTTACCTGCTTGTTCGTCTCCCCATGTCGTTTATGTTGTTACAATGCATTGCATACCAGTTGAAGAATCCTCCATCAAACTATTTTGTGGGAACATAAGCTACCATGGACACATTTTTTAGTGTGGAAAAATACTATTCATTTATAAGTGTATCTTTTCTTTTCCATAATGGGAATGTATATTTGTATAGTGTAGTGAAAAGAGCGCATATATATGTGGTTTTTGCCTACTTTATTACAAAGCATAAATAAGAGCATCATTAATGTGCAAAAACATGCCACACACAAAATTTGTTATAGAGTGCAAATATCTGTCACACCCTGAAATTCTTCAATTTCAGGATGTGAATTTAGAGAATAATTAAACAATGATTTTCTCTCAATTTTAAAAATTTTCCAACATTTGTTTATTTTATAGGGAATTTAGCGTAAAAAACAATTGTTTGCTTTCTAAAAAAAATAAATAAGTTGTTCTCTGTGTGTTGCATTCATGCGATGCATCCTGACCTTTCATGAGTGCAAAGGTTTTAAAATGCATTTGTTTAACATTTAGGTTCTTCTGAGGACTTTCTAGGACTTTTCTATAATGTGTTCTCATTTTCTCGTAACTAAGTCCATTCTCGTCAATGGTTTCCCATCGTAGATGAGCCTCCATAGCCACCACCTTGTGTCCTGCTCCGCCGCGACGTATGCTACACTCATTCACTGATCAATCATGCTGCCGTACGTCGGACGCCATTGGAGCAAGGCATCGCCATCATAAGTTTCTACCATGGAGCCGTGACCAGTCATCCACCAGGGGACCGTGCGTATTCATCGTTGCCCTTTTACCTTCGTCGACCTCTCCTTGCATGCATAGACTATCAGACTCTAGCCATGAGTTTCCTTTGCCCAGCTTCCGTCTTTATGCTTGGCCATGAATTTTTCCTCACGGAGAGATCAACAGAAGCTGTCACCATGCAAGGTGCAGCTAACACTCTAATTCCATTGTCAAGTTATTTAATTGCTTAAGCACCTTAATGATGTAATGGATACATCATGCTTGAGTAATAACAATTCTATTTTTCTTTCCCTCATCCGCACGCACGTATGAACCAGCAGCGTGCAACGTAGTTAATTATTGTTGGCTGCTGATACCTACGTTGCACAAGAGAAGATGGAGACATGGAGTCCTGGCAAGTTACGTGTGCTACCAAAGCCTCTTGGTCTATCTTTTTCATATCCATCTATTGCTATTCCCCGTGTACCGTAGGTTGTAAGCCGCCCACCGCCGCCACCGCCGCCGACGATGACGACTTCGTCTAAAGCCTAGCGCTCCACCGCTGCTGACAACCAGCCCTCCGTTCGTGAGAGTTTTCGCCGCTCGGAGCATCACCGCAACGCATGCAGTTGCCGGCCGCGGATCCACCATTGCATGCAGCCACTCCACTGTCCATGTTTCACTACGGGAAATCCCGTGTTTGCCGTGTGCCACCTTGCGGGCACACGGCAAACAAGCCTGTTTGCCGTGTGCCTGCCCACGTGGCACACGGCAAAGCCGTGGCACGCGGTGGCCCGAGGCAGGCACACGGCAAACAGGCCGACACACGGCAAAGCGGCCTGTTTGCCGTGTGCCTAGCCACGTGGCACACGGCAAACAGCTGGCACACGGCAAAGTGGCCTGTTTGCCGTGTGCCACGGGCCGGCACACGGCAAACAGGCTGCAAAAAAATTGAATTTTGCCTCCAAAATTTTTTTGCTAACTTCTTTGTCCATGTATTATTCCATGTTAGTTTTGTGCATGTTTTCCGGTCTGTTTGCTATATTTAATCACTTTATATCATTATTTTTAATTTTGCCGATACGGCAAATTTGAACTGTAAGTGTTTTGAATACTGTAATGTAATGTTTGAAAAAATGTTATTCGGATTCTTAAGACTAATATGATGCCATGTCCATTAGATGGAATCAAATTTTGAATATATTGCTCGCTTACCATGTGCCCGAATTTGGGCTCGGTTCGTTTAAAAATTTTATAAAATACAAAAAAGGTCAAAAAATTATAAATTTTGGCGTGATATCATGTTTTCATACGTAGAGGCTATGGTAAAAAATGTAGAAGGTTTCAAGCAAGTTGACGCATTGTCTCTTTACAAACCGAAGCTTCTCGGGAGAAGATTCTAAGAGTTGTGAAAGAGATGTTGTGATTTGAAGCAACGTGACAATTGAAATTTTGTTTTACAACAAAACTCATTTTGTATAGTCTACATACACCTTAGACAGGTTCATGCCCAAATTTGGTTATTTTTTGAATCCGTTTGGTATTTTTTAATTTTTTTTGCTTAGGCAGAAAATGTTTGTCGTGTGCTCCTGGTGCGGCACATGGCAAACAGTTTTGCCATGTGCCCAGATACAGGGCACATGGCAAAACTCCTCACGCGGATCCAGGGGCCCACCTCACCTCTCTCTTATCCTCTTCCCCTCCTCTCCCGTAGCCACCCATCTCTCCTCTCTCTCATCCTCTCCTCCCTCTCTCTCGGCCGGCAAGGGCTGGAGAGCACCGGCGCGCAGGCGGCGTGGCCGGCCGGTGGCGTGCGGCACCGGCGCGGTGGTGGCAGCGGCGCGGTGGTGGCGAGCTGCGGCGGCGCGGTGGCCCTCCTCTGCCTCCCCTCCCCTCCTCCCTCCGCTCGCCCCTCACCAGCAGTGAGGAGCAGCGGCGGGACGAGGTTAGGCGGCGGCGCATGAGAGGAGGTGGCGGCAGCAGGCGCGAGGTAGTGGCGGCCGCGACCGGCGCGAGGTGGTGCGGCGGCGGCCGGCGCGAGGAGGTGCGGCCGCGGCCGGCGCGAAGTGGTGGCGGCGGCCGGCGGCGAACGGCGCGAGGAGGTGCGGCGTCGGACGGCGCGAGGAGGTGCGGCCGCGACCGGCGCGAGGTGGTGCGGTCCTCCCTCTCCCTCCCCTAGGCGCGGCGGCGACCTCGATGCGGCGGCGGCTACCACCAGATCCGGCGCAGGGGAAACTGCGGCGAGCAACGGCGGCGGCGCGGCGAGTAACGGCGGCGGCTGTAGCAGCAGCGCAGCTGGGGCCATGCCTCTGGCCTGCAGCTTCTTTGCTTTTTTTATATTTTTTTCAAAAGCATTTGCCGAGTGCCGAATAAAGCCCACGGCAAAGCTCTTTGCCGTGTGCCCGTGACCTGCCACACGGCAAACCCCTGTTTGCCGTCGTAGGGTTTGCCGTGTGCCATTTTGCACACGGCAAACCCAAAAGCACACGGCAAAGAGCTTTGTCGTGTGCCTTTCAGACTTTGCCGTGTGCCCCTGGCACACGGCAAACATAGAGTCTCTCGTAGTGTATTTGCCGGTTGCCGGGGAAGAGGATGTCACCACGAGGAACGGCAGCGAGATCATCCAGCCTGAAGTCGCTGCCGCTCGTGCCCTAGCGCCGCATGTACCGACCTGATGCGGAGCTGCACGCCAACGCCGGCAACACCGTGCTGTGATCTGTCCCTAGCTGTCGAGAACCAACAGAACCTTATGCCGAGGCCATGCATACATGCTCATCGCTGTCCATGAGTCTCATCTTGTCCAACGTGTAAGTCTTGTCTCCGAGTCTCTCTGTTTCTTGCATCTGTACAGACGTGATGTTTGTTGATCTCAGACGAAGCACTGGCCGTAATCTATTCCATCGCTGCCCTAGCTCCTGTCGATCAGCAACAGGCGGGATCTCTGTCGCCCGTCTTCCATCACGAGCTAATTTTTCTCCCCAACGTGAGATCAACAGACCGACCATTACACAAGATCAGTACACTACGTGAGATCAACGTGAGCTAATCTATTCCTTTACCACATTATTTATTGTCTAAGTATACGATGATGTCATGCTTACATCATGTTTATGCAAATAATCCTGTTTTTTCTTCCTTTCCTTCTTCCACATGCAACGTGGTTATTAGTGGACTGTTCTTTTGCCATGCCTGTTCAACATCCTGTTCGCTCCTGTGTCCATTTTATTCTTTTATTTACCATATCATCTTAATATATTCTGCCAGCTACTCAAACATTGTCAAGATCGCATCTACAACAATGCCTACCTGTGCTATTCCATAACAAGTTCTATTATCTTTTATTTTCCTATCCTACATCACTGATGTATTCTGCTCATCCAAAATTTACCATTACCATTAGCTGCGAGTCATATCTTGTAGTGCGCTCTTTTAAAGCTTTTATTTTGATTGGTGTACTGTTCTTAGTTGTCCTTGTTTGCTTGTTCCAGATGTTTGTTTTGCTTGGATGATTGCTGCGAGTAGATGGAACGTGGTTCGAGAGCTTGAAGAGCTGAAGATAATCTGAGCAACTATTATCTGAAATTAAGGCAAGTGTGTTCTTGATATTTTGTCCCAATAACTATATTTAATCACCTTTGCATGTGCTTGCATTTAATATTGATGGGTCTATTAAGGTTTTTCCTAGTCTTTCAGAATTATTTCTTGTCAACCTGGGTTTATCTTTATGTTAGGTAGCACTGCTAGTTGCTATACTTGGGTTATAGTGGTTCTAATGAACATTAATGATAAACATGCTTTACTTTATGCTATACCTCTGGTTAATACAAGATCATATGATTTAATCGGAACATGGAGAACCACCCGGGAAAACAGTACAGCCATAAGACTAATGGGCTCTAGTCTTGGCTAATTAATTAGAAACTCTAGCTTGGGATAGTCTTACCTGGACTGGGCAAGAGGGGAAGCGTTGACGGCGTATAGCACGGCCCTCTTGGGAAGTCGTCTTTGCTAAGGTGTGCCCATTAGAGAGGGTTATGCCTGCTTCGTCTTGAAACCTTAGCGGACTATCACTTGTTAGGGAATCTTTGTAAAGGCCTCGTAGCGTCCCTATACAGTCACACCTCAGGTAGTGTGATGCGTGCCTGATCAGCACAGCGTGGTTGGGTCTAAATTCTCTTTGAATTCTACGCGACTTATGGTGAAAGTGTACAACCTCTGCAGAGTGTAAAACTGTTATAACAGTCGTGCTCACGGTCAAGAGCACCCTAGACCCTCACATGATAATTGAACTTGAAGATGGACTTAAATCGTGGTTATGGTTGTGCCATATGCTTGTGGCGCTATGTTTTTATTAATGTGGGTTTTATATCATAGTAAATAGATGCTAATAAAAGTTTGACCAACTAAAATTGCTTATTGCTTTAAACCCTCAGCCTCTCCTTGGTTCAGCCTTGCATTCATACTTTCCCCACACTTGCTGAGTACGACATGTACTCACCCTTGCTATAAACAATGTTGCTCAGAAGAAGGAAACTGCTGTGGAGTTCTTTGAAGATGTTGCTGAGTTCTAGGCGTACGCAACCCCCCGGTCGTCTGCTTGTGGAGTTGGAGCCTCCGTTTCCAGGATTTGAGCCGTGTAATACTCTGATTCATTTTTTTACGTGATACTGTCTCTATTATTCACTTTTTGTTCGCCGTATGTGTGAAACTTGATCTTGGCACACATACGGTGTGCACTCGGTTTTGTTTTGCAGAACCGGGTGTGACAGTATCTAATTTGGTTAGGAAGTAGATGTACAAGAGCCAAGGATTTTTTTTTTAAACAACATCTAGCGAAGTCACCAGATAAGATGGAACTATGACGAAGGGTTGTGCATAGTGGCGGCCTTCTAGGCATTGTGCGTCTCCTTCTCTCCCGGTTTCTATGTCGCGACTCGCGATGGCGGCGCCTGGCCCTGCATACTAACATTTCAACGAAGGAACCTTCTGCTGAGTGCTGAGATGGTCAAACGGTAGAACGTTTCTTCAGCGCCCAGTCGCAAGATAGCTATCGTATACATTGTATATGTTGAAACCGTGCTATACTTTGGCATGCATCAAAATAAATATCAATGCAAAGTGCAGGTGAAATTTGGGTCCCCTATTTGGTCAGTGATGGCTGCGGCGCTTATGCAATTTGTTGGTCTACCACTACCATTGAACAAGAGGACTGCTGATAAAGATTCAGCAGCAGCATGCGATTTGATTCTTGGATGACGATATTGACTGATTGTTCAAATATACCAACTAGAGTACAGGGATTGCTGAGTCCAGCAGCATGCTTTATTGTATTTCAGAGTTGAAAATTGACTGATGGTGAAAATGTGCTAACAACTACAGTTGCCAACTTGCCATTGGCTTGCAGCCACCATGGTCTGTTGTGCGACTTTGGCGAGTGCTGACAGTGCATGCATTGTAATTCTTCAGTTGGAATCGTAACGCTGAAGAAGTGTTCGTTGATAAGGTTTACCTGTTACTCCTTATCACACTGTATCATAACACAGTCAGCATTTTCAGAACGACGTTTCCTTCTTCAAAGCTGACGTCGTCAGGCTTTCTACGGCCACAAAACAGTCCAACAACCTTCTCTCTTTCGGTTTTCATGTTCTTGGTGTTAGGATTTTTGTGTGTGTATGTATACTTGATAAAGACGAGTACACAAGTCATTTTGGCATCATGACCACGCACTAATTGTTGGTTATCTAAGCAACAAAAATGTAAATGCATGACTCACTTCTGACCTGTTCACATTAGCCACGAGTCATTTTGGCATAACTGACCATACACTAATTGTTTAATATCAATATATCAAAATTCTATAAAGCTATTGGGACAGCCCACAAAAGGCCCAGTGGTGGTACGGCCCACCAAAACGGGGGGCACGGCACGGAAGCAGCAGGCCCAGGCAGCTGCCGATCTGGCGATCTTTCTTTCTGCTTAATCTCCGCCTATCCTGTTTGAAGTTTTGAACTGAACAATTCGTTGCTGTCAGAATGCCTGGTTCTGTAGCTTTGGGTGTTCTTCCCCAGTGAGTAAAATGCTTGGCTGAAGGCTGCTGATGGGCTCAATGATCTAGTCCTGATAGTTCTAGCTAGTAACATGCATGGAATGCTCGTTTCCGTTTGTCCATTTGTAACTCTCAAAATGGTTGTTAATTGTTATATCACATAACGTTAAGTTAGCTGACTGAGAGCAATGCCGCAAACTAAATTGCAGTGCATCCGAACCGTTGATGAACGTGAAAAAGGAAGGAGAAGTAAAATGGTGGACACGCTGCCGATCGATAACCAACTGCGACGATTGACGTGCATGATGTTGCCTCCTCGTGCGTGCTTTGTGTTTGCTTGTGCGGTGGTTGTACACTTGTACGTTGTAGGCACTAGGCAGTGTGGAGGACCCTGGTGAAGTAAGGTGTGTCTCTTGGGCTAACAGGTGTTAAGTGCAGCATGCACGAAAGGCGTGATGTCACGTGACGACACTAACGGCCTGAACTTGTACTCGATGTGTCATCTATCTATATAAGTTATATGGGATATCTCTCAACTCCTATGAAGCCACATCATCACTGTTGGCTCAAGAGCGAGCTCAGTATCCAACACGAAAGAGAGTGACGAGACCAGAGAACAAGAATAGGATGAAACGATGCCTTGATAATGATTAATGAATAATCCGAACCCTTACAAAGTGGTGCGCCCTCTCCTTTTATAGGGAGGCGGAGGGTCGCTTCCTCAGTCTTATGTTCCCTTTCTACCCCTACCTGCTACAATTGTGCCGGGAATATTCTACTTTAACGGATACAAGGGGAATTTTACATGAGGAAGCCAATTTCGACTTGCTTTCGTCTTTGTAGGTGCTGGGACGCTTGATATGTTCGGGCTCGACTTTGCGTTCCGGACCTCCTCCGTCCTTCCTTGTTGACCTGTTTACAAATGGCTGCACACCACGTTAGACCGTTAGAGTCGCGAGGAGGATAGGACGCTCCTTCACTGAAGGTTCCGAACCAGCTTCTAGGTCGATTCGGTTCGCCGCGTGAAGGACGCGAGGGGCCGAATCGCAGGCCAATTCGGTTCGCCGCGTGAAGGACGCGAGGGGCCGAATCACAGGTCGATTCGGTTCGCCGTGTGCAGGGCACGAGGGGCCGAATCACAGGCCGATTCGGTTCGCCGTGTGCAAGGTGCAAGGGACCGAATCACGGGTCGATTCGGTTCGCCGTGTGCAAGGCGCAAGGGACCGAATCACAGGTCGATTCGGTTCGCCGTGTGCAAGGCGCAAGGGGCCGAATCACAGGTCGATTCGACGCGCGAGGTCCACGTCCGGAAAAAACGAATCGCCGATCGACTCGGTTCCGGTGAGTCATGGGCTAATGCGGAATAGGTCGCAGCGCAACAAGCGGGTGGTGGAGTTTGCCTGATCCACGTCCCAACAGTTAGCCCCTCGTGGGTGATGGTCGACTCCAACGAGCTGAACCCTCGATATTTGAAGTGGATTCGCAACCAGGAGAAAACGACACCCTCCGCTTGTTGGAGTCGAGTGTGATTCGGTTTTTACGGCGTGGTTAACGAGGGGTTTTTACCGCGCCTATAAATAGGGGGGGTGATGACTGAAAGCGACGTCTGCCATCTGCTGAGAGGGTTCGCGCTTGGCTTTATTTTTGCTTTAAGATTCGTGCGAGCGCTCGTGGTTGCCTGTTGGATTCGTGCTCTTCTTCGTGCTTTGCTAGTTGTAAGTTTGTTTGTATTTGTTGTGTTTTTGTTTGCGTTGTTGTTGGTGTGTGCGGATGTTTGATCCCTGGGTTTTGCAGGTTCGATGGCTCGTACGATTCAGACTGCTCGGCTTATTGACGAGGAGGATCGTCCTGTCGGTCCGGTTGCTGAGAATGAAGTTAATGTTGCAGCGGAGGCAGTAGGTGCTGCTGATTCCGAATCGGCTGCCGGTTCCGCTTCGAACCGTTCCGTTCGCAGCGGGAGTGTTGGTGTGGGGGCAGAGGATGAGGAGGAGGGCGTTGATGAGACTACTGGCAGTGTTGACGCGAATCCTGAGGATTTGGTCAGTGATTTGATGCCTTTCACCCGTAGATTCGGGCGGTCGCTTATCAGGGAGGAGGACATGAAGGAGATGATTGAGAAGGGTTATTTCGAATCTGGCGAATGCCGCGTCCCTGGCGAGGAGGAGGTTCCAGAGCCTTTGGATGACGAGTGCGTCGTGTTTCGCGAGTTTTTCGTCGCCGGTCTTCGGTTTCCTGTCGACCCGCTGATTCCTCATATTTTTCGGGCTTTTAATGTTTCGATGCACCAGTTGGCTCCTAACAGCTTCTGTTATCTGGCCAAGTTCCTCTGGGCGTGCCGTACATTCAACAGTGAGTTGGATTTAGATTGCTTTGTGCGTCATACGGAGCTTCATTTTTCCAAGAGGAAGGTTCTGTTTGCTGATGATGATGAGACGTACCAGGCTGAATATGGGTGCTACACATTTTGCCCCCGCCGGGCCGCTAAGGGAATGGAGACGCCGCAGCTGGCGTACAGCCAGAAGAACAAGTGGTCGAAGAACTGGGACAAGTACTGGATGTATGCCAAGGTTCGCGTCCCGACTGGGGGTTACGAATCTGGGCGTGCGGTCTATGGGTATCCTCTTGCTTCGAAGGTTTCTGGCCTGGAGGCCTGTCTGCTGTCGATTTATTCGGATTCGAAAAAGGCAAGGAACTCGCTTTGCAATAGTGCTTTTTATTGCGCTACGCAGGTCATTTCCAGGCGGGATGCCATTTGCGAGAGTATCGCGGCTGGCATTTTTCCTATTAGGGCTGGTTGGAGCCCTCGCAGTTTTGGGGAGTTTAAGCTTGCGGATTTTGAGAATCGGATTTTCCCTTGCCCCAAATTCGGGTTGAAGAAACCGGATGGGATTAGTGATAAGGCCATTGTCGAGGAAGTGGAGCGTCGTGCGGCGGTTATGCTGGGGCAGTATACTGCTAAGGAGTATGGCTCCTGCCGCAAGATTCTCCGTCATAAGGGTCGGGTGAACCGTGTTTTTGATGAGATGGGTGTGAAGTATGGACCGAGGCCCGCACCCGCGACTGTCATTTCGAGGATGAGGCCTCCCGGCAATGTTGGGTCTGAGCCGGCCGGTGGGAGGGGTAGAGCTGCCAGGTCGAAGACATTAGTGAAGCGATCGGCCGATGCGACTGGCGTGGCTGCTCCCGCGCCGAAGAGGGGCAAGGCGGCTTCGAAAGTTGGGCTTCAGAACTTTGCTTTTGGTCAGGTTAAAAGCGTTGCGACGGAGAAGGTTGGGGATTTGATTTCTGCTGGAGGCCTTGGTGGTGGAGCTTTGTTATCCGCGAAGGATTTGCGCAATATTGCTGCCGCGTCGAGTATTTTGCTTGGCGAGTGCGATGATGCGGTCGCTGCCCCGACGCTTGGGATGGCGCCCGCCTTCGATTTTGAAGACGGACAGGAGCTTACGTTTTTGTCGGGGGGGACTTGTTATCCCTCTCCTGCTAGAGATTCTGGTGCTGTCTCGGTGTTGCCGAGTGAGGTGGTTAAGACTGCCGGCGGTAGCGGCCTTTCTGCCGCCGAGAAAGCGCGGGATGTTCTTTGTGCTGCAGCTGTTGAGGCTGGTGACATTGGAGGCGGGGGAGATCGCCCGCAGGTTTCTGTTCATGATGCTGATGAAGAGTCTTTGAGCGGTGAGCCCCTGGTGTTCTCCACGCCCCCTTCTTTATTGGATTCGAACTTTCGTTCGTTCTCTTGTCATGTTTTATGTGTATTTTATTTATTTTTTGGTTTAGCAGGTGGCGGTCCCCCGGCGAGCCATGAGGATCGCGGGGAATTTATTTTTGACCCTGAAGGTTAGTTTTCTTTGCTTTAGGGATCATTTGATGTTATTTGCTGGTTTAGTGTTGCGTATCGACTGATTGGGTGTTTAGTTTATGCAGCCTTTGCTCGTGATTGTGAGGAGAATAGTCCTATCGACCTTGCAAAGCTTGTTGGTGGCGTAGCCGTCAAGCTTGTGATGGGGATGAAGGTTTTGCATAAGAAGTTGGTCGATGGGGAGGATGTTGAGGAGTTAGAGCTTTTGCGGAAGCAGTGCTCTAAACTTTCTGAGGAGAAGGCTGGCTTGGAAGAGTGCAACAAAGAGTTGAGTTTAACTTTGAAGAACTTACAGGCTAGCGTTGATCAGCAGGAAGTTGCTCTCAATGGGCTTCGGGATCAGGTTGCAGCCGATTCGGAAGTCGTCCTCGACTTGCGAAACAAACTGGGCAGTGCGGATCTTGCACTGCAGTCAAAGGAGAAGGAAATTTGCGAGCGGGATGCCACTATCGCCGATTTGCGTAGGCGGCTTGCCATCAGGGACAAGCAGGTTGAAGAGCAGGAGAGTCAAATCTGGCAGGACGGACTTCATGCTTACAGTAGCTGCCGCGCTGCGCTTCAACGCTTCGGTGCTGAACCTCAAGAAATGCCCCGTGAGATGACAAGGGAGAGATTTTTTCATTGGCTTGACACAGAGTTCAAGATGCTCCCTGGGATTATGGATCGGGTTGGCGACTATGCTGCTTCGGTCTGCACTGATGCCCTGTTGCGATTGCTTTCGGATCATGGCTGCGAGCATCTGAAAAAACTTGGGAGCAGGGGGTTCGTATTTCCCAGTGCTGAAGGACTGCCGGCTGCGACTAATGTCTGCGAGGCCGTTAAAAAGATATTCTTAAGCCGTTTCTGGGTGGCGCACGGTAGAGAGGCTGCTCGAAAGACCGCGCATGATCGACTGACTCGGGTATAGAAATCGCCTTTGGTTTTTATTTTGGTGCTTGCTGACCGTTTCATTGCTTTTTCGCGTTTTGTGACTTGGTACTCCTGGTCTTACAGTTCTACCTATCGCAGAGTAAGCAGTCCCTTGCGGCCGCAGGTGAGGCGGAGGCTGGGGCTGGGTCTCGTTCGAAGTTGCCTCCCCGACCTGAACCATCTAAGCGCTCCGAGGCTGGGAAGGATGTTGCGGCTGGAGGTTCTGAGGCGGGCGCGCGCCGGGGGAGCGGATCCGGCTCTCGTGCTGGGGAAGAGGAAGCTGCTGGTGACGCTCGTGGGAAAAAGGTGTAATTGTAGGGATATGTGTTGTTTTGGTCCTTTTGACTGGTGGTGTTTGTAAACTAAATGTGTTATTGTAATCCTCCCTGCGCAGGCTTCTGGTGATGGAGCTGCGCAGGGAGTAACTCCGAGAACTTTGTATCGTGACGGCTTGTTCGTGACTGGAGCTGCCTGGGACAGATTTCAAATTGTTTATCCGGGTCAGAGTTTCGATGATTTCTGGAGCTACTGCTGTCGCTTGTTTTCTCGTCGTGGTTACTTGCTTCGCTTATCTTTGGATCGCTCTGGGGGGAGGAGGCTGAGTCGGTCCCGGAGTTGGGATTCTGAGCATGTTTCCTTTGGGGTGAAGGAAGAATGCTCGAGCGAGAAGACGCTGGATGAAGATGCATTCTTCGTGTATGATGCGCCGAAGTCCGGGAGGCCTGGGTTGGTAGTGGAATTGTTCGAGTAGCGAGGGTTTGCTCGCTTTCGGCTGTGTACAAGTGTATATATATATTTTCTTTTTGTTTTTGGCGACTCGGTGGCGGTGCGCTAAGGAATTGTTGTAGGAGAAAACGACACCCTCCCCCCTTAGCGCATCGCCGCATCGAGTCGGTTTGGCTGGCAATAAAATGGTGTCGGAGTTGACGCTCGGCGGTTTGCGTGCTGCTAGGTGGAAGAGAAAACGACACCCTCCCCCCTTAGCACGGATGCCGCCCGAGCCATACTTCTCCTGATTCGAACTGTTGTTGATTTTTTCGCGCACTTCTGTTGTGTGAAGACTTGTCGTGTTGTGTCACGGGAGTCTGTCGTGCTGTGTCACGGGGGAATTGTCCCGACGTGTCACGGGGGAATTGTCCCGATGTGTCACGGGGGCTTGTCGCTCTGCGGAGGTGGTTGCCTATAAAAGCGGTTGGGTGGTCTGTGGTTTTCGCATTGCACCTCTTTCTTTGTTTATTTCGCCGTAGCCATGACTTTGCTCTTGGTTGAAGTGTTTGAGAGTTGGCCGCCCGATCTCAGCGCTGCTCGCTGATTCATTTTGGTGCTAGAAGAATGCTTGCGAGTTGCGGCGGAGGGGAAGAAGGCGTGGGCGCGGTTATGCATGGCTTGCTTGCTGAAGCCATGTATCAAGGCGTGCGCGCTCATTGGGCTAATGGTGTGTTAGCCTACAGAAGCCTCGCCGTGTTCCGGCACTTCGTTGTGTCGGTGAGTGCCTTGTGTGTGGTGCTACAAGAACGCTTGCGACGTAGCTAGGTCGCTTGGTTCTTGGAGCTCACCACTCCGGGGTCTGTTTGTATCTCTGGGTGGCAACGTGGTTGCGCCCAGCTGCGTTTGTATTCGTTTATAGTGCAGCGAGTGGCTGCTATTTGAGCTATATTTAGGTTGTTGTACTCCTATTTTTTTTGTAATAAAGATGAGGTTTTTTGGTGCTCGTGTCTTATCTGTAATGATTCCTAGGTTTGTAATCGCTGCTTGTGCAATGCTTCTTGGTTTCATCAGTTCGGCTCTTGCCCTTGATCCGTAACGATGCTTGGCTTATTCGAGTCGCAGCCCCTTGCCCTTAGGCTTCGGGGTTTTAGGTTTCTGCGATTCGCAGCCTTGCTTGGCTGATTCGAATCGCAGCCCCTTGCCCTTAGGCTTTGGGGTTTTAGGTTTCTGCGATTCGCAGCCTTGCTTGGCTGATTCGAATCGCAGCCCCTTGCCCTTAGGCTTTGGGGTTTTAGGTTTCTGCGATTCGCAGCCTTGCTTGGCTGATTCGAATCGCAGCCCCTTGCCCTTAGGCTTTGGGGTTTTAGGTTTCTGCGATTCGCAGCCTTGCTTGGCTGATTCGAATCGCAGCCCCTTGCCCTTAGGCTTTGGGGTTTTAGGTTTCGATTTGTTGTGAAGCCTGCGAATACGAGTTGGGCGTCCCCTTCGTATTCGCAGGTCTTCCAAGTTTGCCTTATGGCTTGGTCGAATCGAACAGCCTCTGTTCGGCTGTTTTTCGACGGCTTGTTCAGAATGTAGAGGGGTAAGGGTCTTTCTTTGATAATGACGAAAAGATTACATGAGATACGGTCTCGTTAAAAACCTTGCCTCCGCTTGGAGCCCCCCTTTGCAAGGAAAAGAGTACCGTTCTCAGGAAGAGGAAAAATTGAAATTACAATTCTGGAGGTAACCACGCTTGAGGTATATTAGACTTGGGCTGTGTTGCTGATGCTTCTGCTATCATGGGTAGTATTTCTTGAGGTTGTCTATGTTCCAGGGGTGTGGGAGTTCGAATCCTTCCTGGTCCATTAGCCGGAACGATCCAGGTCTGCCACTTCTGACGGCTATGTATGGTCCTTCCCATGGGAACTGCAGTTTGCCCACTGAGTCTGCGTTTTTCTTTCTCTTCAGGACTAGGTCTCCCAGCTGGATGTCCTTGTTGAGGACTTTCTTGTTCCTCCACTTTCTTGTCTCATCTTGATAGTTTAGGATGTTTTGGATTGCGTCAAGTCTGTCAATTTCGACCATGTCCTTGTCGGCGGCCTCGGATTCGTTGCTTGAGTCCGGCGCGACGGCTCTTGGGCTTTTGTATTTGATCTCCTCTGGTAGCATTGCCTCCGCTCCGTACAGCAGCTTGAATGGTGTGTAACCTGTTGTTCTGCTTACTGCTGTGTTGTGTGACCATACCACTCTCATCAGCTCTTCCGCTCATTTTCCTTTGCTTTCTTCAAATAAGCATTTTTTTACCCCTGCCAGTATTTCCCTGTTTGCTCGCTCAACCGCTCCATTCGATTCTGGGTGGTAAACTGACGAGAATATTGGGTTTGTTCCTATTGTTTGGCAAAACTCTTTGAACTCGTAGCAATCGAATTGCCTCCCGTTGTCGACTGTGAGTTCTCGCGGCACTCCGAATCTGCAAACGATTTGCTGCCAGAAGAATTTCTGAACTGTTGCTGACGTTATGTTTGCTAATGCCCTAGCCTCTATCCACTTGGAGAAGTACTCAATGGCTACAACGGCATAGGCTAGGTTTCCTTTTGCTCTTGGCAGTGGGCCTATTATGTCCATTCCCCATCTTTGGAATGGCCAAGTTGGTGGGATTAGCTGTGTTTCTGCGCCTGGGCGCCTTTGATGCGGCGCTGACATTTGGCATGCTGGGCATGCTTTTACTACTTGTTCCGCATCTCTCAGCGCGGTTGGCCAGTAAAAGCCTTGTATGAATGCTTTCCTCGTGAGGGTCCTTGCCGCGAGATGCGATCCGCACATTCCACTGTGTATGTCCTGGAGGATGGCCTTGCCTTCTTGCTGTGTGATGCACTTCAGTAGTGGGGCACAGACACCTTTCTTGTATAGCTGATTGTCGATGACTGTGTACCCTGCTGCTCTCTGTTTCATGCGCTTGAGGTCTGATTCGTCGTTTGGCTCGACGTGGTTCCGGAGATACGCCATGATCGGTGCTCTCCAGTCCTCACTGCTGATTGCGCTGACTAGGCTCATTGGTTGCAATTCTGACTTGATGGATGGGTGGTGCAATGTCTCGAAGAATACTTCAGGTGGCAGTGTGTCATTGTTTGCCGCGGCTTTTGCGAGCTTATCTGCTTCTGAATTTTCTTTTCTTGGTATGTGCTGAATTGTGAAGCCTTTGAAGTTTCTTTCCATTCGTCTGACTTCTGCCAGGTATTTTATCAGTTCTGGTTCTCTTGCGCTGTATTCTTTTTCCACTTGTCCGGTGATGACTTTCGAATCGGATCGTACCAGGAAGTTTTGTGTGCCTAGTGCTTTTACTTTCCGCAGCCCCAGCAGTAGTGCTTCGTATTCTGCTATGTTGTTTGAACATTTCTCGTCGTCACCGCTGAATTCCAGTCTTGCTGCGTACTTGACTTGCAGGCCAGATGGGGTTGTGACGACGGCCGCGATGCCCGCGCCGTTTTTTCCCCAAGCTCCGTCGCAGCTTATATTCCATTCTGGGGTGATTTCTTCTTCTATTGGCCCTTGACTGGGTGAAGTCCAGTCGGCGATGAAGTCTGCAAGGACTTGTGATTTGATTGCGGTTCTTTTTTCGTAGTCTATGACGTGCTCGGATAGCTCTATTGCCCATTTGGCTATGCGATTTGATGCTTCTTTGTTCTGAAAGAGGTCGTGCAGCGGCTGGTTTGTGATTACAAGGATTCTGTAGCTTTCGAAGTAGTGTCGCAGCTTTCTTGATGCCATGACCACTGCATATGCTATCTTTTCTAGTTCTGAGTAGAAAAGCTTCGATCCTGCTAGAGCTTCCGATACGAAGTAGACTGGGACTTGCTGGGGTTTCTCTTTGACTTGCACTTCTTGGACCAAGGCGGCACTTACTGCTGTTGGTGATGCTGAGAGGTATAGCATCAGCTGGGATCCTGGCTTGGGCGGTGCTAGTTTCGTCATATTGACGATATAGTCCTGGAGCTGGTTGAATGCTTGGCTTTGTTCTGGCCCCCATTGGAACTTGTCTGAGGCGCGAAGTACTTTGAAGAATGGTAGGCTGCGCTCTGCCGATCGAGTTATGAAGCGGTTGAGCGCTGCGATCCGTCCTGTGAGTTTCTGGACCTCTTTTATTGATCGCGGCTCTTGCTCTTATTTTGTCAGGGTTGGCTTCTATGCCTTTGGTTGACACCAAGCATCCTAGTATTTTTCCCTTTTGTACTCCAAAGACACATTTTTCTGGGTTCAGCTTGAGCTTCGCTTGCCTTAGGCGAGCGAATGTTTCGGCGAGGTCTGTTATATGATCGGATCTGATCTTGCTTGCCACTATTATGTCGTCGACGTACGCTATTAGGTTTCTGTTGAACTGGGGGCCTAAAACCTCTGCTATCATTTTGCAAAACGTTGTGCCTGCGTTCTTCAGTCCTTCTGGCATTCGTACGAAGCAGTAGATTCCGAATGGAGTGATGAAACTTGTTTTTTCCTCGTCCGTGACCCGCATCCAGATCTGGTGGTACCCTGAGAACAAGTCGAGCAGGGACAACATCTCGCTGCTGGCTGCTGTGTCTACGACTTTGTCAACTCTTGGCAGCGGGTAGTCGCTCTTTGGGCAGGCTTTGTTAAGATCCGTGAAATCGAGACACATTCTCCATTTGCCATTCTTCTTCTTTACTGGGACAATGTTGCAAAGCCATTCCGGGTACTCGACCTTTCGTATGACTCCTGCATCTAGCAATCTGTTTACTTCGGCCCTCATCGCCTCTATTCTGTCGTCGGACATTTTTCTCAGCTTTTGCTTCTTTGGTTTCGAATTTGGCTTCACCTCGAGCTTGTGTTCTATGATGTTTCTGGCAACCCCTGAGAGCTCGTCCGCTGACCATGCGAAGACGTCCCTGTTGTTTCTGAGGAAGGCGATCAGATTCGTTTCTTCTGCTTGACTTAGGTTTGCTCCTATGATTACTGATCGATCAAGGACACTTGGGTCAAGGAGTACTTTCTTGGTGTCTTCATTGGGGCTGACTTCGTTTTTTTCTCTGTCGCGCTGTGGCTCCTTGAATGGCTGTGGGCTCGGTTCTTCTGATTGAAGGATGTGCACGTTTCTTTGCCCTGGCGTTGAGGCTTTTTCGAGGCTCCTTCCTGAGCCTTGATTTCCATAGACAGCTATGACTCCTTTTTCTGCTGGTATCTTCATACACAGGTACAGTTGGTTTATAACTGCCTCAAACTTGTTGATTGTTCCTCTGCCAAAGATTGCCTGGTAGGGGTACCAGATATCGACTACATCAAACGTGATGTGCTCAGTTCTTGCATTCGACATGTTTCCAAATGAGACTGGCAAAGTGATTTTCCCTAATGCCTTGATGCTTTTTGTTGCGCCGAACCCATATAGCGGCGTGTCAGATGGTTGTAGCATGCTCTTGGTCAGGTTCATTTGCTCGAAAGCTGACAAGAATATGATATCCGCCGAGGAGCCTGTGTCGACGAGTATTTTCTCTATGGTCCATCTCGCAATATTGGCTTCGATGACCATTGGGTCAATGTGTGGGTAGTTGTGTAGCCGTATATCTGCTTCTGTGAATGTGATTGGTATATGGGACCAGTTGGTTCTTGCAACTTTGTTGTCTGCCATGACCACGTTGATTTCTCTGAAATAATTCTTGCGCTGCTTCTTGGTTTCGAATTCCAGTGAGGAACCTCCACTTATGGGTGCTATGATGCCATAGCTGGGTAATGGGTCTGGGCTCACGCGGTTGTTTGAGTTGGTTTCTTGCTTTGGGGGATTGGGTGGTGGTGGTGGTAGCTGCAATTGCGATTGGTTTGGTGGTAGTGCTAGCGAGGAGTGGTGATTGGTGTTGATTCTTTGAGTTGCTGGGGTTTGGTGGGGTTGAGTTTGCCATGTGGGCTGGTAGTAGTTGGTGTAATGGTGCGGCGGATTTGGGTTATGGTGGTGGTTTTGCCATTGTTGTTGAGGTTGCCACGGGTGGGATGGTTGCCAGCCTGGTTGAGGGTTCCATTGGTTTGAAGTGTGGGCTACTATTTTCGCCTTCCTCTCTTCTTCCGCCAAGTGGTCTGCTCTTAGCTTGTACGGGCAGCGTTTAGACCCATGCTCGTCGTTCATGCCATGCCACATGCAGTACCACTGTTTCTTCTCACTATCTCCTCTGCCGCGACCACGACCTCTGCCGCGTCCGCGGTTGGATCTTCCTCCCCTCTGGGTAGCCTGGTTCCCTGTCTGGCCTGATGAGCCGGCGACTTCGCCGTCTGGCTGCTGGCATTGTTGCTCTTGATTGATGTTGAATAACGTGCGAGTTGGGGGTGGGCCGATCGAGTGATGACTGCTTCTTTGGTGGCTGTCTTGCTTGGACTGGTGCCAGTTGTTGTCTCTTTGGGCTGCCTGCTTCGCTGCGTACTTCTGTGCTTGTTGTTCTTCGTGGCCTATTCTGTAATCGTTGTCTGACCGTGAGTACTTCTCTAGTTCCTCATATAGCTTTGCCATCGTTTTGGGGGTCTCTCTGATCAAGTGGGCTCTACATTGCCCATACTTTAGGCCCATGATTGCGTAATTGATGGCTACGGCGTCGTCCACTGCTGGGGCTCTTGTCCTGAGATTTACGAATCTCTAGAAGTAGGCCTGCAGTGGTTCTTTTTCTTTTTGCTTGCAGTTTGCGAGCTCGACTTCTGTGATTGTCGGCCTGTGGAATCCTTGGAAGGTTGCCAGTACTCTCTCCCGCAGTTCGTCCCACAAATGGATGCAGTTTGGTTTCAAGGTAGTGTACCACTGCAGTGCTGTGTCATCCAGGGCTATTATGAATGATTTGGCGAGTACTGTGTCATCGCCACCTGCTGATTGTATTGCCGCTTCGTAGCTCATCAGGAATTGCTTGGGGTTGGAGTGCCCATCGAATCTTGGTAGGGTGACCGCCCTATAGTGCGGTGGCCAGGGTGCTACTTGCAGTTCTCTTGACAGTGGTGATGTTGGGTCGCATGGTCTGCTAGGCAAGACTCGTATTCCAAAACTGTGATTTGCTTGATCTGCAACTTGGTGGTTGATTGTGTTGTGGCTGTTTTGCGACTGCCTTTGTTCCCCATGGCTAAGATGGTGTGTGGGGTGCTGTTGTGTTGCGTGAGCAAGGCTTTGAGTAGGGTTAGATGCTGTGGCTGCTTGCAGTTGTCCTACCTCTCTTTGTAGGTTTGAAAACTCTTGTCTGGCTCGAGCGATCTGCTCCTGCATCTGGCTGGTCTCTTGTTGGGTTCTTTGTGAGGCTAGGTTGTCTCGGAGCCGTCTGAGGCTTTGCAGCTCTTCTTGCAGTCTTGCTAACTCGACTTCTTCTGGGGTTGTTTGGTTGTTGAGGTGGGCTGCGGCGCTTGCGCTTGGCATTGCTGCTGGCACCGGATCTCTGGGTGGCAGAGCAGTTTGAACAGCCTGCTGGCTTGGTGCGGGTTCAGTGACTGCTTCATTGGAGGCTTGGTTGGCGGTACGGCTTGAGTTTTTGGTGGTCCGCTTCTTGGGAGGCATCGTGGGTTTTTTGTTCGAGTCACACAAACGGTGGGCGCCTCGTGTTGGCTCAAGAGCGAGCTCAGTATCCAACACGAAAGAGAGTGACGAGACCAGAGAACAAGAATAGGATGAAACGATGCCTTGATAATGATTAATGAATAATCCGAACCCTTACAAAGTGGTGCGCCCTCTCCTTTTATAGGGAGGCGGAGGGTCGCTTCCTCAGTCTTATGTTCCCTTTCTACCCCTACCTGCTACAATTGTGCCGGGAATATTCTACTTTAACGGATACAAGGGGAATTTTACATGAGGAAGCCAATTTCGACTTGCTTTCGTCTTTGTAGGTGCTGGGACGCTTGATATGTTCGGGCTCGACTTTGCGTTCCGGACCTCCTCCGTCCTTCCTTGTTGACCTGTTTACAAATGGCTGCACACCACGTTAGACCGTTAGAGTCGCGAGGAGGATAGGACGCTCCTTCACTGAAGGTTCCGAACCAGCTTCTAGGTCGATTCGGTTCGCCGCGTGAAGGACGCGAGGGGCCGAATCGCAGGCCAATTCGGTTCGCCGCGTGAAGGACGCGAGGGGCCGAATCACAGGTCAATTCGGTTCGCCGTGTGCAGGGCACGAGGGGCCGAATCACAGGCCGATTCGGTTCGCCGTGTGCAAGGTGCAAGGGACCGAATCACGGGTCGATTCGGTTCGCCGTGTGCAAGGCGCAAGGGACCGAATCACAGGTCGATTCGGTTCGCCGTGTGCAAGGCGCAAGGGGCCGAATCACAGGTCGATTCGACGCGCGAGGTCCACGTCCGGAAAAAACGAATCGCCGATCGACTCGGTTCCGGTGAGTCATGGGCTAATGCGGAATAGGTCGCAGCGCAACAAGCGGGTGGTGGAGTTTGCCTGATCCACGTCCCAACAATCACCTCCCACTAAGATGCATTAACACCAATGTTGGCAATCTTATAAGTTATATAAGAGATCTCACTAAGGATTTCTCTCAACTCCCATGAGCCACATCATCACCTCCCACTAAGATGCATTAACACCAATGTTGGCAATAGCCCGCTATAGCTTTTTGAGACAGATGCCGCGACGATATTGTAAATATTATCGCTAATGCCGTTAACTCCGCTATATTGTGAAATAGTGCCGCTATATTCAATAGCCTAGCGCCGCTAACTCCGCTATGACTGAGTTATGAACTTATATACTTGTGATTTATGAACTGCGAGTTATAACTTATGACTTATTGTGTATACTGTGACTTTTTTTATATGTTTACTTATATTTACACTCATGCCTGGACATATACTTATGAAATATAAAATGAAATTCTTGAAATTATAAAGTTTTAGCTTAAATTTTACTGCTTTTTTACATACCGCTAAAGGCAATAGCTTCCTCTATAGCTGCGCTATAGCTTTTATAGCTTTTTTAGAACACTTCGCTAAATTCTATAGCCCGCTATTGCCAACATTGATTAACACCATAATAAGATGTATTAATTGTTATTTCTCTCTTATATGGTGATTAGATGTATATCTTATTGTTTTTTTTCATCTATTCAAAAGTAACATAAAAGTTTATGATTTTCATCAAAGATAGATTATATGGCTCTCGGGGTAGTTTCTACATTTTTTACGAGCAACTAATCAACCACAGTGATTCATCGTTTATCGAAAAGAAATTTAAATCCCGCAGCAACGCGCTAGTAATCACATAGTTTTTTGAATTGTTAGGTCATTGGAAGGTGCAATCGTGCATGTGAATTCTTTGTCCCAGCAAATGAAGGCTCCCCCCACGTAGTGAATAAATTAGATTGCATGTTTACATGGACTATATTGACAATTAGTACATATCTCAGCCATTGACTAATGACTAGTATACTGACAAGGATTTCAGGACGCATTCGTTCAATTCAATGCAGTCAGCACATATGTTCATTAGACTCTATTTTATTTTAATTACAGGTTTGGAAAAGAAATAAAAAAAGGCTTCCTTAGCAGCTGTATATGACCGGAGAAAAACAGTGTGATGATCAGAGAAGCGATCTGCGTAAGCATCTTCTTGTACTATTCCTTGTTTGCTTGTCTAACATGCATGGTAATGCAGGGATTAATTGCTTGAGGTACATATGCTCTGCGCCATTGCTGCAGCAATGCTGTACTTTTTGAGTTTTTGGCATAAACAGCCAAAGAGCACGGCTTAATTCCAAGAAAGCAGCTGCCACAATCATGGACGGAAGCGCCACCGGCGGCGGCGGTGGCGTCCGGGTCGTCTCCCGGCGCATGGTGCTTCCATTGACGCCACCGCCGCCGGCGCTGAAAGAGGAGGAGGTCGATTTGATCCACTTGACGCCATTGGACCTCCGCCTGGTCCGCACGGACTACATCCAGAAGGGCATCCTCCTGCCCACCCCTCCGATCTCCGGCAACACCCTCGACGACGCCCTCGGATCCTCCTTCGCGCGCGCCCTTCGGCTCTTCTACCCGTTCGCCGGCCGTCTCGCCGCGGACGAGCGCGGAGACGGCACCGTCACCGTGTCCCTGCGGTGCACCGGCGAGGGCGCCGAGTTCGTGCACGCCACGGCGCCAGGCGTCGCCGCCGCCGACATCACCTCCTCCGTCTACACGCCACCAGTGGTCTCCGAGCTCCACTCCTTCGATCCGGCCCTCGCCGTCAGCGCCGCCGCGATCGAGGCCATCCCGCTGCTATCCGCGCAGGTCACCGAGCTCGACGACGGCGTGTTCATCGGCGTGACATTGAGCCACGCCGTCGCCGACGGCACCGCGCTCTGGCACTTCCTCAACACCTGGTCTGAGATCCACCGTCGCGGCGAAGGCGACGTCGACGACGGCGAGCTTTCCACGCTGCCGCCCGTGCTCCGGCGGCGGTGGATCGGCGATACATGGCCCGTGCCCATCCCTCTGCCGTTCAGCAAGCTCGAACACATCGCGCGGCCGGAATTCGATCGCACGAGCATACAGGAATGCTTCCTCACCTTCTCCGCGGCGAGCGTCAAGAACCTCACGGCGCGGGCGAACGGCGAGCTCCTCGCCGGCGGCACGTCCACCACCGCCACGGCCGGCGCCGCCATCTCGCCGCTCCAGGCGGTGATGGCGCACCTGTGGCGCGCGGTGTGCCGCGCGCGGCGGCTGCCGGCGGAGCAGGGGACGTCGTACTCGGTAGTCGTCGACTGCCGGGGCCGCGTGGACGGCATGCCGCCGGGCTACGTCGGGAACGCCGTGGCGTTCGGGAAGGCGGAGGCGACCGCCGGCGAGGTGGAGGAGAAGGGGCTCGGGTGGGCAGCGTGGCTGCTTCACCGCGCCGAGGCGGCGTCGGTCGACGAGGGGAACAACAACGTGATGAGGGAGTCGATGGAGCGGTGGGCCCGGCGGCCGGAGTTCGTGTTCATGACGAGCTTGTCCTCCGCCGGCGGCGGCACGGCGGCGCTGGCGACTGGAAGCTCGTCGTGGTTGGATGTGTTCGGGAATGATTTCGGGTGGGGGAGGCCGGTGACCGTGCGGAGCGGCAAGGGGAACAAGGCTGATGGCAAGGCGGCGGTGTTCGAGGGGCCGGAGCCCGGGGATGTGTCGGTGGAGCTGTGCATCTCGCCGGACGTGATGGAGAGGCTCGTCGCCGATGAGGAGTTCATGGACGCGGTGAGCTTGCCGGCGAAAGGGTTGACCGTGCATGGATCTAGTTGACTAGCTTTCCTTCATGCAATTGAAGTACCTGCCCAAAATAAAGTATTTTGTAGGAGGCATCATGCACACATTGTTTTCTTTAATTGCTGTAAGTGTAACAATGGTCTTCTCGAGGAAATGTACTGTGTGATATACTATATAACAAATGGAGTATGTGAACGGCACATAGTAGTGTTGATACGACCAAAAGTAATGTAAACTTTGACCGAGGATTGTACTTAAATTAAGTACCTTGACGTGCAGAAAAAAAAATGGCAACATAAATGAACTCAAAACATGAATGTTAGCAAAGAAAAGCTAGAGTACTAGTGTAGTGTCCAACGCATTGCATTTGATGTTTGACGTCATATGTAGGCACAACTAGATAGTCTTGTTTTTTTATCTGATTATCTGAAATTTTGGCGATAGTTCCTATATGATGGCACACATAAAACACACCGATCGCATCAACAAGGAGCGCGACGAATTCAAACTTTTTGAGATCAATATTTGCAGTCTCCCAAACTGTAAGAAGAGAGACGTACACATGTTTATAGCTGTCTGTGCTTGGTAAAGGAGGCATGCATTCGTCAGGTTTTGACTGATGGTGATGATGTCACACACTCCTGAGATGGCGAAACAGACGAACATGCATGTCCTCTTCCAGAGCCCAAGTATTGCAAGCTACTGTAGGTTTTCTTGTAAATCCACTTGGTAGCGGTCACTGATGGCTGCGCCGCATACTATGCTGCCGTAGACACCAGATAGCTTGCTGAATTGGCAGTTGACTGATTCAGCGATAACCACGGTCGCTGCTGACCACACCCACCACCACGTCACCGCCTACGCAGAGCGCGTGCCGGCCAAGGGGCGTTTCCAATTCTTCAACTGGAACAGTCGCTCTGGCTGAACACTGATCATGCTGATGAAACTCGTTGTTTGTCAGCCCAGTTGGACACCCTCCCACACAACAAGCTGGGCTGTGAGCGCTCGGACAGCCCACCAAAGCCCGTTAGTGGCTCAGAGCCCATCCTGCTGCGGCCCACCTGTCAAAATGGTTCTGGAATTTTTTTTGGTTGCTAATCCAGCAGCATCCATCGACCATCTGTTTTGGTGGCTGAAGGCTCATGTTTAATTACTACATCAAGTACTAACAAAACTTAATAATCTAGGATCCGATACGTACCTTTTTGCTTTTAATTATGCTGTTCCTAATGTAGTAGCCTAGTAGTAGTAGCATGGAATGGCCGTTCGTGTTTATCCGCTAGTAACTCTCGAAACGGTCGACATATCACATGATGCTAGCTGACTGATCAGCAAGGCCGCAAATTTGCAGGGCCGATGCACTGCATCTAAGCCGTCGAATGGTACAGGAAACATCAAGATGTGCACGTGAATGAATAGGAAAAGGGGGAAAAAAAATAAAGTGGTTGACGCCTCGTGCGAGCAAAAGCTTTGTGTTTGCTTGGGCGATGGCCGGGCCGCGTATCGTTGCGCGAAGCCACGATCGTGGCCGTGGCGCTCTCCACTGGAGTGCACAAGAATTCCCACACGACAAGGAAAGGAGCCCATCAACCTTCAATCTTCGTGTTACGCATTTACCCTT
Organism: Urochloa ruziziensis; assembly: GCA_015476505.1. NCBI lineage: Eukaryota > Viridiplantae > Streptophyta > Magnoliopsida > Poales > Poaceae > Urochloa > Urochloa ruziziensis. Next base: position 4,615,800 of record CM027124.1, on the reverse strand, counting down.
CTCGATCTTTTCTTTTTCCTTTTTTGTGGTCAAAAGCTGATTATTTACAATCAGTAGCCCATGATTTGTTTGCACAAGAAAAATCTATGGGTTTCTTGTTTACCATTTGCTAACTTCGTGTGGATTTGTCGTTAATCTATTTAATTTGTTTGTAAATAAATCATTTAGGCGGATTATAAGTCCCGGGTACGGATATATAGCTGATCTTTTAGCTAGTGTTGCACTATTCTTACTGCATACTGATGTGATCAAGGTAGTACATGTGTGACAATTAATTGATATAGCCTTTTCCTCGCTTCAAACCGCGTGAATTCAATTATTTACGCAAGTCAAGGGGATTATTATATCTCTAGAGTGCATAACAGAATGTAAAAAAAAAAAGGTGAAAAAGGAAAACAAGATGTGGAATGGTATTTTTTGTTTCCGAAAAAAAAAGAAGAATGGTACTTTAGCGTAAAAACTACTGGAATCTGGAGGGCAAAGTGGTCCCTTCCAAAGCCCTACCTCCCGAGAATAAACCGAAACGACCTTCCCCTGCCAACCTCCCCCGCCGTCGTCTTCCTCCACCGCCGCTCTCCCTCCTCTTCCTCGCCCACCACCACCCTCCCCCTTCCAGAACCCCCCACGCGCGCGCCGCCGCGGAGAGATCCGCTCCGCTCGCGATGTGGCGCAGCTGCGTCTCGCGGGGCCTCTCCAGGGCCAAGGCCTCCGCCTCCAGGCTCCTCTCCACGGCACCGGTACGGCTCCTGATCCGCTTCACTCCGCTCCATCGATCCAGTTTCCGTTTTCGGATCCCCTCGTCCGTTTGTCGTTGATCGTGGAATCGGAGATTTGCCTGACGGATTAGCAGATTTTACCCGCTATAGTGAGTTTGGTTTCTAGCGTGATGGGGTGTGAGAATGCAGAGATTGATTCCGTTCGTTTGCAGTCGTCCTACACGGTGGTGGACCACACGTACGACGCGGTGGTGGTGGGCGCCGGCGGCGCGGGGCTCCGGGCGGCGATCGGCCTCTCCGAGCACGGCTTCAACACGGCATGCATCACCAAGCTCTTCCCCACGCGCTCGCACACTGTCGCCGCACAGGTAACTGCTACTACTGCATAACCCGCTACAGTACTACTCAGGCGTCCAGTGCTTCAGTTAAAATAAATGGAATTCCTTGTTTTGCGCATTGAATCACTAGTCCACTGTTATCCATGGGCATGATCTGTTTGATAGATGCTATTGTTCGATTCAGAGTCCCACTGATAGGCTAATCACGCTGTAAGTGATTGATGTTTTATCAGGGTCCTCATTTGGTCAGTGGCGTGATTTTTAGTATAGTATGCTAATTGAATAGGTTTAAAGAGCGAAGTTTAGTTAATTTGATATGAGCAAGCTTGATCGCAAGGTTACATTGTGTCCATACTGTTGCAACAAGCAGGGAGGCATGGGGCATCTGCTCATAGTTGAGCAGTTCCAGGAGGATGAAGAGTTGTGTTGGTTTTGAAAATTCGCTGTCAGTTAGGGTTGAAATTAAGTGCGTAGTGTATCATCAGGATGTGTAGATTTTTCATTAGTTTGCTATTGAGTTGTCTCTTTGTAATGTTGCCTGTCATTTTTTTTACTATCAAGTTTCTTGTCACCATTCTTTGTATGATCCTAGTTGGCATGCAGAAACTATTTCTTATCAGGGCAGGTCTAAGATTGTGTACAAGTTGCTGTATTTCTATTCCCTGCAATGGAAGATGTTGCCTGTAATGATGTGGTAGCTGTTTTGATTGTGGATCATTGGTTTTCTTTCGCTTAAGTTTGCATTGAGCATCTCATTTGCTCAGTGGCATGATTTCTGTGCAGTAATGTTCTAATTGAATGCTTAAGCTAGTGAAATGTTGTTAACTAGTGCTGAACTGCTAGCTTGAGTATGGTTGTGTCCATTTTATTTGAAGTAGTCATGGTCATCTGCTTCTAAACCAGTGCTTCCTTTAGGAGGAGGTCTGGTTTTGGGGTTTTATAATTGGCACTATGTTAGGGGCGAAAACGTGAAGCGTAAAACTTGTATGTGTAACCAAAATTAGTTTCAACATACTGACCAGGCATGACTAACATAGTAACATGTGTATTGGTTTGTCGTCAAGTTCTTGTGATGTCTTGCCTTTTGTTTGTAGTTCATGTTTTTCTTCTTTTCACACCTTTTATAACTCTAGTTCACATGCATCAACCAGCACAGCAGCAGTTTTATTTTGTTAAGTAGATCTTAGTTGGATGCAAGTTTTTTCAGCATTGATGCATGAATATTTGCTCTAGACGATGCACTGCCATTTTATGTATTAACTTGCAAGAATGTGTTATCAGGGAGGCATAAATGCTGCACTCGGAAACATGTCTGAAGATGATTGGAGGTGGCATATGTATGATACTGTTAAGGGAAGCGATTGGCTTGGTAAGCTAATTTATCATAATTGGGGTTCATTGGAAAAGCACTGACATCTTTAGCTTGCAATATTTTTTTCTTAATAAGGGTTAACAGGAAATGATATCTTCAAGCAACTATCCAACTGTCATATATTTTGACATCATTTTTTAATTTCCATTCTCATCCATTTCCAGGTGACCAGGATTCTATTCAATATATGTGCAGAGAAGCACCAAAAGCTGTTATAGAGCTTGAGAACTATGGATTACCATTTTCAAGAACCGAAGAGGGAAAGATATACCAACGCGCCTTTGGAGGACAGAGCTTAGATTTTGGAAAAGGTCATAGTTCTGGAACTTGTTTGTAAAGCACCCTCTCACTTGTTGTATTATGCCGGCTCTAACTGTGTATCATCATCAGGTGGACAGGCCTACCGCTGTGCCTGTGCTGCTGACAGAACAGGGCATGCTATGCTACACACACTATATGGTCAAGCAATGAAGCACAATACTCAGTTTTTTGTGGAATATTTTGCATTAGACCTTATCATGGACAATGAAGGTAAGAAAACTTCTTTTTCATGCTGCCGATTTCCTTTTAACCTAGTACTTCACACTGCAAAAGGGTGCATCAGAGAAGAATGCCAAAAGTTGCTACTAGTTGCTCTATACCTTTTTCCCAAGCTTAGGTGCTTTGTTGGGCTTTCAGGATTTACCACTTTTACATCTTAACCCATTATTATGTTGATCTCTTTTAATCACTATGGTGTTTCATGAACCTAGGTCTGCTTATAAAATATAGTAGTTATTTTTCTAGTAATTAGCATGACTTTCCTACTCTGTAATTGCACTAATGTTCGTAACGTTATTCACGTGCCTGTATTTTTCTTGCTACTTGCATTGGGTGACAAGTGAAGCTTAAGCAGTCCATGGTTAAAGTCCTATTAATGACTTGCATCAATTTTACAGGCAACTGTCAGGGAGTCATTGCCTTAAACATGGAGGATGGCACCCTTCACCGTTTCCGTGCTTCTAATACAATTCTAGCAACTGGAGTAAGGCATCTTACAAATTTGAAGTACATAATTGTTTGTTTTTGTCCACAATAGTGATGAGTTTGCTTTTGCTTTAAACACAGGGCTATGGCAGGGCATATTTCTCAGCAACCTCAGCACACACATGTACTGGTGATGGCAATGCTATGGTTGCACGTGCTGGTTTACCTCTTCAAGTCAGTATTTTTATCCAGGGCTGTGTTACTAGCTATTAGCCCATGTTCCTGTCCTGATCATGCTTGCCTCGTATATGCAATTGCAGGATCTTGAGTTTGTGCAGTTCCATCCTACGGGCATTTATGGTGCTGGATGCCTGATTACCGAAGGTTGTATATATCCAACTGTCTGATCCTGTTCTTAGCTTAGGCAATTCATTTGTTTGCAGGATCTTCTGCTGCTGAATGTTTTTCTTTTTCTGACAATTTATATACCTTGTTCTCATTGTGTCATCAGGTTCCCGTGGTGAAGGTGGTATCCTTAGAAACAGTGAAGGTGAACGGTTCATGGAACGATATGCTCCTACCGCAAAAGATCTTGCTTCTCGTGATGTTGTTTCAAGATCGATGACAATGGAAATTAGAGAAGGCCGTGGTGTTGGTATGCGCTACACCACTAATTTCATGTTAGGTGCCTAGAGGTTCTCCCCCTTAAGCATGTGACTTATCTTTCGTCTGATTACTATAGGGCCACTGAAGGACCACATTTATTTGCATCTGAACCATCTGCCGCCTGAGGTTCTGAAGGAAAGGCTTCCTGGCATTTCTGAAACTGCTGCCATTTTTGCTGGTGTTGATGTCACCAAGGAGCCAATTCCAGTTTTGCCTACTGTGCACTACAATATGGGTGGTATCCCAACAAACTACCATGGGGAGGTTTGTATTGAATACATAGCAAACATGATTAATATGTGTTTAACTTGCTGGTATTATAATAGAATTGTATTCTATTGTTCTGGATAACAGGTAGTGGATATCAAGGGTGATAATCCAGATGCTGTTGTTCCTGGTCTATTGGCTGCTGGTGAAGCAGCATGTGCATCTGTACATGGCGCAAATCGGCTAGGAGCAAATTCACTTCTTGACATAGTTGTTTTTGGCAGAGCTTGTGCAAACAGGATTGCCGGTATTTCTAAGCCAGGCAAGATTTTTTTCTTCTCGTTACTTGGTAATTCATTGCCTTTTTCTCTTCCTCATGATCTTAATTCATGTTGCACTGTGCTATAGGTCAGAAGCAGAAACCTCTTGAAAAAGATGCTGGAGAAAAGACCATAGCCTGGTTGGACAAACTGAGGAATGCCAATGGGTCATTGCCAACTTCCAAGATCCGTCTCAACATGCAGCGTGTTATGCAAAATAATGCCGCTGTATTCGTACACAAGAAACTCTTGAAGAAGGTATTCCTCATGTCCTTTGTCTAGTTCTACAGGACTCTGCCGAGGCCGGAGTATTGTCACCTGTCACAATAAACTGCTCATAACTATTAATAGAAGAAATAAGAATGATACAAATAACTCTGCTACGACTTATATCCATGTAATACAAAATCGCCATCTATTCTGACCAACCTTTGTTTATCAGGTTGCGATCTGATTAGCAAAACATGGGAAAGTTTTCATGATGTGAAGCTCAGTGATCGGAGTCTCATTTGGTATGTTCTTCAATTTTCCTCATAAGAAGTCGATCAACTGATCTGGTTTGTATTGTTTCATTTTTTTATCCATTGTAATCCTTTGTGAATTGTTTCCACAGGAATTCTGACTTGATAGAGACCCTTGAGCTGGAGAATCTGTTGATAAATGCATGCATAACTATGTATTCAGCGGAGGCTCGGAAGGAAAGCAGAGGAGCTCATGCTCGTGAAGATTTCTCGGTTTGTAGATGCTCTCCGTTTCCTTTTATTTGTTTCCCTTTGCTTCCACCACATGCTTACAAGTTATGATAATCATTTTTCCCTTCATGTTTACAGACAAGAGACGATCAGAACTGGATGAAGCACACACTGGGGTAAGTATCTCTCTGCATTGAGCCTCCAGAAATAATGTCAAACAGATGCTGCGGCATCACAGAAGCTGATCTGTTTACTTCATAAAATAAGTCAGTGCTTGGATGAATGTAAAACATACTCAGCAAGTAGCAACACATGCCATGCATCAGCAGGTCTTAAAAAGAAATTGGAACATAAGTTCAGAAACCATCATCTATGGTGGCGCAAATGTCTTATCTGTATTATATTGCCATACTGTAACGAATCTCGATTTACTGATGTTTCTTCTTGTATATGCAGGTACTGGGAGAACGAGAAGGTTCGATTGGCTTACAGGCCGGTGCACATGAACACATTGGACGATGAAGTCGAGTCATTCCCACCCAAAGCTCGTGTCTACTGATTGGTTGCTTCAGGGCTGACACCTCAGGAATTCCTCTGTAAGGTGTTAATAAAGCAGGAGATGGGCATTCCTGGCTGAGAACGTGACCAGTATTCCGTCCTTTTCTTCTTTTTAACCCTGTATCGTGTAATTTGCTAGGAATAAAGAAGATGAAACACGTGCTAATGCCTGAATGACGTTTGTGTAAATGAAATTTTGCATGGGCTGGCAATGCTGTACCTGAATGCTCTGAGGTCATGCGTGTGTTCTTGTTCGCCAGCAATGTTCAAGTTCAAGTAGCTGACTGGCTCTGTTGGGCAAGTCCTTTGGCGACAGTGTATATGTGTGTTTAGAGAACTTGGACGACCAATACTCAGGATTCCATTTTTGTTCTGCTTCTTGGCGATGCGGTCAACGACGATCCGATGATTGATATGCTGTCTGCGACTGCGTGCAGATATTGCCTTCCCGCTCGACGGGCTGGACGGCACCGCGTTCTGGCACCTCTTCAAGTCTTCAACACCTGGTCGGAGATCAGCCGGAGGAGCGTCGGCGGCGCCACCCGCGAGCACGACGAGAGCATCATCTCCGTTCCGCCGCCGGTGCTCGACAGGTGGTTCCCGGACGGCTGCCCCGTCCCCGTCCCTCTCCCGTTCGGAAATCTCGAGCAGATCGTCCGGCGGTTCCACGGCCCGCCGGTGGAGGAGTGCTTCCTCGTCTTCTCCGCCGAGAGCGTCATGAACCTCAAGGCGAGGTGTGCTTCGCGCCGGAGGCCCTCGCACGGCTGTTTGCTGATGACGAGTTCATGAGCGCGGTGACCACGCCCAAGTCAATGCGGCGAAAAGGCTAGTAGTGGGTTTGGTGGGGCCAGTTTTGAAGGCCTGGACTATTTTATTTGATGTGATTTAAGTTGCAATGCAATTAGCTTTCCTCTATACGAATAATTCGACACTATTTTTTGACTGGAAATTTCATGCCGTCATTGTATTTATTGTTTCTTTTTTAATGGACATTTTGCCTCCACATGCTTCTCACTCTCACAAATATTACAAAAAAAGAGGTGTTGTACTCTCCGCCGACACATGTCCTTTGGAACAGCACTTTGAAGAACCAAAGCATCTTTGCGTTTGCTTTTCCCTTTCTTTTTTCCCCAACTAATTTCCCAGCCTTAATTTCTTCTACTGAATTTTCAACTTCCACCTGGTCTTGTTTGCTAAGAACAACTACAAGTAGTTTGTAAAGGCACACTAGTAGAGGCCGGTATCACCTCTGAAGTGTTTGCCTCACAAAAAAATCTCATACAATCAAATAGATAGAGACCACAATTTTCTACTTTAAAAGATTTTTCTAGATAAGAGATTTTGTACGCAGAATATATTAGCATTGCTACATGAAAAATAATATTATATGGTCATACAAGAGTCTATTTATTTTTAATACTTTGGTTAGAACAATCATGACATGATCTATTATTATATTTTCAAAAAACCAATTGATTGATAATTTTTTTTGTCATCATGAAGTCTAGGACTTGGCACAACAGTTGTCATGATATGGCATAATCCATGAGAAGAGAGCGAAAAAAAAACAAAACTTACAAAACATGTCCTCTTTTATCTGTAGATTACATGCTCCTAAATGTTTCAATTTGTTACTTTTCAATAAAATTAGTAATGTTTTCTTTCCATTCAAAATTTTCTCACATGAAATATTATGTAATGGAACTATATAAACCTAGAAACAAAATATGAATATCAAATCATTTATCTACTACTATCCGATTTTGTTGAAAGATTGCAATCTTAGATTGGGGATCTAACCCGTAAAATTAGTCATCATCACAATTGATCACGCATACCAAAATCAACCAAACTAATGGGTCTGGGTAGGGTTTACGCGAGTGGATCTGGAGATCTATGGTGTGGTGGGGAATGGAACGAGAGAAGAGGGATGGGTCCTCTTTATTTGCATTTCTTCTAGATGCCGCGACACGGAGGGCCGGCTCGGTGTAGGGAACCACCAGCCACCGAATAATTGTCTTTTAAAATCGGATACATATTTTGAAGATAGCTAATCTAACATCAACGATTCTCTTTCTAAAAGTTTCTTTGTCTTCGTCCGTTTGCGGGAACTGTGATGCAGCTTTTAGGTCCATATATGATCACATATCTCACAAAAGGTTGCGTTTTCACGCATGTAGATTTCTTCCAAGTTGATCGCTGCTTATACAAGATGGCGTATATAGGTCACAATGGTTTCATCGATGCTTTAAAAGAAAATAATTGTGATCCTAGCCAGAGTATAGTGCTTGGAATCGATGGCTACATCCGAGGGCACGTTCGTCTTGGCAACACCACATTTATGGTCCACTAGCTGCAATTTAGAAAAGAAAATAGGTAGTGTAGGGTATTTCAGAATTTGTTTCTTTTAGAGACCGAAAACTAGTACACTTATTTTGTAGAGGTAAAAAAATAGTGTATCATAATTTGATCTAGTTGTCAATAAAAGAACCCTCAAAGAAAAAAGACGAGTTAAAAAATTGTTCCGACAGCATTAGTGTCTTAGCTGATTTGTTACAATCTTGTTATCTAATATTCTAACAAAAAAACGTACATTTCAGGAACTATGAGTGATATTCTTACTATGGCCCTCTCTATCCTAAAACATTGCCGTACCATGGACAATATCACAAGAGCTCCACAACTTAAATAAAAACATATGTGCATATTATTGCAACCGTGCACAAGGAAAAGTTTCAAAATTTTCTTTAATAGCTGAACCTTTGGATGTGAAATTCCTGTGTGCTCTGAGAATTGTCCTTCGAGCAAGTATTATGGTGGACTGAGAGCTGGCTAAATCCTACGTGGAGGAAAGAGAAGAGAGGAGAGAGACAAGAGCAGCCGAGTGGTGAGACGTCCGCTCACAGCGAGCGCATGGGCAGTTTGGGCCCGCCAGCACCCCTTCCTCCGCTCACAATTGGTCTGCCATTCCTGCAAAAAAGCTGGCAAGTAATAAATACAGCATCTGCTCTGAATAAAAAATAAGCCAGTACCCTGACGTGGAACTTGTTCTCGCCCGCTGCCGGCGTGATTACAAGTCCTGCTCTTCTAAGATCTATCAGAGACATATTTTAAGATAGCTGATCTACCATCAATGGTTCTCTTTCTAAAAGTTTATGATAGCCTCGTGCAGGTATCGAGGATGTTGGGGAAGTCATGCTTTCCGAGCTTCACACTCTCTATGGTTAGCTGTTTCAGGGCTCCGAACGCCGCCGGGCAGGCGTCGAAGAGGTTCCTGAAGCGCCGGCCGTACCCACGCAGTAGAGGGTGCCTGGCCCTCTCTGGACGCCAGCAGAGCAACGTCGTCGTCCTCGTCCGCCGCTGCAACGTCGTCGTCCTCGTCTTCACCAGCATATATATTCGGCAGCTGGGACAACCAGGCCAGCTCCGAGAGCTGTAGCGGTAGCCCGGATGGTACCTGATGAGTTCATGAGGAACCGTTGCCGTGGTCCCCACAGCCACTGTGCCCCGAGTGCGGCCGCCGCCATACGCCACCGGTGCGTGCGTTCCTCAGGCCTCAGCATTATGCCCACCTTGCTGAACCAATTGAATTAGCAGCTGGTTATTCATTCATTCCCCCTCCGAAAATTGTGAATAATGCTGGAAATTGCTCGCGTAGAGGGAAGCGGCATCCTTCCTGTACAAGACAAGAGGAGCACAACTCTCGGTTTTCAGAGGAGAACAATGCGGCCCACGATGCTAATTAACCACTCTATAGGTGACATGTGGAGAATTTGTCGCCTGAGCGAGTCGCTCCCCTCCTTTTTTTTATTGGTCTTTTTTAAAGAGGAGCCACTCCCCTGTGGAACTGGAACCTGATCCAAGGCATCATTGGCATGTTCTCATCAGGTCCCTCTAGAACCTGCAAGTTATCAAATTGGCAGGTCCTGAACCAGATCGATGGCATTTGGCATCATTGCACTCATTGAACGATCGAGAAAGTATTGCAGAAATCGAAATCAGGGCCCTTTGGGATAAGACAGGCGGTGCAGTTACGCGCTGATAGCAGCGACAGTTAATAAGGGACATATCCCTGTAGATTCCACGACAGAGGGAGTATATGACATGAAAATGGTTGGGATATCGTCCACGAAGCCGTGTGGCGATGGCGCAGGGTCCAGTTGCATTGAGCTATAAATTGCTTGTTCAATATTGCAAACTTGTGTTAGTGACTTATATACTTCTGTTATTCTAAAAATGAATATAAGTATAATTTACTAAACGAATGTTCCATGTACTACCTTTGTAGAGGAAAGCTAATTGCACCAACGAATCGAATTTCAACTTCAACACATTAGGTGGTACCCTAAAATTGTAAAAGAAGCATTTTTGCAGAGAAAAACAGCAGTTCCCTAGCTAATAACCTCCAATCTCAGAAAAAATTGCTATTATTGGAATTTTGGGTGCTCTATCAGTCCCCGACAGGAACCGCTCGTCATCACCTCCAAACGTCCTTTCTTTACCCGGCCGAAGGTAAGAATAGCAAGACATGACACGCACAGTCGTCAGGGTTAAATTTCAGATTTATATCTTCTTTAACCTTCATATATAAAGGCAGGATCGAGAAATCACCAAACTTTGCAACATGATGTACGTTCCATTTTACATCTGGAAATGCACAACTTTGAAGTGTTGGAAATATCAGTTTTCTAACCGTCAGCTCTCATTCAACCTTCCAAAACAAACAATAACATGATCCAAAATGCATATTTATGGATAGGATTTGGACGAGGGGCGGGCGCACGGATCAGATGGCGAGGGAATCGCGGGGTGAAGAAACGCCCCGACGTAGTTTTCGTTCATTTCCTTCACCTTGGTGCGCGTGACGATCGAGCTGGTTTCCTGCATGCGACACAGTTTTCATGTTTTTTCCTTCTCTTTCCTTTTTCCTTCTCTTTCCTTTTAACTCCTATGTCACATCAGATTTTTGCTTACTTAGCATCCTCATTAATTCTAAGGAAACCAGCTGACTAGGAGGGTTGGGACTGCCCTAAGGGACATATCCTGTAGCTTCCACAACGGAGGGAGTATATGACATGAAAATGGTTGGGATCATCCACGAAGCCATGTGGCGGTGGCGCAAGGTCCCAGTTGCATTGAGCTATAAATTGTGTGTTCAATATTGCAAACTTGTGTTAGTGATTTACATACTTCTGTTTTTCTAAAAATAAATATAAGTATAATTTACTAAACAAATGTTCCATGTACTACCTTTGTAGAGGAAAGCTAATTGCACCAACGAATTTCAACTTCAAGACATTAGGTATAATAGGTACCTGCCCTAAAATTGTACAAGAAGCATTTTTGCAGAGAAAAACAGCAGTTCCCTAGCTAATAATAACCTCCAATCTCTGAAAAATTGCTATTATTGGAATTTTGGGTGCTCTATCAGTCCCCGACAGGAACCGCTCGTCATCACCTCCAAACGTCCTTTCTTTACCCGGCCGAAGGTAAGAATAGCAAGACATGACATGCACAGTCGTCAGGGTTAAATTTCAGATTTATATCTTCTTTAACCTTCATATATAAAGGCACGATCGAGAAATCACCAAACTTTGCAACATGATGTACGTTCCATTTTACATCTGGAAATGCACAACTTTGAAGTGTTGGAAATATCAGTTTTCTAACCGTCAGCTCTCATTCAACCTTCCAAAACAAACAATAACATGATCCAAAATGCATCAGACTTCTTTGCAAAATATCATTTAGAATATGTAAGTTTCACTTTACATGCATGTCTATCAGTTTGGTAATATCAAATAAAGTGGTGTTTTTCAATTTAAACAATTAAGTGTTTTCTATATCAGACATATAGAACCATGTCCCTCTCTAAACTAAAAACATTGCCGTACCATGTACAATATCACAAGAACTCCAGAACTTAAAAAGAAAAGCATATGCGCGTATTATTACAACCATGTACAAGGAAAACTTTCCAACTTTTCTTTAATAGCTAAATATTTTGGCTGTGAAATTCTTGTGTGCTCGGAGAGTTGGCTTTTAAGATTGGATACATATTTTGAAGGTAGTAGATCTACCATCAGTGATTCTCTTTCTAAAAGTTTCTTTGTGTTCGTCCGTCTTCGGGAACCTTGATCCAGCTTTTGGTTCCATATGACCACATATCACGCAAAAGGTTGCATTTTCACGCATGTAGATCTCTTGCAAGTTAATCGCTGCTTGTACAAGATGGCATATATAGGCCACAAGTGTTTCCTCGGCGCTGTAAAATCCAAGGATTGTGATTCTAGCCAGAGTATAGTGCTTGAAACCGATGGGTACTTCCCAGGGCACGTTCTTCTTGACAACACCGCATTCGTGGTCCATTAGCTGCAATTCAGAAAAATAAAAATGGGTAGTGTAAGTATTTGATCAAAATTTATTTCTTTTAGAGACCGAAAACCAGCACAATTAGCATATCATAATTTGATTTGATCTAGTTGTCAATAAAGCACCCTCAAAGATAAAAGGCGAGGGAAAAGAATTGTTTTGACAATGTTCAACCAATACCTTGATGTATAGTTCCTGCAAGTGTGGTGCGGATTGGAGTAGGAACATAGTCCAAGAGAGGCCACACTCGTGGTGGACATTGCGGATCTTTAGATTTTTCAGGTTGCGAAATAAGTCTGTCAGCCGTCTTGAGGTTTCTGGTTGAACCCAGACCTACACGAAGCCAAAAGAAAAGAAAGAAGAATTAGAGCACATATGTTATACTTGTGGGAACATGCATGCATGTCTATATACCACTGGAGTTTGCAAGAAAGTACTCACGTTATTGCCTCTGAAGTTAAGGCGTAGATCTTTGACGGCAGTGTTGGCCATGATGCGGCTTAGCTTGAGAGTTTCCTCAAGATGGCCGTTGTCGTGGGACAAGGTGACCGTGGTGAGGCACGGGACGTGACTGAAGGATAGGAGCTGATGGGTCATCGAGAACCAGCCCTGGAACGCGAATTGCTTCAATCTGGGCACCCATTCGAGGCTGACGCCATGGATGCCGCACAGGGAGATCCTGATGTCCGTGAGCCGCTCCAGGGCCGTCCCGGAAAATCAGGGGGCCCTGTACAGAGTACTAAATGGGGCTTAAATCATAAATCACAAGGAGAAACAAAATTATGGTCCTTTTATAAACCGGCCTCTGCATAGCTCGTTTTGAGGTTAAGTCAAATCCACGTACTTGGCCACTTAGTATGTAACTGCAAGATCACTGGAAAGAAGATGAAGCGAACGTGATTGTAATTGAAACGACGCTAGTTGCTCTCCAGGGCCATAAAACTAGACTATAGATAATAAAAACAAAGGCTAATTAATACTAGTTATACATGGAAACTAAACATAATTTGGGGCCCTTTGTAGGTGGGGCCCTGTTCGATCGCTCGTGTCGCACGTGCTCAGGGACGCCCCTGGCCGCTCGTGCCGCACTTGCCACAGGCCCCCGGGCCCGGGGAAGCAGTTGAACAGGTACAGCTTCTCCAGCCTCGTGCAGGTGTCGAGGAAGTCATGCTTGCCGAGCTTCACACTCTCTATGGTGAGCTGTTTCAGGGCTCCTGGACGCCAGCAGAGCCGTCGCGACTCGGACCATCTTGTCGCCGGCTTCAGAGAGGACGTAGTCCGCCGCTGCAACGTCGTCGTCCTCCTCTTCACCACCGGTGTCACAGTCGTCGAACAAGTCGCCTTGGCCCCACGGCAAGAAGTCGTCGACGTTGAGGGAGAGCCTCGGGAGCTGTTTGGGGAGGCATCGCCATCGCGACGACAAAACTCCGGCCCGGACGGCGTCGCGGAGGTCGAGCCTCTCCAGAATCGAGACGAGTACATCGCTCGGCAGCTTGCTTATCAAGCCTCCAGCTGCGGCTTCTTCATCAGCTGATCCCATGTTTGTTTGTGCGATCTGCTCCGATGAATAAGACTTCTCAAAGGATCGATGATATTGGGACGCCGGCCATGGATAGATGCATATTTATGAATCTGCACCGGCCGGGGGGCATACAAGTCACGTGACACATACGGCTCCGTCTCCGAAGCCTCTCCTGACGTCCGAGTACGAATCCCACGCCCAGTCTGGTTTTCTCCGGTCAACATGCGGATCCAAGTATCCAAACTAATAACGCTTTCGTAGCCCTAAAACGAGAGGGCTCACAACTCAGCCGATTCAGTACAAGTTCACGTGAACTCGTACAAGTTCACGCCGCGCCTGTTACCGATTACGTTTGTAATCACCCGTTGGTATAATGGTTGTAGATTTTTTATATTTCTTAATTTTGCTAATTACTAAAAGCACTACATGCCTAGAGGCGTGATCTGCCAAAGCTAACTGTAGTGACGGGCCGGTCAATATGGTGCCAGTGGCTAATTTTTTCGCGAGCAAGAATGGTGCTTGGGCCCCATTTCAATAGGCATGCGATGCGAGGCGAGATGCCCGGAGGCCACAACACAACGACATTAGTGCCTACGGTGGCGGTGGGCTCAATTTTTTCAGGAAGGGATAGCAGGTCCGTTGAGATATCCGTTTATTGGAAAAGGGAAAAAAAGCGAGGCTCATACGGAAGTGTCGGGAGAGCATCAAATCCTTGCGTGATATAGTAGATACACTTATAACCTTTCACATGTACGTATATGTGCAATATTCCTTTTTGAACAATGTGGCAAGCGAGAACGCACCGACTCTCAATGGTCCTTGCTTTCTTTCAGTGACATGGATGTACCTATTTCTTCTGAAGACAATGCGGATATACCAGCATGTGTGACGCTCGTATGCAAAGCGCAACGTTGAAAGTCTGAAACCATGTGGTAAATGAGGATGCACCGATTTTATGTGAGCATACTTTCTTTTACTGACATAAATGTAGGTATTTTTTGTTGAGATAAAATCGAAATAACACTTGTATGCAAAAAGAAGGAAAAAAGTTTAAAATTGCTAGGTTGGGAGGCCACCAATAATTCCTGCAGTTATATTTTCTCTGCGTTTTTTTTGTCCGACTAAAGTGGTCTGTTGTTAAAAGTTAAAAAGTAAAAGAAGAAGAAGAAGAAGAAAATGGGGACACGGAAGCGCGGGGAGGGCACCAAACCTCCCCGCGATGTAATAGAGTATATGAGTTAGTGTGTGCCACTGCCAATTTTATGTATGTAACATGTGAAGTCAAGCAATACATCAGAGCAAATTTAAGCAATCAATGTGCAACATGTTTTGCTGATACACTTTCTCAACCAAGGACTGGCAATCAATGCAAGTGCAGACCAGCTACAGTTGTAAATGATAGAAGTGCACAAGCAACCAATCTACCCAACATAGTAACCAACCGATCAAGCAACTTTAGTTTTGTTCAATTGTTCATCGTGCTACATCAGTAAGCAACTAATGCATATTTTTTTTTTTTGAGAACGTGCTTGGCACGTTTTTTCATTAAACGGAAGAGCAGCTAATGCATATTAGAGGACCACTTAGAATTAATGCATTTTACTTCCAAGGAAAGAAATAAACCAATCCAATATGTACATGATGTTATCTTACATTGGAACACATTTTGTCGAACAGGTACCACTTCAGAAACTACGTACTGCCTCCGTATGCTTGACACGGCAGTACGTGCGGCGGTTGCTTTGCTTGTGTCGGCCATCACCAGGCATCATACGGCGCCAAGGTTCGGTTCTCCCCGGAGAACAACATCGATCGATCGATGACAGCATGGGCTGGTAGAGACGTGCCAGATCGAGTTCCATGCAGCAACTCGTGACGCTCACGGAGCTTGTAACCAATGTATGAGCCGTCCATGGCCATCGAGTACTCTTCTTGACAAATAAATAAATCTCCTGGTGGCAGGAGCACGCGTTTGTGCTTTCAGAATATATGTACTGTACGCGTATTCTGATAATGTTCCTTACATGTCTTGTAGGAACGTAAGATAATGTTCAGGGTCATGTAGGCCATCTGCGTATGCCATTTTATTCAGGCAGCAATAGCACAATGGAGGATTAAAGTTTGCCGTCTTGTGTATGGTTCGCTTGTTTCATGCCATTCATGTTTCCAGTACACTTGTCACTACAGAATGCTAGAAGAAATTCAGTTTAAAAAAGAATGCAATACTAGTAGGCAGGTCAGGAGAAGCATCTACTGAAAACTGACTGTAACTACTGACTGCTTCAATCCATCAGGCGACAGTCGACGACCCGGGAACGTGGTGCAATTCTGAAGCAGCAGGCGACCCGATGAGGAGGTCATCACTGTGTCGGAAGCAACGGCCTCATTTCTGATGTCCTTCTCTAAGCAGTCTACCGTATCATGTTACGCTACCGAACGGGTGACGACGTCGCTGCTGTAACGTCGTCATAGTGTTGCTAGTGTCTTGGTCTTGTTTTCAGAATTATTTTTTCAGTTCGTGGTGGGCCCACCATGACGTTCGGCTGAAACATTAATCCATAGGAGATGCATCAGGAAAAAAAAGAAATTCTCAAGAAAATCAGAAGCATCATGTAAGAGAGCGAATGTGGCCGTCTGGGCCGTGTTTAGTTTCGAAATCTAAAATCTAAAATGAATCCAAAATCTAAAATAAATATTTGAACATATGTATGGCGTACTAAATATAGTTGAAAAACAAATCACATTATATAGACCTCTTGGCTCGCGCATACACCTTTTTACCGAGTATTAACAGATTAGCACTCAACGGACAAAGAGCTACGAGCGAGTGTTAACAGCCAGAGCCAGGACACAGCCTGATGTCGATTTTGACGACGATCCACCCGGCACGATCACCTCTTTACTTCCCGTGACGTGCGCCTCCTGCACGTGCACCGTACGGCAGCTGCCTGCCACCGAAACCAACCGGCAGACGCCCATGCTCGCGCCAACATCTACGCCCCCAAATCGAGCCGGGCCGGCAGAGGGCAATTGGCGTGGTACTAGCGTGGCATGCCAGTACATTTCCTTTCGAGCCTGCGACTGACTGTGCTGCCGCTGTGGAGGATGCTGCACTGTGCCGCTGTGTGTGTAAGTTACTGCAGGACCGTACCCGACACGTGAAAGTGCGCAGATCACATCGTAGACTGCACCGGCCTAGAACGCATAGTCTACACCGCCTTAGAATGCATCGTAGTCTGCACCGGCCTACACATCATAGTCTACCATACTACTACACATGAATGGGTCCATCGGGCTACTGACGGCCGCCTCTACCCCGCTTCGGTCTCCGTGTCGAGGCTGGGGCCCTACGTCTGTCGTAGTCTGCTGGAGAAAGGTGCTGCGTCGGACTACTCTCCCATCTCTGTGCCGCAGGACCAAAGGGCACCACCTCCTGGCCGTCTGTGATTTCCTGTTGTGTGCACTGTGGGTATGTGTACAACTGTGACAAATCCATCTCGTCGGCATGTGGGTCCTCGGATACCGTGTGGGAGGAACCCGAAACTGCGTGCCTAGCCTCGAACGCTCCTGGAGCTGCCAAATAAAATAGTAGAAATTGAATCAATCATGTATCGTATCAAAATGAAATTAACAAAGACGGAAGGGGCACAATTGAATCATGGACGTACCGCCTGCGACGTTGTATCCGGCGAATCCTCCAGTCGTGTTGTATCCGGCGAAGCCTCCAAAAGTCATAGTAGGCTGCACAAGTGGTACCTCGTGAAGAGAAAATGGAGCTGTGGTAGGTGCCGTAGGTGTCCGTGGCTGACTCTGCTCGTGCCAACTCGACGTGCCTGCGATGTCAGGGTGCGGAGCAGCGGTGTTGTCAGTCTGATCTAGTGTCACACCTCTACCTCGTGTACCCGTCGGAGGTCGCGGGGGCCTCTCTCTGCTCGGTGCCTCACGACGCTTAGTGAAGACGTCATCATGAGGGCGAGGCCGCGGCCCCGGCAGACGTCGGCGAGCGTGAGCGTGCCGACGACGTTGGCGCGGACGGTCTCTGCGCGGTGCGTCTCGCACCAGTCGACGTTGGGCCTGCCCGTGACCCCCGCGGCGTTGAAGACGTGCGTGGGCGCGGCGGCGTCGATGTCGGCCTCCAGCTGCGCGCGGTTCTCGAGCCTGCCGGCGCCGTAGGCGAAGGGGATCCCGTGCTCCGCGCAGAGGCCCCTAGCAGGCCCCCGATCCAGCCCGTGCGGCCGTAGATGAGGAACTTGAGCGGCGAGCCGTTGGTGGCGACGCCCATGGCGAGATCCAGGGGCGTGGGGAGCAGCGGCGGAGTGGTGGCGAGCAGAGCAGAGCAGAGCAAGCTGAGGAGGGGCAGGGCGAGGGGGAGAATCAGAGGGAGACAATGACTTTAATACTGCGAGGTTAACTGATGCTGTCAGTCCCGGGGTGATTGGGCAAGCACGGGATGCTATCAGTCCGTGATGGCCGATCGTGTCTCGCAGTATGATCCCGGGCAGAACGGCATCCACCGACAGGCAAGCCACTTTCACCGAACGACATCCACCTCTGCTCGTGCCAACTCGACGTGCCTGCGATGTCAGGGTGCGAAGCAGCGGTGTTGTCAGTCTGATCCAGTGTCGCACCTCTACCTTGTGTACCCGTCGGAGGTCGCGGGGGGCCTCTCTCCGCTCGGTGCCTCATGACGCTCAGTGAAGATGTCATCAGTGCGTGGCGTCCAGCCTGGACGCAAGGGCCAAGACTGCGGCAGCTCAAGCGGCCATATTAAGCCGCGTCGCCGACTTCGTCGCTCACGCTGCGGTGGCCTCGTCGGCGCGGGACGCCTTCCTCCGCTCCTTCGACGCTGCCGCCACCGGATCCGCGCTGCCATGACCGGATCCGCTACGGAGTCGCGGAAAACGATGGCCTCCTCGTCACATATCAGATCTCCTCCGCCATGTAGCGGCAAGCCGCGCTGGAGGCACGGGCTAGATCCGCAGCCGCGGAGGCGGCCTTGGCTGTGGATCTGGCGCGTGCAGTCACAGATCTAGTCCGCGATTTATCCACCACGCAACACTGCCTCCCCTTCAACCACGACCTCCGTCGGGATGGTAGCAGCGACGGTGCCACCGGGATGAGCTCCACCACTGCAATAGTGATGTAATCCGGCGATGTAAACACCGTGGGATTACATTCTTTTGTCGTTATGAATAAATTGCCCATTTTGGTCTGTTTAGCTAGGCACTGTCGTTCCTTAATATGCTTACCACTATCTAATTATGTGAGATAAACTGTCGGTTTAATTTGTGATTAATTTGTGTTATATCTGCACTAGCTACTCTGCGCTATCTATGTGAACTCTTGATGAAATCTTGATGTTATCTAGTGATTAACTGAATTATATTGATCTTGAATGGGTACTCCTAGCTAGATTCTGTGCTTGTTGTGAACGTCTAGCACGTACACGTTCACATTCTGTTGAATATGAATCTGTTATGTGTGCAATTCGTTCATAACGATCCTTATATAACTAGCTAGTATTCATTTCAGATCAAAATGACTGAAACGAACGCGTTTTTTAAACGTCCTGCCATCATCCTAACCGGCGTTAACTAAACCGTTAGCAATAAGTTAATAAAACTACACGGCACTTAACGAACCGATTAGTATACGTAGTCAAACGCTCCGATGCTAAACAAACCGATTCGAATAAGAGGTCATTCTAAGCGGTGCGTAGCACGCCGGCACGTTTAAGATGTCATTGGAAACGGTTAAATAACCGTTTAGGATGACCCCCTTATTGGCGTCGGTAAAAGGGAAGCGGCGCTGGCGCTGGCACAGATGACGTTTTCGTGCCGCTTAGATTAATGGTAGTGACGTGACGTGTAGTGTGGATGTAATTTAATCTTGGAAAATGTTTTGATGCCGGATAGAAGCTCTCTTGTGTGGCAAGTTGCAACCACATGGACATGGTCCTGTGAGGCCAAAGGATTGAATGACGGGAGACATGCATGGACATCCACGACGACAGGCCGCACTGCTCTGATCTGCTCGTGATGATGTCCTCTGCCGGCAAACAAATAAACATTCTGATTCATCGACAGTGAGCACCGAACACCTTATCATGCTCCGTCACTATATATGCCACTTGGAGTCATTAGCCTAGTCCAAGTACATAAGTATCAATGGTGTACGGAGTATCCAATAATATTGCCATGCCAAGTAAAGTATCAATGATGTACTGATATCACACTTTTTCCAAGGTGATCCGGAACGATGACGACGTCGTGTTCAGGAATGAACTAGAAAGTGTGGCGCGGCCGTTGCCGCGCCTACCTGAGTTGGCCAGTGTATTTTGATTGTTTTGGATTTTTATTTGGTATTATTGATACTTCTACATGGTCTTAAGTAGGGCAATGGGTATTAGCAACTGAGAGTGAAGATGAGAAAGAACTAACAAGGAAGCATCAGTAGTAGAATATGTTATGTATGAACCAGAGTTCTAAAGTAGTATTTTATTACAATATCTTATTGCTATTTTCTTTATCCCTTGTTAAGCAAGTATGTGTATTGTTGTCATCTTATTTAGATTAGGTATGATTACAGCTACTTATAAATGATTTGGTTCAAATGCATTGAAATATCTTGCAATTAAAAGTATGATAATCATAAAGCATGCTTTTTCTTCTGTAAAAGTTACCTTGAATATGTGTTGCATATCTCCTTTATTGACGTCATATGAATGGCGTTTTCTTTGCTGCAAAGATAAGATAGAAGGCTGGGGCTCCGGAACCAGAGGAATGAAAAAAATTCCAAGGCCAAGTTCAGGCTGATTGCTGGTAAAAAAAGTGTGCTGAGGCCTGAGGGACGTGATATTGACACAACATGTTATACTTTTAATATTATACGTGGGCATAGAAATTTTAGTGAAACTGAAATTGTTTATAGCCTTATACTCATCATAATTACAGAACCATCTACATATAAATTTGAATGAACAAATGCTTGTTTTGTTGATAGATGGGGTTTATGTCTTCATGTATTTCCATATGTATTCCTTTTTTTTTATGTTTGTACAGAAAAATGGTTTGGGTGACGTCATGCTGACATCACCGTGTTGCAGCCACGGAACAGAGCAGCAGCGCCTATGCGCGCTCAATTCGGTGTTGTTTAGCGCACGCCCGAGCCCAATAGACAATAGCTCGTCATGGGATCAGCTTGCGAGGTGAAGCTGGTCGGCGGAATGGGGGCTAACGTTGCACTGGAGCGCTTGCCGCTTGTCGTCTTGGTAGCGCTGGAGTGCTTGCCGTCTTGCCGACTGGGAGCAGGGAGACTGATAGAGTTGGATACGCGGGCGGTGATTTCCTTCTCGTGCCGCCTGCTCGTTTCATCGCGAGGAGAAAGAGCGGTCGCCGTGTGGCTCGGGTATTTCTTATTCGGCGGTCGGAGCTTCGAATCGCTGACTCGGGCCATGGAGCTAGGCTTGGATTCATCGAGTCTCGATTCACCGGTCGGAGCAGCGGCTGGGTGGTAGCAGAACGGGCGGACCTGCGAGCGGGGGCGGACATCACCTGCGACTCTGCGAGCGCCAGCGGACGGCGCGGGGGCAGGAGCTGCCCCGAGGATGGTGTGTCGCTGCGCCGGCGCTATCGTCGGGAAACACGAAGACTTGGGGTGAGGCAGCTGCATCTCGTTTTTTTGCCGTCCATGGGCGAGCGAGTCAGGAGGCGCAGCCGTCGCCCGTCGGTACAGATGTCCAAATGGGCGGCCCGGCACAACACGGCACTGACACTATTTGGCCGGACACTATTAGACACTGACACTAATAGGCACTAACACTAATCGTGTCGTGTCGCGTCGTGCTGTCGTGCCGACCTTCTGGCCCAGACACTACACTATGTCGTTTTTATAGTGTCGTGCCGGCACATGGTCCCGATGGCCCATCGTGCTCGTGCCGACACTGGCACTATGCATCCACTCATTCAATTCCAAACTTTATATATTTCATCACAAATTCATCTAGATATGCATCAATTTCATCCATTTCATCATGAACTTATATGAACATTGATCAACATCATAAATTCATATAAAGATATATACATCTCATCAAATATTTTAACAGAGACATCTATTTCACAGTACTATGATCGAGGTAATCGTGCCGCATCGTGCCTGGTCAAAAATCGTGTGGTGTTGGTGTTGGCACTGCGTGCCGAGGTCGCGGCCCAAACACGGCCCAACCATCGTGTCGTGTCGGCACTGACACTACGACATCGTGTTAGTGTCGTGTTAGTGTTGTGTTTTTAGTGTCGTGCATCGTGACGCCCATCGTGTCAGGCCCATCTGGACATCTATACCCGTCGGTAGAGGAAGAGAAAGAGACGTCTGGGGAGTGAGATGCTCTGGAATATTCCTCTACAGTAGATGGTTGCTGTGTGGATGGTGCCTGATGGCTCCTGTGAAATATCCGACGGTGTTAGTTTTACTGATGACGTGGACCAATGAGGGAGAAGATTCTTGGTGGTGGTTCGTTCTATAGAGATAGAGATTCCGGCTGTGCGGAGTGGCGTCAGTGACCAGTATTGATAACACTTTTTTCTAGAGTGACTGGGACTGTCGCCGCGGTACGAAGATGTCGTGTTCGGGAATGACTTCGGCCTGTGCGGAGTGGCGGCACAAACAAATGGATCGGTCACGAGAGGGGGCGGTGTATGAGGGCATTGATGGTGGACGTACTAGCTCAAACAAGAACTTAGATTTGAAGTCCTTCTGAGCTGGGCCATACATCGTCATGAAAATCCTTTAAAACTGTCTAATTTATTGTAGCGATGGAATTTAATGTAAAACTCTCCTTCCACATAAGCTTAGTTTTGTAAGAAACATGACCTTATTAGTCATGTAGTTGGTATTTTAGTGTTTGAATGATAACATAGTCGTTTGTTGAGCACATACTTTGTTGGTTTTTAGGTCCCAAGAATGGAATCGAAATCACAGTGTATTTATCCAAATCGTACTGAAAATGTAAATTGAAAATCCAGAAATAGAATAAATTTAAGGCATCCAAATAACGGAGTTCAAGAAACAGGACAAATAAGCATTAGATGATAGACCAGACTATCCAAAATGGGTTCACCGGATCATCCGGTGATATTGAGAAGCTGCATAAACCCTTGACGACCGGATTATCCAATGATGTCAAAGTTGCATGCAGCGGATGAAAGGACGGATGGATGTATCTAGAGACGTTGTAGGAGAAAATGTAAAGTTCCTGGAGCACCGGATGACCAGATCATCATAGGATGAAGGGAACATATGATCTAGTGCCCATAGAACATGTGTGCAACATCAAACTGGTATATCTGACGGTCTATGATCTATGAGCGTTGGATGAATGAAGTTGGAGACGATTTGAAGTAATGAAACTTAGTGGGACTAGACGATCCTCAACAATAGATGAATATTGTTGGGATATGGCTTTAGGCCGTGTTTAGTTCCCGAAAACATTTCGGTGAAAAGATTTCAGGTTTTGATTTTACCAATTTAGGAGTAGTAAATGTAGACGAAAAAGGTGGAAAGTTATATGGATAGGTTGGAAATCTCGAGACGGATCTAACGACGGTAATTAGAGGGTAATTAATTCATAATTAGTGGATGGTTACTGTAGCATTACTGTTGCAAATCATGGATTAAGTAGGCTCATTAGATTCGTCTCGCGATTTCCAGTCTCTCTATGTAACTTTTCACCTTTTTCGCCTATATTTAATACTCCATGCATCTAAGATTCTCCTTTGATGTGATGGGTGAAAAGATTTCGTTTTGCAACTAAACAAGGGCTTAGGGTTAGAAATGTTCTAATCATTACATGGGCCAGCTGGGCTGTATTTTATGGGCCAAAATATATAACATATGTGCTAAATTTGGGTCCCCGTGGGAGCCCCATGGAGGAAAATCAATCCCCGTCCCCGCCCCGTGAACAATTCGGGGCTCCGCCAGCCGGTGGAGTGTTGACCAACCCGAATCCTAAAGCAGTACTGAACGGTGGACGATAATGCATGCGGCCTGAAATGTAAATATAGTCCTCATGTTTTCCTGTTCGCAGGTGTTCCAAATGAAGTTGTCCAGAGAGCTGACAGTATTTTGGAGGACATCCACTCCAAGAGACCTATAAGGCGCATGATCAGCGAGAAATTAGCAGCAACAGACAAGCAGTACCAGGTGCATAACTTGCCGGAAAATGACATCTAACGGGAAAAAACATGTATGCTGATTTTACATACAAACTGGGGGAAGACATTTTGACTGCACGTAATCTCTGAAAATTTCAGGACGCCGTGACTAAACTGATGGCCTTCGATACACAAAACGGTGACCTGAACAGCTTCTTCGAGGAACTCTTTGCCTCGGAATCATAACGCTGCAGATCTCGCCGGGACAGGAACCTACAGGGGAAGAAGTGAAAGCTGGACTGGAACCTACAGGGGAACAAGTGAAAGCTGGAGTGTTATCTGTTGCATATACCACAGTGCTAATGCTTTCTCACATTGCATAAGCAGCACCATGACGCCAAGCCGTAAAAAATGCAACAATTGAGGCCAAAAGTATATGTAGAGACATCAATGAAATGGTTGTAGTACAGGAAATCCTCATCTGCTAAATTAAAACTGATACAGTACAGCTCCAAATCTAAACTATGACAGAATCTAACAACCCTAAACTGTGTAATATAACTGAACCGAATAGATCTACATAAATAACCGCTTATTTCTTGCCCCATAGCAGAGAATCAAGCGGATTGGAGCAGGAGGCGCACCTGAACTCGAGGACTGCGCCGGATCGGAAGCTGTTAGGTTGAAGACGCTCGTGGATGAGAGGCAACACCACCACAGTCGGGAACGCGAGAAGAAGCACGCAGGCGACAAGGAAGGAGAAGAAGCACGCAGGCGCAGGCGCCGGAGATGAAGAACGCAGGCGCCAGCTCGTCGCCTCTCCGAGTCTCCGACTCCGAGCCTCTCCGTGCGGTATCCATGGGAAGATAGATGCCCGATTGCTTCTGGATGGGAATGCAACCCGGAATGCGGGACTAGCGAGCACCGAAGCGGGAATAGCAGCGGGAAAGGGTGGAGTGTTGACCAACCCGAATTCTAAAGCAGTACTGAACGGTGGACGATAATGCATGCGGCCGCATGCCGTTGTGGTCTCGTATTTTCGGGGGCAAAACAGTCCCCGTCCCTGCTCCAATCGGGGCGCATCCCCGCGGATCTCCGTCCCCACGGGGAAAACTGTCACCCTGACCTTCCGATGTGCACGTGATTTGGACGACAATTCACGTGCAGTAGTAGATAGATTATGTAAGGATGCATTATTGCGCGCGTTCCCGGGAGCATTTGTTCTCTTTCTAAAAACATAAGGACAACAACACTGACATTGTCTGATAGATATAGATCCCATTTTCCTCAGCCCCCAGCTCTGCACACCACTAGCACAGCATTGTCTGACAAATTCACGAGACAGCCATTCGATCAGTGCTCGAAAGCATCGTACCAAGCAACCAGAAATGCAAGGCGCCACCGCCGACGTCGAGGTCCAGATCGTGTCCCGGCGTGTCGTCCGGCCACAGCGGGCGCCGGGCGGCGCGCCGTCGGAGCCGCCGGAGACCATGCACCTGACGCCGTGGGATCTGCGCATGATCACGGTTGATTACATCCAGAAGGGACTCCTCCTGCCCAAGCCCCAAGCAGGTTCAGATGAAGCACAGCACCTCGTGGACAGCCTCGCTTCGTCCTTGGCGCGCGCCCTCGGCCGCTTCTACCCGCTGGCCGGCCGCCTTGCCGTCACCGACGGCGGCGGCGCGCCCTGTCAGCCTGGCATCGTCGTCTCGCTTTGCTGCAACGGCGAGGGCGCCGAGTTCGTCCACGCTGTGGCGCCGGACCTCACCGCTGGCGACATCACGGCGCCGGTGTACATCTCGCCGGTGGTGTGGTCGCTGTTCCCGCTGAACGGCGCGCTCGGCGCGGACGTGTCGCGCCCCGTCCTCGCCGCGCAGGTCACCGAGCTCGCCGACGGCTTGTTCGTCGCATTGTCACTCAACCACGGCGTCGCGGACGGCACCACGTTCTGGCACTTCATCAACACGTGGTCGGAGATCAGCCGGAGCCAGACCGGCGGTGAGCTCTCCACGCCGCCGCCAGTGCTCGACAGGTGGTTCATGGACACCTGCCCCGTGCCCATCGTTCTACCTTTCGGCAAGCTGGAACAGATCATCCGGCGGCCGGTGTACGCGCCGGTGAGGGAGTGCTTCTTCGAATTCTCGTCTCAGAGCGTGAAGAAGCTGAAGGCGAAGGCGAACGCCGAGATGTCGTCCGGCACGGCGGCGGCGAGCATCTCGTCGCTGCAGGCCCTGCTGGCGCACGTGTGGCGAGCGGCGTGTCGCGCCAGGGAGCTGCCACCGGAGCGGGAGACGACGTACATCCTCCTCGTCGGGTGCCGCGGTCGGGTGAGAGGTGTTCCACAAGGCTACGTTGGGAATGCCGTGACGGCGGCCATGGCCAAGTGCGCCGCCGGCGAGGTCGTGGAGAAGGGCCTGGGCTGGGCGGCGTGGCAGCTGAACCGCGCCGTGGCGGCGTTCGACGAGGAGGCTGTGCGGGGGGAGCTCGCGTCGTGGCCGCGGGATCCCACGTTCGTGTACGCGGCAGCGGCTCCCAGTCCCAGCAGGGAGGAGGAGGAGGCGGCGACGGTGGCGACGGGGAGCTCGCCGCGGTTCGACGTGTACGGCAACGACTTCGGGTGGGGAAAGCCGGTGGCCGTGCGGAGCGGCGCCGGGAACAAGATGGACGGGAAGGTGACGGTGTACGAGGGGATTGATGGCGGAGGAAGCATGGCGCTGGAGGTGTGCCTGTCGGCCAGGGCGCTCGCCAGGCTCGTCGCCGACGAGGAGTTCATGGCTGCCGTGAGCGCCGGCGGCGGCGCCGTGGCGTGATGAGTGGAAGGCGTGGGTGGGTGGTAGAGCTGTGGTTGCGCTGAGCTAGCGGTCCACGTGTACTGCTGCGTGACATGTGGTGTGGTGTGGATGTAATTTAATCTTGGAAAATGTTTTGTCGCAGGACAGAAGCTCTCTTGTGTGGCAAGTTGCAATCGCAGTCAGTGTCACCGACAACGACATGGTCCTGTGAGGCCAAGGATTAAATGACGGGAGACATGGATTAAATGATCTGCTCGTGATGATGTCCCCGTCGGCAGCTACCGGAGCTTTATTTGTCAATCATCAATCCGCCGGCCTCTGCCGGCAACCAAACAAACATTCTGATTCATCAACAGTGAACACTGAACACCTTGTCATGCTCCGTCACTACACGGAAACCCAACTTTACGCCCGCGTTTAACTTTCTCGCCGTGCGGTCGTTTCGCCCCACGTGCGTGGGTCCGCGGTGTGAATAAAGAGGCGGGGACGCCGTCTCCTCGTTCCCATTTTCTTTTCTCCATAGATCCCGTCGTCTCTTTCATCCTTTTTCCATTTCTCCCCAGATCCAGCCAGCGCCGCCGGCGGGAGGTTGCAGGCCCGGGCGAGACCCGGTGAGCGGCGGGGGGAGATGACCTTGGCCGCCGTCGTCTCTTTCATCCCCTTTTCCATTTCTCCCCAGATCCAGCCAGCGCCGCCGGCGGGAGGTTGCAGGCCCGGGCGAGACCCGGTGAGCGGCGAGGGGAGATGACCTTGGCCGGCTCCGGCGAGGACTCGCCGCCCTACCTCCGCGCGCCGACAGCGGGGCTCACCGTTGCTGGTGTGGGGCATCGGGCAGTCCCGTTGAGCCCCGGGGGATGGTGGCCCAGCCGACTTCGGCAAGCGGCGGCGGGGGTTGCGGGCACGGCGGCCCCCGCGAGGGTTGGTGCAACGGCGGCGAGCCCCGACCACCGGCGCCGACAAGGCGGCACCGTCGTCGGAGAGGTGGACGACGCCGGCACCCAGGTACTTTTTTTTTCCCCTTTTTTCCCCTTTCTGTGACAAAAGTTTTTTGTTGCAAAAATTTTAAAGAAAAAATTTGTTGCAAAAATTTTATAGAAAAAATTGTTGCAAAAATTTGCTCAAGATTTTTGTTGCAAAAGTTTGCTGAAAAGTTTTTCTAGGACAAGACAAAACTTTGTTGCAAAAGTTTGCTGAAATTTTTGATGAAAATTTTTTTACAATATTTTTTCTAGACAGTAAATTTTTTCCTAATAATTTTTTGAACATTTTTTCTCAGACCCACGCACGTGGAGTGGGACGCGCCCGAGAAAGCTGAGTGCTACGGGGGAGTGTGCCGTGGGTGGGGCGCGGGAGCGCGTGCATGGGGGGTGAGACGGGGGGCCGCCCGTTTGGACTGTAGCGCGACCGCACGGTGGCCACCGTGCGGGCGAGCGCAAATTAGATGCTCCCGTCACTATATGCCACTTGGAGTCATTAGCCTAGTCCCAGTACATTAGTATCAGTGATGTACCGATAACAGTTTTTCCAAGGTGATCGGGAACTCGCCGCGGTACGACGACGTCGTGTTCGGGAATGACTTCGGGCTGTGCGGACTGGCGTTAGTGATCAGTATTGATAAAACTTTTTCTAGGGTGACTGGGACTCGCCGCGGTACTCGTCGTGTTCGGGAATGACTTCGGGCTGTGCGGAGTGGCGGCACGAACAAATGGACGGGTCACGAGAGGGGGTGGTGTCCTATGCCGTCTAGTTTTCTTTTATTGTAGAGTTCTATGCTATCCTGTTCCATAGTCTCCACTCGTTGTCATATCCTTCCTGGAGTCTTTCTGCGTCCTTGTGGACCCATGCCTCTATGTCTGACAATGGGTTCACCGGATAATCTGGTGATATTGAGAAGCTGCATAAACCCTTCATGACCGGATTATCCAATGAGGTCAAGGTTGCATGCAGCGGATGAAAGGACGGATGGATATATCTAGAGACGTTGTGGGCGAAAATGTAGAAGTTTCTGGAGCACCGGATGATCTGACCATCATAGGATGAAGGCAACAGATGATCTAGTGCCCACAGAACACGTGTGCAACATCAAGTTGGTATATCTGACGGTCTATGATCTATGAGCGTTGGATGAATGAAGTTGGAGGCGATTTGAAGTAATGAAACTTAGTGGGACCAAACGATCCTCAACAATAGATGAATGACTGGATGAGTGCTTAGAGACGATGTAAGCTGAGATGGGGAAGCTTTATTAATAGCACTAGATGATTCAGCGCTAATGAGCAGAGGGGTCCGTCAACGAACTTGTGAAAATGGTGGTAGCTGATCCAACGCCTTGCCCAAAGTGACCATCAGATCATCTGGCTGTTTGTACAATGTCTCCTTTATTTTTTCGGCTATTTATACACACTCTACGACTCGCTCTTTTGGCTCTACCCGCCCTTTTGGAGTTGTTGGAGTGTATAAGGAGCCTGCTGATGAGAAAGACACATTAAGAACACATCCAAGTCACTAAAGTGCTAAGGTGACAATCCAAAGGTATTTAGCATAAGCTTAAAAGAGTGATAGTGCTAGAATAGGCCTAGGGTGAGAGAGAGAGAGCAAGATACTGCTACCTTGTGCTTTATTTTAGTAGTGAATCACCTTATAAGCTTCGTGTGGCCAGCATATTGTAGTCTTAGTGACTTGCAAATCATTGACCATCCGATTTGATGTGGAGCGACGATGGTGACTGTTTGAGAAGACCGCTTCCTTAGTGAAGAAATTTCATAGTGCAGACGATATCAAGGTGATCGAAAGAGTAGGGAGTGGTGAGTCTTACCTTTATGGCGAGTGACTCACCAGCTTGGCAAGAGCCTTGGTGGCGAGCACAAAACATTGACAAGGAGAATCTCATCTTGGTGACTGGGAACACATCTTTCGTAGAGCTCCAATGTGGATAAGGTCTAACATTTTCCTACCAATATAATGAAATAAAACCATCCTGCCGAGCTTTGCATCTTTTCTAACTCATTTATTTATATTTTTACATTTTATATTTGCAACTTGAGTGTCTTTATTTTTAGAATAGTATCTTGTTAGATTGGTTTTAAGTTCCAAACTCTTTGTAGGTGAAAAGTTTAACACTAGATCAACTTTAGTTACATACCTATATAGTATGATATAGTTTATGATTATGCAATTATTGGAAGCCATTAGTCAAGGTTTTTAAGTTTGCCTAATTCATCCTTCCCCCTCTTAAGTAGTGCGCTGATTCTTTTCAAGGTTCCTACCCCTTGCAGTCGGGCTATGCCGGCTGTACAACTGTTCCGCATTTACGTATCAGGAGTTTGGTATCCGGTTGGAATATTCGCCATGCAATTCACTAATTGATGGAGCATATGGCCATGGTGTATATTCTACTAGAACTCCAGAAGGACACTTTTTTCCCAGTAGAAAGAAAAGCTGCACCTTATTTTTCGTTGCATCACATACACGTAATAAATTGTCAAACGAAAAGGAAAAACAGCGTATTACATAGCCAAGTAACTTTGAAATTCCATGCAAAAAAAGGTACTAACTTTGATATTAACAGGCTATATGCACAGTGCAGAGCATAAAAATCAAACATCTATTTGCTCTTTCGTAGACACCTTGATGTACTCCGTCCCGGATGCCTCGGTGCTCCCCTTGCACTCGTAGTAGAACACGGTCATGGCGCAGACGTCAAATACCTGCACGACAGCCATCAGGATGCTGTACAGAAACCCCAGGAGCAACCTTGCCGCCATGTTGCGAAGGGCGCATTTCTTGGCGAGAGTCTTGACGACGGGCCAGAAGCCGGCAGAGAACACGACGATCACGATGATGAAAAGCACAGCCTGCATGAGCTTCCTCCCCTTCATCATCCGCCAGGCCTGCCCAACAGCTCCAGCGCTGTGGCGACCGGGCTCAGCAACCGCCACGACCATGCTCAGAGAGCGTAGGAATGACAAGTAGGATATTAGGAAGGTGAAGGCGACGGTGACGAGTAGCGTGTATACGTAGACCGAGGCCATGTATTCCTTTATCATGAGGAAGGCGAGGGGCACAACCATGGCCACAGCAAGCACCATCCAGGCGATCATCTCCAGTGCGTACACAAAGGCGAGCGTCAGTATGGGGCCTTTGAGCTGCGCCTTGGCTTTACCGAGGAGCGACGC
Organism: Urochloa ruziziensis; assembly: GCA_015476505.1. Lineage (NCBI taxonomy): Eukaryota > Viridiplantae > Streptophyta > Magnoliopsida > Poales > Poaceae > Urochloa > Urochloa ruziziensis. The sequence goes on along the minus strand of CM027124.1, from coordinate 4,584,953 downwards.
GAAGGTGTGCATCTCACCGGAGTATGTCGCAACGGCAGAGAAGTGGAGGACGATCTGGATGACCGATCTAATGATGACGGGAACTAGGAAATAGACCACGCCGGTGATTGAGAAACCCCGGGTGCCATCGTCCTGCATCTCTTGGTGGAGGTGAAGGAATTTTTGGCTACTGGGGTCGGTGCTGTTGAAAGCATTATTGGTGTCGGTGCGAATCTCGTCAGTGAGTGGCTGGATAGCGAGGTAGCTGTCGAGGCTGAGTAGATAGGAGGAGGCAACGATAATTGCAAAGACTGCCGTGAAGAGCTTCCGGTTGTGGGTAGGGAGGAGCAGGCCTTCCTTAAGGAAGTTGAAGAATGTGGGAGACGTGCTTTGCGTGGTTATTGCCATGGCTGGAGCTAGCTAAAGAGAGCGTCTCAATGTGGAACAGAACAAGATGATGAGAAATCGGAGTATGTCGGACAGAGGTTATAAGGTCAGGGTTGAGCAAACAAACGTTTTTGGAGAAAGCAACCTCGTAGAAAAACAGTACGCGGATTAGAATGAAGTTGCTACTGTAAGAAGAGTGGTACTACGCGTAGCCGTTAATTATGACATTTGAATTGACCGCAAATTTGTAGGGTATTGCATGGAACATCCCTAGAAGTCAGGTCGCCTGACCTCTGGAGCCTATTCCAATCAGCTTCAATTCAGCGCGCCTCCGATCCTATTTCCTGATGACTGATATGTAAGCTCGCTGTAGCATTTGGAAATGGTCAACAAATTAATGCGGTAAATTTGTGACTATTGCAACAAAATCTATTTACTTTACAATGTTTTTGTCCACTCTAGTTACTTGTATTGCATATCTGCTAACTATATGTTCAGCGAGTAAATATATCACGACTGAATGTAAATTGTCGTGCTTCGCTCGGCTGCCATGGCTGGAGCCAGCTAGTTAGAGAGGACGTTGGGATGGAGCCGAATGAGGTGATGAGAAGCAGTCAGAGTACTGTATCAGATAGGCGTATATTAAATGTGTTTGCCGAAAGCAACCTCATGGAAAAATCAATATGCAGACTAGAAGTTCCTGCTGTGAGAACAGTCAGCAGATGAAGGCCGAGGTACGCGTAGATGATAAGGGCGTCGCCAGTGGCTGCCATAGAGAGAGAGGCGTTGGGGATTGTGTGAGATAGGCGTCGAGCGAAGTGCCAGCGACCTGAGCTTTGCACTATTCATTGAATAAAGAAATGTTTTTGCTAGCAACGTAGCCAGCCGCTGAAGCTGCCCTAATAATTCTAAAATCCGAAACAGCTGTACCGCGTAATGCAGGGACTGACTAGTTTAATTGGATTTCCCGTTTACTTGTAAGGGTAGTTGCATATAATCTCCCTGACTTTTGTGGTCATAGGGTCTGACCTCTGGATCTTAGGCCAGCCATCTTCTCACCTTCCTTTCTGTGGAGTGATCCGTAATGCTTTAGCATTTTGAAAGGATAAATTAGGATGCGCTAACTTGGTCATAGTTTGTAGTGTGGGGTCAATCAAGTTTAAATACATTCGTGCAACATGGCATATATCAACTAGAAGATTATTATTAATTGAATTCTAAACTTATAATTGTAAGTTGTAACCCGTACATATTAAACATAAAATTCATTGATCTACATAGCTCGTCTGCAACTGATTTTCTTTTAATAAAACTTGCATATAATAGTCTGGCATACAGGTCTCAGCACAGAACACAAAAGTATGTTCTCTAGTCACAGATCAAAGTATATCAAACTATTCAAAATTCCATGGACAAGTATACATAACCACACAGCTTTTTTATTGCCCTACTACTTGACAATCAATTACACGGTTGCTTCTTCACCGGTCGGGATCTTGACATAGTCATGTGCCGTCACCTCCTTGCTCTCCATGGCTTGGTAGTAGAACACCGTCGCCGAGGAGTAGTAGAAGAGTTGCACCAAGCCTGATAGGAGCGCGTACAAGACGAGCAGAGCCAGCCCCATGGGCATGCTCTTCTTCGAGTACCCATGAGCAACCATGTAGAGGGGGGACGGAACCATCGCCACGAGGTGGACCACGACGACCAGCACATAGCCCTGCTTCCTCCACACCCGCGTCATCAGCCGCCACGCCCGCCGGAGCGCCTTCACGCCGCGGCACTCCATGTCGGCCACCGACACGGCCGTGGCGACAACGAAAACGACGTTAAGGTAGAGGAACGCGAGGAACGGGAGCAGGAAGAGGATCACCATGTAGAGCACCCGCATGTGGCGCATCGCGAGCTGCTGGAGCAGCGCAGCGAGGAGCAACATGGATATGATGTTGAGGAGGCCCACCATGAATATGGTTACAAGGGGGCCTATGAGGCGATGCCCCTTCAAGATCACCTTTGAAAAGAGCTCAATGAGCGAGTAGCGGTCACCCGAGTAGGTGGTAGAGGTAGCGAAGAAGGCTACAATCTGATTGGTGAAGCTGCATACAAAGGTAACGATCATGACTGCGATGGCGATCATGGCAAGCTCCCTAGCTTCATTTAAGATCTCTGCCGCGAGCTTGGCATAGTCGGGGCTTGACGGATCCATCTTCTTAATCTCGTTGATGTGGAGGAGTATGTCCATGGTTTGAGGCTCGATGAAGAAGACATTGGTGATTTGGAGAAGGAAGGTAGGGACGACGAGCAGGAGGAGGACAGGGATGAAGAGCTTGGCGTTCAGGGTGGGGAGGAGCAGGGCATCTTTTAGGAAGGAGAGGCATGACGAGGAGGTTACTTTGGATTTGGTAGCCATGGTTGATCTAGAGCTGATGTGCTTAACCAAATGCTAGCTGAAGAAGAAGGGTAGAGAAGAATGAATGATATGCCAAAGCTGCCGAAGATATGGCTGTTGGATCGAGTTGAAATCATGGCAAATCTCTGAGGTCCACACAAAAGTTGGAAAATTATGCGCCGTGTAGACCACAACTCTACGAGTCAATGCAAGACTTGGAAAATAAGCCCGGCCCACTATATATATTGTAATTTAGAAGTGTGACGTCGACTTTTTTGGAGTTGATACTAATTGCTCTACAACTAATTTGGGTCAGTATTACCTTGGAGAGTTGCACGATGGTGCTAGCTTAATTATAAGGTAGTTTCGGGCTAAGGATTGATATTTACAACATTGGATGGATGCGAACTGAGCGTGAGCTGGTAAGCTTTGTTGTGATGGAATCTGCCCACCAGAGTTTGAGGAACCCTCCCAATATTATGGAAAAGATATTGGGACAAACCCATTAACTAATTATTCGGGAAGATTTATGGGAGACCTGCTCGAGATGCTCACACTACTACAGAAAAGTGGCATCGAATACGCCATCATCACAAACGGTTCTTGGTAAAAACCGTTTGTGACCGTTTGTGATGTGAACTATCACAAACGGTTTGTAACAAAAACCATTTGTGACGTAAAACCGGTTGTGATGTGAACTATCACAAACGGTTTCTAACAAAAACCGTTTGTGATGTGAACTATCACAAACGGTTCTTTACTCAAACACATTTTTGAAGCTCTAAACGAAATCAAATTAAAAAGTGTTGAACTACAAAGTTGTATAACTTCTGAAGATCTACAATTTTACTTTGATCATTTGTTTATATGACAAAGTGGTAGTAAAAATGTTTACAAATCCTACACCTCTCATATAGTTTCCTAAAACTAGAAGAGAGATGTATAAGATTTGTGAACAATCTTACTATCGGTATGTTGTATGAACTTTTGACCAAAATAAAAGTTGTGGATCTTGAAAAGTTAAGAAACTTTGTAGTTGACCACTTTTTTATTTGAAGTCATCTTGTCAACCGAATCTAAGTTTGGATTTTTGAATTTGAAAATTCAAATTTTGTAAACGATCTCAGATGAACTTTTGACCAAAATGAAAGTTGTGGATCTTAAAAAGTTAAGAAACTTTGTAGTTGATCACTTTTATATTTGAAGTCATCTTGTCATTTGGATCTAAGTTTGAATTTTTCAAATTTGAAAATTCAAATTCTATAAACGATCTCGGATGAACTTTTGACCAAAATGAAAGCTGTAGATCTTAAAAAGTTAAGAAACTTTGTAGTTGACCACTTTTTCTATTTGAAGTCATTTAGGGCCTCAAATAAGTAATTTACACTCGCAATACATTAATATGAGGGGAATCAAAATGGTATATGGACACAAAGTCTCAAGTGGTGCAGTGGTAGAGGGGGCTATCACGCGAAGGGGAGGGCGCAGCCGCATAGCGCGCGAATTTTCTGCCAATTAAATAAAATGTTTTGCTGGTTTTTTAGATAAAGGATACAATCTGTTCCGACCTACTACATCCAGACAGTGAATGTCTACAGCCAAAAATACAATGAGTATTTAGACTCCAATCCTCCACATAAGGAGACTCAAACAACAAGAAACAAAGCTAAAGACAAAGCTAGAGACAGTTGATGACGGAATAGTTACTGCCACAATATACGGAATAGTTGCTGGGGAAAGGGCCTCCCGCTAGGGTTGGCCCCGTGCCTACATACGCTGTCTGGTAGAAGAAGCAATCAACTTGGAGGAGATTCGATGCGTAGGATCGACGGACATGCCCTACGATGAGTGTGGCGCTGCAGGGACAGGCTACCCGAGGACGGGCCAAGAGAGAGACTCGTTGAGGCAGAGGATCTCCGGCGGTGAACCAGTGCCCTTCAATATCTATATCCAGTCATAAGGGAGGAACTGTGTCTCGAGTACCTACTAGTAGTAGTCAGTATTCTGAGCCCCTGTGGCAGGGCTCCAAAAACGGCTCCAGCAGCAGCTTCAGCCGGACCCCTGCCAAAGGGTCTATTTTGGGGCAGCTCCACCCCTGGAGCCGGCAATGGAGCGGAAAATGGCTTCCACTGTCGCGATGGAGCTAGAAAACGTGGCTCTGCTAGAAATTACAGAGCTTCTGCCACCGCATATCTACAGCATGCACCGGTTTGTTCTCTCTCCGACTCATCTCTGCCCCGACGCCTATCATCCTCCTCCCTTTCTCTCTCGACTCCTCTCTGTCCAGGAAGCGGCGGCGACATGAATCCCATGCGCCGGCCACTGGCGGCGGCGTGCAGGGAACCCTCTCCGGGAGGGGAAAGCAATGGATCCTTTGCCTCTGAGCTTGATCCGGGCGTTTGGAGCGGCGATGGTTCGAGATGAGGGCGGAGGCCTCGCAACAGCCTAGCAGCGGTGGGCTACAGGAGCCGCCGCGCCGCACGCGGTGGCCGCTGCGTGGGACATCAGCGTGTAGGCGGTGCGGCCTGGCAGTGCGGCCTCCTCCCCATCCGTCTTGGCATCTTTGCTTCCCGGTGTCTCGGCCTTAGGTGTGGGTGCCGGTGTGCTTCCTGGAGAGGCTGCCATGGCGGACGGCAGCCGCATGTTGGACTGGTGGAAATAGTAAAATGGGGCCTTAGGTCTAATTATTTATTTATCTATTTTCTATATCGGCTGAAATTGTAAAATGGCTGCAAACCCATGAAAAAGGCTAAACAATGAAGTTAAAGAGCTAGGGGCATATTGGACATATCACCCATTCAATTCGTCCATCCAAAACAGGGTGAAGCTGTTTTGCCAAATGTTTTCCACAACAGATTCAGCTCCACCGGTAGATCCGCTCCACCAGAGGATCCAAAGCCGGAGCCGTTTTGGGAGGAGTCAGAGCTCTGCCAAACAGGCCCTCTATAGGCTATAGCTTGGATATATAACGGGCACTCAGTCAGTGCGTTCTAGTGTCTTAGGCCCGATCCCTTAGGCCCTGTTTAGTACGTCCGTGAAAAGAGGTGAAAAAGATAAAAAGTTTATGCATCGGACCGCGTGCACAGAGAGAATAAATGAACTGACACTGTTCTCTAGGTTAAAACTTTTTGTGTTTCTTGTGGAACTAAACAGTCCAGTGCTCAAAATTTTGGCAAACATTCAGTCTTTTCGGTGGTGATCGAAATTACTGTAGAACTGATATTTCAATCTCTTCATCGAAAGATACGTACACTTTTAGTCCAATTCGGCTGAAATTTCACGAAACAAGGTGTTTTCGCTTGGCACCGAAATTTTTCAAAAAACAAAATCCTAATCCATACACCACCCAGCTGCCCGTACGTACTTACGTGTGTGCCAAACAATGATGCCAATCACTCGGCGTAGTTGATTAGTTCTTATGGTATGTAAACCCACCCGTCAATGATACAACTTGGACCAAACCAAAAATTAGAGAAAAAAACGCTATTTGCTTTAGTAATTAATAAAGTAAAGATAAAGATTGCAAGACCTTTGCTTTTTCCATTTTCTAAAAAACGTCCTTATTCAGAGATTGTTTTCTCCACCTCCTCAGTATGCGTGGCCAACGAGAGCATGTTCTGGCACATGTTCAACACTTTGTCTCTGAAAGCTGAAGGCAAGATCCAATGCAGACGGCCGGCCAGCCAAAGATTCCTGGTTTTGCGGTTCGATGGCCAAAACCAAATTGAGGGCATAGTTGGATGGCGAAAAATGAACTTTTTCCTAAAAAATAATGCAACCTAATTTTTTTATTGGCAAATTTTATGTTCTCATTGCAAACTTTTTTCTTTCGAGAAAAGAGGGAACTATATGTTGATTATGCAACATAGCGATTACAACTTATTACAACCTTGAGCAAACACCAATTTGATGCAAAGGGGCATCTGGTGCTCACAACACAACTATGTGAATAATGTGTTTGGTTAGTAGCCTCAAAAATAAGTGATTTGATGGAAGACAAATGCAAGAACGAGCTTTTTAGCCCTTTCTGGAACCAAGCAACGCCCGCCCCGAGAGCTGCCGCGATGACGTGGAACCTACCACTTACCCCCCAAAGAGGATCGATCCCAACGAGGTGATGTCCTTCCATGATAGGAGGTCAAAATAGGCTGGTAACATAAAAGAGATTTCACGCCATAAATCCGTGCATGTTACAAAACTTGTATACCTTGGGTTCCATCACACGGACCACACGACCAAAATCATCTATCATGTATTAGCAAACTGACGGCGTTATTAGTGTGCTGGTATGCACAATATGTTATATACAGATATGGAAAGGAACAAACACTTACCAAACAAAAGTTTATGACTCAAATAGTTAGGCTACATAAATATTTAAGCCTATAAAGACATCATTTTTTCATCTTCTTGTCTTGATCCTCGCTACATTTGGAAGAAAATATTTACAATTTATCTTTTAAAGATCTTAATGCTGCATTCGGTTTGTCACCTCTGAAATGTTAACTTCACAAAAAAAATCTCAAACAATAAATAGAGATCATAGCTTTCTACTTTAAGAGATGTTTCTAGATAAGAGATATTGTACATCCAAATATGTTAGCATCGATATGAAAATGATGGTATGTGGTCATACAAGAGTCTAGTTATTTTCAGTATTTTAGTTAGAACAATCATGACTTGATTTATTAGTATATTTCAACAAAATCAATTGGCTGATAAAAACTTTTACTCATTATGAAGTATAGGACCTGGCACAATATTTGTGAAGATACATCACAATCCATAAGAGAGAGAACAGAAAAAAAATTTACCTTGCACAACTGGCAAAATGTACGAAGCACGTGCTCATTAATGTACATATTATGTGCTACTCTATGTCTTGAATTCTTAGTGTTTCCAACAATTAGTTAACAATGTTTTATATCCATTTACAAATGTTCACACCAAGCACTAACATAAATCTAGAAACAAAATATGAATATTGAATTATTCCTCTATTAGCAATTTAATATAGCAAGCTGTAATTGCTCGCGCGTTATTTGTGAGGAGATAAAAATGAGTGAAAGTGAAATGGCAACAACGTATAATGTTACCTATGGATCCGAATTTACCGTGACAGTTCATGGTCGGACCGAGGCGATATGGCCGCTCACAGTAGAGTTTACTATCACTCGAGCTACTACTCGATCACAGTAGAGAGTTCTTTAATCCCTTGAGTTGAATCAACATATAGAACTTTCAGTCTAGAAAATTATATATGCAGATATAGAGATACTACACAAATTAAAGTCACAAGATGTGTCATCCAATCAGTAATTACTTTAGTTTCAAATACATGTCTGAGCGATAACCTCCGGCAAACGCAGACCTCGGTGATCTAGGACTCTCAGCAAACAAAAACCCATCTCTGAAGGAAATAGGTCCTTTGCATTAGTTACATCCAAACACTTTCGAAGGACAATAAGTGTAGTGAGTAGCACCATTGTAGCACCAATTTAGCTTCATAGAAAATTTACTGTATCAGATAATCAACTTCAAAAACCAGTTTCACCATCTACAAGTGCAGAATGATAATGTAGACATTATCTTTATACTAAATTTCTATTTCAAATACCTATCTAGGTGGTGATCTGGACAGTAGACTCAGACCTTGTTAATGGGCTCTTAGCAAATGGAAACTCATCTCTGAAGGAAATGGGTCCTTTCATTAGTTACATCATCAAACAACCCAACCATGCACTCATATCCATACAGGAAAGACACGCTCTGATATTACACGAATGTGCCATAGAAAGTATCTGCCGATTTCAAGCACTACAGCCTTACTTGGGTTACAATTCTGGGCCTTCACAACAACACAGGAGAAAAGAGTTGGAGCCTATATAGATTGAGGTACGCAAGAACCCGCCCTACAAGGACTGTGGCATCGCGGGGACAGGGTTCCCAAGGACGGACCAAGAGAGAGGCTCGTTGAGACAGAGGATCTTCGGATGGTGAAACCGTGGCCCCTTGTCTGTGCAATCTTACAATTTTCAATGGAATATATATACATTGAAAAAATAACATATCTAGAAAAACAAAACGACTTACAATTTGCACCGGAAGGAGTAATTTCAAAATACAAGTTTGTTAGAAATTCATTCATAGAAACACGGGCACACGATTAATCAAAATTCCATTCCCCCCCCCCCCCCCCAACCTATCTCTCTTTCCTTTTTTTTGTTCATATACTCCAACGAGAAAGGATGGTACATAAAAAATAAAAATTTTCGAAAGAAAAAAAAGGAGAGAAATGATTGTTGTCTTATATCTTTTCATACAACCATCAATATGAAGAATCTCACATGCCTAATACAATTAAATTTCAAACTTTTGTACCATGCCATTTGCCCTTTTTTCTCCATACAAAAGTTAAATTTTAATTTCAAATTTTGCATGGTAGTTCTAGACATCATAATGCATGTCAAAAAATATGTTATAATTTTTTATTATTAAACCAAACTATAGTTTAGGGGATTATTCAAACTTTTGTACAATCAACAGGAGCTACAATACTTGAGCACAAATAAATGATTACTAGGCAGATTAGCGTGCTATGCGCGCTACTATAAAAACAATTGTTCCAAAGTATTAAAAAAAAGAATATATACTCCCTCCATATATGTTTTACAAGTCTTTTGGAGGGAGAGGTGATGCGTGTTAGAAAAAAAGAATTATAAAAAATTCTGAACAAATTCAAAAGTATCATATCATCAATTTAGTAGACTCTAATTATCATTGATAATAATAAACATTGATCCATTGCGTTTTGTACAAAAGTTTACACCTATGCCATATATTATATAAATAGTCTAAATTAACCCCTAATTTTATATGTAAATTATCCACTTTACGTTTGTAACGAAAAACAAAGTACCATATATATATGTCTACAATAATCACGTACTCTCGGTCTCTATATAACAAATGGCTCAGATTATATCACATATATTCCATCGTATATATGTCCTTCCTAGATTCTCACATATGGGTCCTTTCCGTCGTCGAGTTTTGATGCCGGGGAAACGGACGGGTGAAGGCCCGCCTCCGCGTCGTATATATGTTTGTTTGTATGAATCATGTCTAGATTGATACAGTTAGAGCAATTTTGTTTAAGCCTACATAAGTAGTAAAATGCATCTCAAATTATATATGATGTCTCTAAAATCTGAAAATCAAACCTTTATTACTTACCTTTGATCATGATATGTTGCGTTTACTTGTTAGTCTTATGAGATGATCATAGAATGGTACAAGCTTAAATATAATTGTTCTAAATTTCTAATACTAGTTCACTTGCAAATAGCCTAATAAGATCAATTGTGCTCATGTAAACTATAAGCTTGTCTTGGGTAGCTGAATATATAAATGAACTATGTCTTGTAAGGTTAGAAATAGCTATTATATAAATTAAATGATGATGATTGCTTTAATCAAGTATAACTAACCTCTAAGTAATAGACTGGTGGCTTATTCTTAAAATAGGATGTGATGCTATAGCTACCTATTGATTCTTGATTTATCTAAAGCGGGTTATCTAATGTTGATAACAATCATGAAAGCTATAGGTAGTAATAAGCTAATTAGTGCTAGCTGAATGATAACTAAAATAAGCATGATCATAACTTATCTTGAAATACTATGTGCATATATATGATAAATTGTTTGTCGCCCTCTTTTTATGTTGTGCATGTGTGTTATAATTTCAACCTTAATTTACTTGCTTTATGGTCTTAAGCCTTCCTAGCCCTTTTCTTTTTTATGAGTCATTGCATATCACATGCAAGTTCATTCATAAGCTATCATTTCTAATTTATGCATTCATATCTTTTTTTCTTAGAAAACGACGTTCCGGAGAGTTGCGGTTGTGGAGCATCGATCTTAGACAGACACCTATGTATCTCAAACTCTATTTTCAGAATGTGAATTGTTATTGTTAATTGATGAGTGAAATGCATCAGAGGTCCATCAACTTGTAGTGAGGTATCATTTAGGTCCACGAACTCCGAAAGTGCATTTATGGGTCCATGAACATGTTAAGTCATTCAATGCAGGTCCATAACGGTCCATGTTTTGTATTTTTTATATTTATATTTTTTGTTATACAGCTAAATGTATACTTGTGTCTATGTTCATATAGTAAAAATCTATAAATTAGAAAAGTCAAACTGACCAACAATTTAAAACGTAGAGAATGTATATCATAGATAGAATTGTTTGTGGCGCCCACAAGCCCGCAGCTACTCCTCCAACTAAAGATGGGACTTGGGTCATGCCGTGCTGGCATGGCCCGGCCCTCTGATGCCTCGTGCCGCATCATGATGAGACTTCTAGGCACGTCGTGTCGTGCCAGCAGGGCACGTAGAGAATGTATATCATGATGAGACTTCTACGCCCATCCATGGAAGACACATCAACGCCGACACACATCTGGAGGAATGCGGGGCTAGCATCCTCATCTGCCTCAACCCCACGGACGGCAAAGGATCAACCGGCATCCGCACCGTCCCGGCGGCGCTTTTTGCGGCCTCCGTCGCCGAAGCCGACGATCGCGCCGGAGTTAGTTTAAAGCCGGCGGGCGCTCCGTACGCCACGACGGCTACGTTGACGGCACTAGTGGCGGACCCAGCCTGTTTTCAGGTAGTCTTAGGACTACCCAAGACTCTAAGACTACCCAAGACTCTGGATGAACAAAGCAACAGGACACTGTAGTAGTAATGTTGCGCACTGTTTACTTTTGTTTTTACACTGCGTGCCTACCTAAGCAACACGTACTGATCCTGAGTCGCCACTGGACGGCACGACACCGACGACGCGGCGCTGCCGGAGATGACGGCGGTCACACGCGGCCCCGGCAACCACCTCGACGACACGACCATGATGGCTACGTCAACAGCACGACACCACCGACGATACGGCGCTGCCGGAGATGACGCTGGTGACATGACCCAAACGGCCACCTCGGCGACACGACCACGGCTTCCGTCCCGAGCTCAACGCTGATGCACCGTATGGGTGGTGAAGGAGCATGAAGATGGAAGCCGGGTTGCCGTCTGCTCGAGAGACGCTGCCTATGAAGACGTCGACGCCCGCCGCGTTGTCGCGAGTTGCCGGGAGCGAAGAAGGCATCGTGAATACGATGAGGCAGCCCGACGCTAGTGTGCGCCTCCCTCAAGCTGACGGCCGCGAACCAGCACTTATATTAGCGCGCGGCCTGAGGGTTCATCCACCTGCAAGCAAGATGATATTTGCCCAAGCCCCTGCGTGCACTCACGTGCATTTTGGCCAACCAGAAGGATTGCAAGGAGGGCACTTGAAGCCCGACGGCGGACAGCGGCCTCCGCCACGGCAGCCACGCCGACACCTTGGCGGACACGACGATCCCGGCAGCCCGACGGCGACCCCAACGGCGGCGGCACGTCCCCGACGACTACCACGACCTGATGCCGACACCTTGGGGGCCACCACGATCATGGCGGCCCGACGGCGACCTTGACGGCGGCACATCTTCAACGACTACCTCGACTAGGCGGATACTTCAATACCGACGGCTACCTCGACTAGAAGACTGCTACCTCGACACCGAAGATCGAGCTGTCGCGGCGCGAACTCGGCCTCAGCGACACGACCACCAAGAAAGTTCAACCCCTACTATAACTACAACCCCTACGCAGCGTTTGACACCGACGATGCGAACGACGCGGACGGGCGGAGCTGATGTCCCAGCTACACTATTCCGGCTCATGGGTACCGACAAGGCCATGGATCACGCCGGCGTCACCCCTACACCAACACCACACTTGCATGGAGAACGTGAAGCGAAGACCGAAGACTACGACCACAACAGCTTAATCGGAGGTGCTCTGGCAAGCTAGTCTTGCCGAGGTAATTAACCGGGTGCTTTTCGAGGCCTCGGAAACCAAAAGACCACATCGCCCAAGTCATTGCCGTCAGTAGGCTATGGAGCGCATATTTGTAAGGGGAACTTGTATTTGTATTTTTATTAAATATGAATAAAATTTGTGTTCCCTTTTATCTATTTTGTGTTCCCTTTTATCTATTTTGTGTACTTATTAAATATGAAGACATTGTAGGTGGTTGTTAGAATTCTCGTAGTCATACAAATGCAACATTATTCAATTTATAAATACCAATTGCCACGATTCCATACTCAAAAGATAGATTTTTTTGATTTTCTTCAATTACACTAGTTATGTTTACACTCCATGGAAGGTAGAATGAATGATATAAGGACGATATACTATATAGATGTGTTGATGGGCCATTTTCGTGTGGTGCAGGCCCAAGATACGTGTCGTGGCATGCCACCCATCGTGCCGATAACCTAGGCACGGCACGGCCCAACATTTATCGTGTCGTGTCGTGTCATCCTCTGGGCCGTGCTAAAATATATAGCGTGCTTCAGGTAGCCTGCAAACAGCACGCCAAGTCCCGGCTCTACCTCCAGCTCAATAACAGTAGGAAAGTCCGTGCTCGCGCACGTGTGTAGCGCGCCGCGTGACGCGCGCTCGGTGCCTGCCACGGCGGCAGGAGACGTCGCACTCGATCGTCGGGTGCCGGGGACGGCCGGCCTTGGTCGTCGCATTCATTCGTCGGCCTGCGTGCTTCTGAGTTGCGTGCACGACGGACAGGCGGTCATCGGACAGCTCCTAGTCCTGCATGTGCCCGCTCGCTTCTTCGGTACGGTGGCCACGCTCCAGCTGATGTGACACCGGCCAGGTGCGGTGTAGAATCAGGTGGCAGAATCAAATGGCCATCGGGGAGCTCGGTGACCTGCACGGCGAGGAGCAATCTTCGCGGCGTCCTCGCCGTCACCGACGCAGCTCCCACTCTCCGTTGAATAAATGGAAGCGGATTCCTGTAATATTAAATAAATGATTATATAAAATTCAAAATTTTGCCAGCACCTCCCCTATCCGGTGAGGGTTTCCAAACCTGCAACAAAAACCACGACACGAAGGTCGGGCCACACAGATGTTTAAGCACACGGCTCGATGGCCGGACACAAGGCTTTGGCCACCAAAACCACAAGGCTCACCTAAAGGCTCAACGGCGGCGAGGCGGAGATGGGCTCCCGTGGACGGTGGCTTCTGCACATCAAAAACCAAAGAAGTGTCAATGTAAATATTTCGACAGCACCTAATTATCACTAAGTATATGCTAACTAAGTTTTTCTAACTAAAATAGCAACTAATTATAACTAAGTATATGCTATCTAAGTTTTTCTAACTAAATTAACAACTAATTATAACTAAATTAAATCAACCAACTAATTATAACTAAGCAACTAAATAAAAAAAACTCACCGGCTGGCCGGTGAGGTCGTAGTGGAGGTGGCCAGCCGGCGGCCACGGCCTCTCCCTGACAGCGGGCGGCACGGACTCTCCCTTGACGGCGGGGGCCGGGGAGGCGCGGCGGCCGGGAGGCGGCAGCCGGCGCGGCGGCGCGGCCCGGCGGCCGGGGTGGGGAGGCGCCGGCGCGGCCGGCGGCCGGGGGTGGGGGAGACGGCGGCGGGGCGCGCCGCAGCGGCCGGCGGCGCGGCCGGGGGTGGGGGAGGCGCGGCCGGGGCTGGGGGAGGCGCGGCGGCGGCGGCGACGGGGACGGCGGCGGCGGCGACGGGGACGGCGGCGCGGCGTGCGTGCGTGTGTGAGCTGTGTGTGTGCGTGTGTGACCTGTGTGTGCCGGAGAGGCGGCCCGAAACGGCTAAGTGCCGTGGGCTTCGCCGTGTGCCCTGGATCTGGCACCTGGATCTGGGCACACGGCAAACAGCCTACTTTTTCATTTTTTTAATTTTTTTGGATTTTTAAAATGTTTCACGTTTTTTAAAATTCTGAAATTGTTAAAATGTTTGCCGTGTGCCGCCAATGGGGCACACGGAAAATAGTTGCCGTGTGCCGACCGTGAGGCACACGGCAAACATTTTCTGCCTAAACAGAAAAAAAATTAAAAAATATCAAACGGATTCAAAAAATAACCAAATTTGGGCATGGACCTGTCTAAGGTGTATGAAGACTATAAAAATGAGTTTTGTGGTAAAACAAAATTTGAATTGTCACGTTGCTTCAAATCACAACGTCTCATTCAAAACTCTTAGAATCTTCTCCTGAGAAGCTCCGGTTTGTAAAGAGGCAATGCGTCAACTTGCTCGAAACCTTCTACATTTTTTACCATAGCCTCTACGTATGAAAACATGACATCACGCCAAAATTTATAATGTTTTGACCTTTTTGTATTTTATAAAATTTTTAAATGAACCGAGCCCAAATGCGGGCACACGGTAAGCGAGCAATATATTCAAAATTTGATTCCATCTAATGGACATGGCATCATATTAGTCTTAAGAATCCGAATAACATTTTTCCGAACATTACATAACATTATTCGAAACAGTTACAGTTCAAATTTGCCGTATCGGCAAAATTAAAAATAATAACATAAAATGATTAAATATAGCAAACAGACCGGAAAACATGTACAAAACTAATATGAAATAATAAATAGACAAAGAAGTTAGCAAAAAAAATTTAGAGGCAAAATTCGAATTTTTTGCATCCTGTTTGCCGTGTGCTGCTAGTGGCACACGGCAAACCGGCCACGTTGCCGTGCGCCACCTGTTTGCCGTGTGCCACGTGGCAAGGGCACACGGCAAACAGGAAGGCTTTGCCGTGTGCCTCAGCAGGGCGCACGGCAAAGCTAACGGCCGAGGCAACGGCCGTTTGGTCTGGGCTGTTTGCCGTGTGACTGCCGTGAGGCACACGGCAAACATGCCAGATTGCCGTGTGCCACATGTTTGCCGTGTGTCACGTGGCAGGCACACGGCAAATAGGTGGTTTTGCCGTGTGCCTTCCTGTTTGCCGTGTGCCTGCCTAGGGCCACCGTGTGCCACGGCTTCGCCGTGTGCCACGTGGGTAGGCACACGGCAAACAAGGCTGTTTGTCGTGTGCCCGCGAAGAGGCCCACGGCAAAGCCGTGGGCACACGGCGAACAGGCGATTTCCCGTAGTGTATAGCCTATAGAGTACTGACTACTACTGCCGTGGGCACACGGCGAACAGGCGATTTCCCGTAGTGTATAGCCTATAGAGTACTGACTACTACTGCCGTGGGCACACGGCGAACAGGCGATTTCCCGTAGTGTATAGCCTATAGAGTACTGACTACTACTAGTAGGTACTCGTCACACAGTTCCTCCCTTTTAAGACTGGATACAGATTTTGAAGGGCACTGGTTCACCGCCGGAGATCATCTGCCTCAACGAGTCTCTCTCTTGGTCCGTCCTCAGGAACCCCATTCCCGTGGCGCCGCACTCATCGCAGGACATGTCTGTCGATCCTACGCATCGAATCTCCTCCAAGTTGACTGCTGCTTCTACCAAACGGCGTAGGTAGGCTACAACTATGCTTTCTCCTGTGCTGCGAATGCCCATAATTGTAACCCGAGTCAAGCCGTAGTGCTTGAAGCCAGGGGCTACTTCCCATGGTACATTTGTCTTGTTAGTTGCGATTGCAAAGTCATCCTCGTTTTCATCTTGCATCCAGCATTCACAGTCGCGTACCAACTGCGAACAAGCAAGAGAGAGGAGAGACGGCGGTGTGAGTTACGTACACAGTAGTGTGCATGAAATTAATATGGATCATACATGCATGCTTCCAATGTAATTGCAATAGTAAATCGTAAGCAATGTTGTACCTTAATATGCAGCTCCTTGAGGGAGGGTGAAACTTGGAGTAGGAAGTTAATCCAAGATAAGCCACAGTCCTCGTGAAGGTTACGTATCTTTACATGCTTGAGACTAGAAAACATGTTTGCAAACCGCTTCGGGCATTCCGGTTTAACCCAGATCTGCACAACATTATTACACATACTAGTATTAATTAGAAAAAGAAGACATCATTTATATAGTAAGTGTGGTATGCTTACGTTTTCTCCTTTGAAGTTGAGACGCAGGTCGGTGACGGCAGACTGATCGGCAGTGTTGGCAAGGATCTGGCTTAACCTGAGAGTGGGTTGGCCAACAGCTTCAACTTTGGACAAGGTAACGGTGGCGAGGCGTGGGACGTGACCCAAGGACATGACCTGACGCGTGGGGCAGTGATACCATCCGCGGTATGTGAAGCGCTGGAGCCTAGGAAGCCAGGCCAGGTCGATGCCTCCGAAGAAGTTGCAACGGTGGATGGTCAGCTCGGTGAGCCGCGCATGCTGCATGTGACATAGAACCTGTGGCGTGTCGCAGTCGTGAAGGGACATGGTCTCCAGCCTGGTGCAGGCAGAGAGGATGTCGTGTATGTCACGGCTGCGGAGCAGCATTTTGTTTATGGCTAGCCGCGTCAGGCCCCCGAACGCGGCCGGGCAGCCGTCAAAGAGCGTCCTGAACCGCTGGCAGTAGGCGAGCATCACGTCCCCGGCATGCTGCCTGTCGTCGCTGTCGTCCGGATCGTAGGTGATCGAGATGTCCAGCTCGACAGCACGCACCTTGCCGGCGGCCATGGCGTCGTCGAGGAGGCGGCCGATGGACATGTGGTTGCGCCTCAGGAGTAAGCCGACTACTGCAAGATCGCATGTCGCCCGGCGGGACGCCAGCAGCGCCACCATTGCTTCAAGCATGGCTTCGCTTGCTTGCGCAAAGGCATCTGGGGGAGAACCCTCCGGCACCTCCGTCTCGTCGTCACAACCCTCGTCCTCGTAGTACATTAATTCCTCATCGGCGTCACCGTCCGGAACGAAATCCTCCAAGTGCAGGGCGAGCCTTGGGAGCTGGTGAGGGAGGCTCCGCCATCGCCGCGACAGGGCTCCGCTCCGCACAGCGTCAGAGAGCTGCAGCTTCTCGAGGATTGAGAGGAGTACATCGCTCGGTAGCTTACTGATCAGGTCTTCCCCCTCCTCTGATAGGCTCATACTAGCGGATTCCATGGCGTTCTAGCTAGTAATAATAATGACAAAAAGACTGGCTGGCTGATGACGTTTATTTTTCTGCGATCTATATATCGTCTCTCAACACGATGTATGACGCAACAAAAACAAAGTAGTATTGTGCAACAAAAAAAAAACGGAGGACGTGCATATTTATTTATGCTACCCCAAACGACTACGTTCGTTCATACTTCGGTTCGGAGCAGCTCCGAGTCCGACTCTCATCCGTGGTTCGAGTTCCATTGGACTTCGGATCCGTCCGTCTCTTACGTATAGCCATCCGTTGGGGAAAAACACGAGGCATATTGAATCCGTACCACACTACCACCCTCGGGGCTGGCTGTGGGGGGAAAAGTGTGTGAATAAATAAAAAAAAACATGCGACAACAAGATTTGATCCCTAACCATTAGCCTCCATAGTTGACAAGCACTACCATTAGACAACATACAATCCTTCGACCTTTAATCTACCAAGTAATAAATATCAGACTCACTTACCTAGCACGTTCACCAAACGAGCAGCCTCCTATTCTCTATGCAGCACTTGTAGACCATGCAATGCCATGTGAATAAAAAAGATCAGTCCAAATTTGAAATTTTATGTCATGGTCGTACGGTTATTGATAGATCCTCTCAATTTTCTTAATAAATGGTGTTACTACTTTGACTTCAGTAGAATCTTATACTATCAAATATTTTGTTGGCATATGTTTGATAATTTATGTGAACAATGTTACTATTTCTTGAGTTTCTCCTTTTACATGTCAGTATGATTCAAAAGTTCTATCGCTCTACTTTTGTGCTGCTAGCGACACATTGGCTCCGTCTCTGGGCCAAGTTACAGCGAAGTGAGAGCGACCAAGAACTTCTGGTTTCGGCTCGCTGTTCTTTGAGATGGCGGGGCTCTATTTCTTTAGTTCTAATGGATTGTGTTTCAATTTAAGTATTGGATTTTGAGTCATTTGCGTTTGTCTGGACTCGCCGTGTCATGTAGCACCATGTTACATTCTATAATAAATTTGGATTGATGCTCCTCTTTCAAGGGGACTCAAGCCAAACTTACTATCCACTAGAAACAACGCGCGGCGTTGCCGCGCTTGGACCATCACTGAGCAAATACATGCTTCTCTCTATTGTGTTGCTCTGCTGCTATCTTATGTAGGAAGAGCAATTGACATTTTGATGAATGAGTGGTTATGCGATGAACAGTGCAGTCTGCTAAGGTGTTGCTCAATCTATTATATGTTAACTTCATGTAGTTGTTTTCTTTCCACTTTTGAAGTTGTAGAACACAGAACAAAATGCTGGAGACCATCCAAAAAAAATAAATTTGTATCAAATTGGAACTAGTAACCAATCCCAACATGGCAGTATTAAAAAAACTTATATAAACAAAAAATCTCGAATATCCTTCATCATGAGACATATAATCGTCACTATAAATAAGAACCAAGATTCCTACAGTAGTAATTAGTATTAACATAATAGACGTAAGGGGGTCGATCAAGTATCCAAATTCTAAGGAAAAATCGTTATTGATGGTCCAAGACCATAGATATTGATAGATGGAACTTCCATTTATTTGTTGAATAGACAGGTGAACTGAGAATACCAGAGCTATATTTAAGAGTAAAATACTAGGAAAAGCCCATATGCGACGAAGATTTTTTGTTGCTGTCGGAATAAGAAAAAGTCCAAATCCCATTGACATAATAACTGAAAGTGGGAGAAGAGGGATTACCCAGGCATATTGATATGTATGTTCCATAAGAAAAGAAATAGCAATTTTTAGTTGAAATTTATAGTTCAATCTTTCTATAAAATAGAATTGTTTCCGATTCACCAAACCCACTCTTATCTCTCTCTAAAGTAATTAAAAAAACAAAATAAGAAAAAGAAAAAATACAAGAATTCTGGATTTTTCAAAATTTCTCTCATTAAAATATTCAAAAATTCAGAATGGGTTTAGTTGCTTAAATTCAAAAAGTGAATCAAAGAATTTCGTAACTAGTTATTTGTTAAAAAATATTTATTAAAATACAAAAAATGATTGATAAAATACAAAAAAAGATTGAATCATTTTACTTTCTATTCATTTTTGTATTTCTTTCTCTTAAAATAAAGGAGCTCTCTTGTTTCATAATTGATTGATTGAATTCAAAGAAAACCTATACCTATAGTATAGGAAATTCTCAAATATTGCTTTTTTGATATAAAATAGAAATCATAATGACTAGAATTCTCTAAGTTTTCGAATCTATTGGTTAACAGACTCAGTATTTTTTTGATTGGAATTCAGTTCAATTATGAAATATCGTTCTGAACTTAATTAACTAATTGAATTTTACCTTCTTTTTATCTTCCCATCTTATATGGGGGCTTATCCCCCATACCATATATTTATATATGGCTTATATTTGATATATAAATTGATTTAAATAGAAAGCCTTAAAAACTCTTGTCTTATCCACATTAGACAAAATGAACTAAAAAAGAATTTTGAATTTTAGTATCTAAGTATAAATACTAAGAAAAAACAGAAAGAAGGATTGATTTGTGGCAATAGATGTCTTTCACATGCAACTAGAAAAAAGTAATCCCCCTTTAAAATTTTAAATGGCAGTTCCAAAAAAACGTACTTCGATGTCAAAAAAAACGTATTCGTAAAAATCTTTGGAAGAAAAAGACTTATTTTTCCATAGTACAATCTTATTCTTTAGCAAAATCAAGACCATTTTCTAGCGGCAACGAGCATACAAAACCAAAAGGTTTTTCTGGGCAACAAACAAACAAATAATAAGGTTTTGGAATAATATGAATTGAACTATTCAAACCCAAAGAAATTCCAATTATTTAATATAAATGAATAATTAAGATTAATTAATGAATGTACTTTTATGTATTGAATTTCTCCATACAATATTCTTAGAACGAATCCCTCCGTTATCCATTATATAGAACAAAAGTTTTTTATATATTGTGTCCTCAGTATTTTTTCCTAGCAAAGAACTTTTTTCTGATAATAGAATCCTCATATTTTTTTATGGGGATTCTATTATCAAAAGTAGACTATTCTTGCAATAGGACTTACAACCTTTACCTAATCTTATCCAAAATTCCCATATAAATGAGTTTAGGACTGGTAAATCATATTAATAAGAGTGTAAAGGCTTTCATTCTATAATTTTTTTCTAAAATAAAAAATTCTTTGTACTTTGTAGTTAATGATGAAATTTTAATGTTCCTTAATTCTATGTCCTCTCCCAGTCTCGACGATTTGCGAGAAAATAACTATTATTCTTTTAACTTAACTATTATTTTAAGTTAGCTGCCATGGTGAAATTGGTAGACACGCTGCTCTTAGGAAGCAGTGCTCAAGCATCTCGGTTCGAGTCCGAGTGGCGGCATTCTCAAAAAAGAATACAATAGATTAGAAAATGGATTCAATTCGAAATTTCCAGTTTTGTAATGGGACCTTATCCTTATGCTATTTGCAACTTTAGAACATATACTAACGCATATCTCTTTTTCAACCATTTCAATTGTGATTATGGTTCATTTGATAACCTTATTAGTTCGTGAACTTAGGGGATTACGTGATTCGTCAGAAAAAGGAATGATAATTACTTTTTTCTCTATAACAGGATTCTTAGTTTCTCGTTGGGTTTCTTCGGGACATTTTCCATTAAGTAATTTATATGAGTCATTGATCTTCCTTTCATGGGCTCTGTATATTCTTCATACTATTCCTAAGATACATAACTCTAAAAATGATTTAAGCACAATAACTACGCCAAGTACTATTTTAACGCAAGGCTTTGCTACGTCGGGTCTTTTAACTGAAATGCATCAATCCACAATACAAGTACCTGCTCTACAATCTCAGTGGTTAATGATGCATGTCAGTATGATGTTACTAAGCTATGCAACTCTTTTGTGCGGATCCTTATTATCCGCCGCTCTTCTAATCATTAGATTTCGAAATCGAAAGAATTTTAATTTCTTTTTTAAAAAGAAAAAAATTTAAGTAAAATATTTTTCTTTAGTGAGATTGAATATTTATATGCAAAAATAAGTGCTTTAAAAAGCACCTCTTTTCTCGCATTTCAAAATTATTACAAATATCAATTAACTGAGCGTTTGGATTCTTGGAGTTATCGTGTCATTAGCTAGGGTTTACTCTTTTAACCATAGGTATTCTTTGTGGAGCAGTATGGGCTAATGAGGCATGGGGATCCTATTGGAATTGGGATCCTAAGGAAACTTGGGCATTTATTACCTGGACCATATTTGCAATATATTTACATAGTCCATCAGCAGCGGCGCATCGTCCTGAATTCCTGATGCTTGCATGGACCCAAAACGTCAGGGAGACAGTGTCAATCCAGGCAATGCATATAGGCCCTGTTTAGTTCCACCACGAAAAGTTTTCCATCCATCTTTTTTAAAAAAAAAGTTTGCCTTCCATCTCAAAGAGAATCTTACATGCATGGAGCACTAAATGTAGATGAAAAAATAACTCATTATATGGATGGACTATACTTCGCGCTACGCATCTAATGAGCCTACTTAATCTATGTTTTGCAAAAGTAATTGCTATAGCAACCATGGTTAATTATTGATTAATGACCCCCTAATTACCCATCATTAGGTTCTCCTGGCGATGAGCGTTATAAATCTGTAATTAATTTTATTAGCGGTTTAAGTTTATACTACTCTAAAATGATCAATTTCAATTGATGTGACATTTTCATGCAAATGGATCACCTCCGCCGCAAAGCTTCCGAAATCAGTTCCCGTGGAACCTCGCGCGCACGGACGATCGGCCATCGGTTACCACGCGACGCACCTGCCCTTCAATCCGTCCTCGCGCGCACGGACCATCTGCGGCAGCTTCATGCGCATCGCCGACGCGCCCAGCTCCGTGTGACAGTCTGATTCGTGCGCTTTCACTGACAAAATGAAACCTGAAGCCGGTAATGCACACACAAAGCACGGTGCGCAAGCACAACGACACGACGCCTCCCCCTCGGGCTCGCAGGCTTTCCGGGTCCGTGCGCTAGCGGCCGCACGCTGGGACAGGCACGCACAACAGCCAAACAGGGGAGACGCGCGCATGCACCAAACGGGACGACCGGGTGCCGGCGAAGATTCAACCCCAAGCTTATTTTTCTACCGCACCTCATAAATTGTCACCAAAAAAATTTACTACCCGCCCACGGTACCCACTACGACATATTTTTCTTCTTCGGACATATCCCGCCGTAGCCAGACGGGGCCGCGACAAGAATAACGAGCCTAGTCATCCCGCCCGCCCGCGCAATACGTGCGAAATCCCGACCGGCCACGGAGACTACCATCACACAAATCAACTGGATCTTTCGATCACCATGAACAACCAAACTGATGTTCAAGCTAGTATATTTATAACCTTCTCTAGTCTAGCCAACAAACTGCTCAGACATTCTTCCAACGAGGATCATTCAAAATTCCGACCAATCGGAACAAGAAGTCAAGTGAATCATTCAAAATCCCCACCTATCCGAACATTCAAATCACAGAGATACGGAACAATTTAGGCTCCAACAGTAAGACCGCAGTACAAACCAAGAGAACCAAGCAGCGTTTAGACGCCAGAGCCTCCAAAACACGGACAGCAGCAGCTGAATCTACTCAAAGCTGGTAGAGATACGGAACAATTTAGGCTCCAACAGTTAAGACCGCAGTACAAACCAAGAGAACCAAGCAGCGTTTAGACGCCAGAGCTTCCAAAACACCGACAGCAGCAGCTGAATCTACTCAAAGCTGGTTTCCGGGTACATGTCAGCAATGCGGGCCCTGGCAAGGCGTGCTTTGCGCATCTGGATCTTCTTCTCGCTGAACTTTGTCTTGGCAGCTTTGGTAAGAAACCCAGTTCTATCAACACTCCTTGGGACAATGCGTGCAGGGACTGGGATCTCCTCGAAGGTCACTTGCTCTTTCTCAGAAGACGACCTAACAAACAACATACATAGGTTAGAAAAGCAGTTAAAACAAACCAAAAAAAGTGAAAAATGACCAGCACTGTGAATCAGGTCTATTATGCCTATCAGACGACAGAAAAGAAAAGTTGAGACCAGGACACCAAGAATAAAAAATAGTGAGTGATAACACTCACCCTGGTTTGGCTGACTCAGGGCGACATGATTCTTTAGTCTTCATCTTTGGGCTATAGCTGCAACAAAAATGGAGGTTGAGCATTACACAAAACAAAGTACAAAGACACCAACCACAATTAGCATGGGTTAGAAAGCTTCCAGATCAAGAAAAGGATTTCCAAGCCAACTCAATACTACTAGGTGAAAATAGCCATGCAATTAAAAAACAAAACAAAGCCCACAACACTAGAGATTCTCGTAGGCATCTGAAAAGGTTCAAAAAAAAAGATTTCAAAGCCAACTCTATACTAAGTTAAAAAAGCCATACATAAAAAAATAAAACAATGTCCACGACTCTACAAATTCTAGTAAGCATCTGAAAAGGTATGCATAAATTCTAAAAGGCCTCTGTAAAGGTATCCAACATGAACAAGAACAAAAATCATTATCGTTACTGTTGCTGCAACCAATCAATGACAATAACTATTGACTAAGCACAAACAATTTATTGACGTCCATAAATAATAGCTTATCCACAATTTCCAAACAATAATAACAATTTATTTTTCTTCAGCTTGTACAACTTACCGCTTAGTCTTGTTGGTATTGGTTGATGACCGTGGAAAGGCATTCTGGAGGCCCAGCTTGCTTGGGGAACCACTGTTATGGGCGCTAAAAAAGGAAACAAGATTAGATCATTAATACGGTGATATGGGCACTAAAGACAGACGTAATATTTCAGAGTCTTTTCTCCAAAAAAAACATAGGACTATTGTAACACTCAACAAGCAGAGAAATAAGCCCCACAGTAACCTCTGACAAAACAGCACATGGAAAGGCATCTATACAAATCCTCCCTGCAATCCTTTAGGGTGGGGTTATAAAAAAAAACACCAAACAGGCATATTTTGGGGTTATAAGAGCAACTCCAAGAGACTCTCTAAATCCTTACTATTTGCTAGTTTTAAAGATTTTGACTAAAAAGGTACCTTCCAACAGCCTCTCTATTTGGTTATTCAAACATAGTCACTCTCTATTCCGGATTTTTCGCTAGCAAAATATAGAAAAGAGAATAGCTCTCTAGAATGCATGCAAGATATAGAAGAGCTGTTGGAAAACAGAAAGATATAGAAAATAATTTTTATACAAATGACTCTCTAAATGATGATTTAAAGAAGTTTTAGAGAGACTCTTGGAGATGCTCTAAGGGAAAGTAAAAAAGAGAACTCAATACAAGGTCTGTAAATAACATGTACTAATAAATTAACTATGTACCAAAACAATAATAACATTTAATTTGCTTCTGGTGATCGCACTTACGAGTTCTTCTGATTCTCTTTGAAAACTGGGGAGTTAGCTGATCCACTGCAACATACATAAATAGTGTTAAGATGGTTAGTAACTTAAGGTCAAAACAATTTGCAAGTTAAAAATGGTAAATGTAGCAGCAATAAGGCGAACTGGCCCTCAAAACCATTTGAAAGAAGAACAAGCAACACTAATGTTAATACGTCTAACCAGTAAACCTATCCTATAGTAAAGCCAAAATCTACTGTCAATGATGAGAAAAAACACCCTCAGTTTGTGAAATGCATTGACTGATTTTACTGAAATTGAAGATATACACAGTTACTGCATTGACGACCAAAATGCTTCAATCTTAGAGGTATGACAAGATCGGTTAATAACTAAGCATGAATCAGGTTAAAGCTAAGAAACAACAAAGCCAGAATTTTAGTACAAATGTAAGAAACAAATGTAAACAGATAACGGACTTACTGTTTTGGCAAGGGGGAAGATGGTGGGGACTGAAACAGGAACTTAATATCACAAATTGGGGAATCACTGCAATAAACAGGGGTAAAAACAAGTTTGGATTAGGATAAGTACTGATGACAAACCAACATTGTTTCAAAAGGTGATTTGTGAGGATTGCATATAAAGAAAAACTATATGCAACATCAGTCACAGAAAGCAAAAAAGTTGAAGGGCATACATGATATTATGTTTCAGCTAGTATAACAATAGAAATTGTAGCAGAAATAAAGCCCCACTGGACCTCAGAGGCAGGAAAACATCAGTGAGATGCCTCAATACATTGAAACATTAAAAACCGCTCTTCATGACAAATTACACAGACAGGAAAGGATTTGGGTTAGTTGCCAATGAGCAACTTGAGCACAAACAACATGATTAAAAAAACATGAATAAAGAATTTTAACTTGTGATTTCTGCACTGCAAAGAGTGTTTAGATCTTCACCAATATCAAGCTTCCAAAGATTAACAAGCTGAAGGGCACACAGGCATCATCAGTACATAAATCAGAATCCTTCAGTAGTAGCAATTATGCCACTCTGGACCTCCATCGGCATGCATACAACAGTCACCACAAGTAAACACGATGAATACAGACATGCAAGGGCCAATACATCTATCTGTTCTCTAACAACAACAGAATTTCATAATATCATGTTATCTGAGGGACACTTCTGGAAAAAAACTATCTACCCTTCCAGACTGAAAATCACCACAAGTAAACACCATGAATACTGACGTTTTATGGGGCCAATCGAGGACCAAATCTAACATCATCAAAAGCCTGCCGTGCTAGTTCCACACGCAATAGTCCTACGAGGGAGATCAATCGGACGCAGTAACTCGTGCAGGAAGGCCAACAACTCAGAACGGCACTCACCTAGTGGACCTGGAGGGTGACACGGATGTCTTGAGCGAGGAGCTGGAGGGTGGGGTCGACGACTCAGGAGAGCTGCGCAGAGAACATGTCAGATCCGGTCTTCCGAAGACCCACCGATCAAGCAAAAAGGGAAAAACGAACGCCAGATCTACTCCAAATCAGTATAGAACACGGGAGGACGATTACCTCGAAGAGCGTGGGGGCGGAGCAGACCGGCCTGCAGGAGGGGTAGACTGCGGTGAGAGCGGGCCTGACGCCGGCTTGGGAGACGACGGGGAGGACGGCTTGGGAGGCGAGGGGGACGAGGACGCGGCCTTCCGGCCCTTGGAGGGGGCAGGCGAGGAGGTGAACTTCGCGACCGCCATGGATCGCGAAGTGCAGGGCCTAGGGTTCGAGAGGGGATTGGGGGCGGGTGGGCTGGGTTCGTGATGAATTCGGAGCGTCTAGGGAATGGATACGGGGGCGATTAGGAGGCGGCCGTACGAAGAGAAGAAGTTTATACGAGATTGCTCGCTTGGCTAGGCGAAAGGGAAGCGTTGGGCAGGTGCGGCGCGGCCCGAGGCGCCGGACCAGCTTCGTCCGACCGGCGCGCGACTGCGGAGGCCAGCCGGGGCGAGCCGCAACAATCCGCATCCTTCAATCAAACGAGTGTAGAATTTAATCTTTGCAAATAGAAATGCGTAGTGAAATCGAGTGACATACCACCAGTTTTTTGATACAAAAGGAGGATCTTGTCATCTGGAATGAGGAAACACTGTAGGCTCCTGTCTCTTCCATGAAGGTCTGTGTAAGTACAAATGAATCTACAAATTAATTAATTTAACCTTTGATAGAAAGAAGAAATCTTAATGTCTGGTGTACCTTATTTCTTTTCTGAAAGGAGGAACAGATCTATGAACTCCAATATTTTCTTTGATGAAAAGAGAACAAATTGGAAGTTCACACAAGAATTTGTAACAGCACCTTTCCTGAGCCAACAGAGGGCTGTGTTGAGGCCCCTCTGTCTCATGCCAAGGAGACTTGGAAGAATCTGTTGGCCAACAGAGGGGTTTGTGTTGAGGCTCCTCTGCCTAGCCAAGAGGAGACTTGGAGGTCTCTCTTGGCCTTGAGGGTCCTGTCCCTCCCTCTCTAATGGCATGGCAAGAGAGGCCCCTTTCATGGGCACCAAAAGGCATGTCCATGCATGGCTTGAGAGGACTCGAGCGCTCTCATGGGGAGAGGAGACTTGCAGGAGGTCTGGCCTCCCTCATGGCAAGAAGAGACGCCATGGAGCTCTCTCATGTCCCTCTGGCCTCCCACGCCATGGAGCTCTCTCATGTCCATGGAGGAGGAAGGAGACGACGACTTTTGGCTTTGTGGTTGGGGCGACGTTAGGTGGCAGAGGAGATGTGAATGAATGAATGAAAACTGAAGCTGGGGGGTGGGGAAGGAGGGGATGGGAGGGGAGGAGGATGGCTGCTTTTATAAAAGGGTGAGAGGAGGACAAAGCAAGGGCGGCTGGCGTATCGTGCGGCGCCTCTTTTTCCAAATAAAAAAAATCATCTAGCATTTAAAAATTGATTGATCAGGCGTACTATTAAAAATAGGCGCAGGCCAGATCCGAAATTATAGGGTTTTATAAAACATGCCATCTATTAGCCTCCCGTTTTTTCAATTACAGTTGTAGCTAATAACTCATCGATTAATAACGAGCTTAATTGGAAAGAGATAATTACGGAGTAAAACGAGAAGCTGAAACGGGCAACAGCTCGACCCGAATTTACCGCGACCTACGTGCACGCCCGCCCCCTTCCTTTTCGCGAATCAGTTGCCGCCGCCTCCATCCTAACGCTAACCTTGATCGAATTTGTACGTGGGAGGTGGTGACGTAGTACTCCTTAGGCTATCTGCACTGGGATACTCTAACCCAACCTCGAGTACCGATATGAAGTAAAAAGAGCTGCAGCGGCATACTTTAACCCGTACTCCACCGAAACAGACAGGCTCCCGCACGCCATTGCTAGCGGGGCTCCCAGTAAACGGCATCGTCCCCCGTGGCGCCGGGCCCACGCACCAGCGTGCCATCCCAACGACTCGGACAGAGAGAGGGGGGAGGGCAGGACGACGCGCCGGAGGGGCCGACCGGACTCCGCACGCGCCGCCGGAGAGGAGCGGCCGGGGACGAGGAAGGAGCCCCGGCCCAGATCCGCGAGGCAACCGCCGCCACGACCATGCACCGCTGCTGCTGGTGCTTTTGCTCCGCCGCGCACCGGAGCAACGCGCGCGCCGGCCGCTGCTAGTGCTCGCCGCTGAAGACCAAGCACCATGGATCCCGCACGCCGAGCGAGCATGGCGGCCGTGAAGAGGAAAGCCATGGAGGCCGGAGCAGCCATGGGCGCTCGCCGCCCGGAGCGAGCCCGCCGCGGCCAGCGCGCGGGCTCCAGCTCTGCCTCCGGCCTCTAGCCCCGCCGGCCGCTCCGCCCCGTGCCGCCGCCGCTGCCCCCCTCCCCCCGCGCGCTTGGAGCTCAAGCTCCTGGATCCGCCGCCCATGCGCTCGAGCTGAAGGTGTACCCTCACGGAGAGGAGGGGCGAGCCGGCGAGCGGGAGATGGAAGCCGCCACGAGCTCCGGCCGCCGGAGGAGGCGGGACGCGCGCCGCCCCGGCTTGGCCTCCGCACCGGCGATAGGGGAATCGAAGGATCGAGAGACAGTGGGGAGACCGCCGGATGGAGAAGGATCGAGAGAGGGGGGGCAGCGGAGAAAAAAAAGAGGGGAAAAGGAAAGAGAAAAAAAAGGAAAAAGAAAAAGTGAGGGAGAGAGAGGAGACGGTAGTTTGGATGGTTGAATAAAATATAGTATAGTTGGTATAGAGTATGGGATATAAAGGTTGACGAGTGCGGAAGAAACGGGTATAAAGTAAAGAATCTTGATGACTAGGACAGAATATTTCTTTTAAAGGTTGAAGATAGAGTATGACGAGTGCGGATAGCCTTAGAGAGTGATGAGAGTAAATAAAGCCGCGAAATATGTAGCGATTGGGCCGGAATTGACGTCAAACGCAGCGAGAATCACCGACATCCGGGTCCCGCACCCGGTGTGGCCCACATATCAGTGGCGAGGATAGTTCTGACACAGCGTGGGAAAAGGAATGACGACAGCCTGTCATGCCGGTCAACTCAAAAGGTCCCTGGGAGAGCTGTGGTCAATCCGGGACACTGACAACCTGGGCTGGACTCCCCATCGGCCAGCGCAATGCTGTAGCCACGGCCGTCGGGCTGGAGCCATGTGAGTGGCGCTGGCACCAGCAGGTGCAGCCGGTTCGTTTTCTACTGTTCGTTTTCTGGGCATCAAACCATCCTAGAGCTGTCATTCGTGCCAAGGAGGGGTATAATTTTTCAATTCGGCCTTTTTTACTAAGAATTTTACATTTGGGCTTGTGACTAAAAAATTTCTAAAAATGGACTCGTAGCACGGCACCAAAGGTCATAGCGCCGTGTTGTTCACGTACGGCGCCAAAAGCGGCGCCATGACTTTCGACGCCATTCTTTGACACGCCAGCTTCAGCATCGTCTAGTTAACCTATACAGCGCTAAAAATCATGGCGCCACTGTATAACAGCATGGTGCGATGTCTTGTGGCGTTGTGCCGTGTATGTACGGCGTCATGACCTTTGACGCCGTGCTAAAAGTCCATTTCGGAAAAAAAATTTCCGTCAGAGTCAATTGTAAAATTGTTACGAAAAAATACTAAATTGCAAAAATTATACAAGCAGAGGGAGGGCCGGCGATCCGCTCTTTTCTTCCCTCTCTAGCTCTCCACTCCATCCTAGTACTAGTAGCAGATTAATTTCTGTTTTTAGGAAAAAGAAACCGCTGGCGTGAGGCGAGCGCACAGCTTCCGATCCGATCCGATCCCACAACCAGTAGTACTCCCTCTGTCCCTGAAAGACAGTCGTTTTGAGTGTTCGTGCCACAAGTTTGACTCGATTTGTAAAAAATACGTACAACATTTATATCTCCAAATAAATTTGTTAAAAAACTAGATTAAAAGATCTTTCCAATGATACTAATTGTGTACCATAAATATTAATATTTTTTAATATAAAATTAATTAAAGTTATTTCTCGAGAAGCGAGAAAGACATCATTTAGGGACGGAGGGAGTACACGGGAACGGCGGGGCCAGGCCCCAGGCGCTCTGACCTCGGGAGAAAATAAAAAATCATGTGCGCTTTAAGAGCCGTGCTCGTCTCTCCTCACCTAGGGGCAAGCGACCCCACGCGGCAGCCGAGGACGGCGGGCGCCGGGCGGAGCGTGAGGTGCGGCTGCCAATTTTTTCGTAAAAGAAAAACGTGGCTGCTGTTCCGGTGGACCCGGTCTGGCGCGCCGCGTGCCCGACTGCCAGGGGACCCTGCTTCCCACCACTGACCTGCCGGACCCACGTACAAATGAGGCCTACAGGTCAGCGACAGCTCGCTACGCGCGTGGCTCGGGGGATCGCCTTCTGGCCTGGCGCGCGCGACTCCCACGATAAGGCAGAGAAGCCTTTTCCACGCCGTCCCGCAGACGTAGAGTGTGGCCGCGCGGAAATGACCGTGCCACCCCTGGTGGGGCCCTGGCGTCAGAAATACAAGCCCAAGGGGCGGTTCGGAACCCGGCGAGGCGTGCGTGAGTCGATCCGTTGCGTTGGGTGGCGTATCGTGCTGCGCGCATGCCGTGCGAGACGCGCACGGCACGGCGTCCCCCCGCACCCCGCCAAGCCTCCGCACGTGACCAGGGCGCGCATCACGTGACCAGGGCGCGCTGGCGCATCAGTTCCGTGCGCTCCACTCAGATCCGTTCCGATATTTTACTCCCTCCGTTCCGTTGCAAAATAGATGACGTTATGGGATGCGTGCCGGTCAAACTTTCTCAACTTTGACTAGATTTGTAGAAAAAACGTGCAACATTTTCATCTCCAAATAAATTTGTTAAAAAACTAGACTTAAAAATCTTTCCAATGATACTAATTACTTAGCATAAATATTTATAT
Organism: Urochloa ruziziensis; assembly: GCA_015476505.1. NCBI lineage: Eukaryota > Viridiplantae > Streptophyta > Magnoliopsida > Poales > Poaceae > Urochloa > Urochloa ruziziensis. Next base: position 4,553,385 of record CM027124.1, on the reverse strand, counting down.
ATTTTAATATATAATTGCCGGTATTTTGAAAAGGTTGACTTCTCGGGAAGCGAGAATGGCATTTATTTTGGAACGGATGGAGTATCCCGAATATTACTGTGGTAGCTCGAATTTTCTCATGCTAGACCTTTTTCACCAGTTGCGGCATGTCTAATTTATGGCTTGGTAAGGTATGGACACGGCCTACACGAAAAAGTTCTTCAAATTTCTGGAAACCACCATTCTACTCTTGAGTTATGTCTTCACTGTACTGTACTACATGCCACGGTGTTTATTATGTGATCCCTGACCATATCAACTACCAAGAATCCTCCCTCCGTGCGTGCCAACAACCTCGCTCATCAGTTAGTGGAGGAGCCAAAATTGCCAATCTCGTCAGTCAGTTTGGAGTTCAAATACTAATTTTGCTGATATCTTTAAATATTTGCCACATAAAAAAAGTGGAAAATATTCGGTGGTAACGTGCGGCTGTGGGAGGGGGTGTCTAATTTGTGCGCACGCACGGGGCGGCCCGTGCGCTCGGCGGGCTCGCACGCTCGGCGCACACCCCGACAAATCACCGGTGGACACCGACAACCACAGATGGGACCCACATCCGCGAAAAAGAATATATTTTTAGAAAAAAAAATTAGGCAAATAAATATTTTCAGAAAAAAAATTAGAAAAAGTTTTTCGAAAAAAATTTCAAAAATGTTTTGCAGAACAAAATTCCACAAAAATTTTGAAAAAAAAATCACCTACGCTCTCCACGCCACACCCGAGTCGGGCCGCCGACACGCCGCCGCTCTGCTTACTCCGTGTCCGGCCAGCGCCGCCGCCGCTCGGCTCGCCCGGGAGCCAAACCCGTGCCACTGCTCCCGCGTTTGGCCAGCACCGCCGCTCCCATGGCCGGCGCCTACAAGCCGCCGCTCGTGCGCCACACTAGGTGGGATTTGAGTGGGAAACACGGAAAAGACAGGACAAATGAGTAGAAGGAAAGAGAGAGAAGCGGGGGAGGTTGGATTAGAGGGGCACGCGGCGGGCGGTTCCACACACGGAGGGAGCCGCCGAGTGCGAGATGTGTTCCGTGCGGCCGGATGTAGATTTAGGATTTCGTTGTTATCGCCCCATGTTGCTGCGTGTGCCACGAGGCCCCTACTTCCCCTCATCTCTCTTTCCTGCGCGTCCGGCGCCACCTGTGTGGCCCCGCCGCCGCCCCCACGCTCCTTCTCCTTCCCTTACTCCCGGAGCGACCCCACCAGCCAGCATTTTCCGAACGGTGGGCGGGGCTTGAGGTGACGTGGCTACTTGCACCGTGCCCGTGATTACTGATTAGTCGGGTGGCGCAACATGATACGAGTCCGAGTCGCCCGAGCGGAGGAGCGCTCTCTTCAGCGTGGCGTGCGGCGTGCCACAGCTGCGCGCGTGCGAGACGCGCACGGCGCACGGTGCACACCGCACGCCTGCCTGCCTCCGCACCCGCCCCCTCCTCTTCAGTTTGGGTCCGGATGGGTAGCTGAGGAGCTTAGCCACTGGTTGATGCGGTTGCGAGTGAGGGCGGAGAGTGCAATAGAATGACGGGGAAAATGTCCAATTGTCGCGCATCTCCTCGTGAAAAACATTTCTTTTTTTAATGTTTCACTTCCTCTCAAAATGCATCGGTGGATTGCACCAATACCAGAGCGCAGCGCTCAACATTTATAGATTTTCTAGAGGAGCCTTGTTACACGACGCTAAACAAAGGGAACAATCTCGTCACGACGTGCTCTGATGAGTATTCTCCTTGAAAATTATATCAAATTTTAATTTCAAAAAATATATATTAAAATAAGAGGAGGACAAAGCTTATCTACTGAGCATTGCAATTGTGAGGTCAATCAGGTAGACCATGAGTTAGCTAGGGATGTTATTTTATTTATTTATTTTGAAACATTATTGTACGGAGTATCTGGGTCGATGAACCCTGTAGCTCCATTTTTAATGCATTAAGTCACGTACATCGGCGAGACGGCCCTCGTCCTTTTGTTGCCACATCGGCGAAACGACGTCATTAAAGGAGGAAAGAGAAGGGTGCCGTCCTTTCGTTCGTCGACGGCTCCGGCCCGTGCTCCGATGCAGAGTCTGTCGCCTTCCCGTGTTTTCTCGATCCTGTACGGCTGTGTGGGCAAGCAGTTTCTGGCGTGTGGAAACAGCCACGGCAGCAAATCGCTCCCTACGCCATCCCTTCGCTGGGCATCCAGTGGTGCTGCTCCTGCTCGCCGGCCGCCGCGGCGTCGCGTTGTGCCGCCCGCTCCGCTCACCGGTGCCCGCTTCTCAGTCTTCGAGCTCCCTTCTTGCCCGTTCCTGGTGTGGCATCCACGCCCAGAGATCCGTCGCCAGGAGTCTCGACCTTCTCTGGTGCTTTAAATTTAGATGAGGTGCTTTATCTTTGATCTCCTGATTTCATCTTTGATCTCTTAATTTGAGAAAACGGGTTCTATCAAGTGAATGGATTTGGTAGGGGTGGATGAACGACAACTACTTTTGGTGGTCGGACTATGGAGGAGAGAGCATGGCTGACAGAGTATTTGGTCAGTCGCTCTTTGTCTCAGGCAAGAGGGAGGTGAACGAGAGGGACCAGAGGTTGAAGATAGTTGTCGATCTTGCTTGCTCCTCTGAACCACTGAAGGAAAGCGCTGCTTGTTTGTTTTTTCAGCAAGCTGTCAGAATTAGCTTGTATTAGATCTTTTTTTTTAGATTAAGGAATAAACAGTTCCGGCCTCAGCATTCATCATGTAAATGCCTTCAGCTAGCTTGTATTAGATCTGTAGTATTATATGTTTTTTTTTCTAAAGTTGTGAGTGAGACTTTGCACTGATAAGTGATATATTAATATGATCTCATACACCAAGACCAAGCCACAAAAAGACATAGAAAGATCAAATTTATGCTTGATCGTCATGATCTATGAGCACATACATGCATTAAATAGTATGCAGACAGTCTAATAGACAAGCCGTTGTATAAGTTGTCTGTGTTGCTGTCTTTTATGTGATGTGTCAAAACTTGCTTTCTCACAAACAGATTAAGAAATATATTATTACTTGTTAAAGTTTGGATAAACCATTGCTTCGTCTGGGGTCTACAATACATCTAATTTATTAATTTATATTTAGTAATTTAGATAGTACTAATTTCATTTTTACCAGATCGGAAAATTTTATGTTGAAAAAGAAAATTTAGAGATCCAATGTCACATTCTGTAAAAATTTATGGAGAAAGCAGCCGTCTAAACCGTCGTACATGCAACGATGGAGTAACTATCTTGGCATATCAATAAAGCTCGCCAAATGGCTTTCTTTGAAAAAAAAAAGGGTAACCGTGTTTACCAGTCAACAGGGCACAGGCCATCCAAAGTTGTACTACATGTTCTTCTGCCGGCACAAGCGAAAAGATATGACGCCGCACCGGCTCGAAAAGATAGCAGCGTGTCGTCCCCCCATCCCGCTCCCGCCTCGATCTGCTATCACCGGGACCCTGCACAAACATGACAAATGGGACGCGAGGCGCGGACCCACACGTCATCCGCTGAGGGTAGTCTTACCTTTGTGGTTGATCCTCACCATCTCGGGTGGGGCGAGCCGTGGCTGCCGTTCCTGTGGAGCCGGAGCAGCATCACGTTACAAGAGCCCCAACAAGAGCATTTCTGCTCTGGTCAACGCAAGTGATGCAAACAGTTGTGCTGTGCTGTTTTCAAGTTGTGGTAGCTGTTAATAGGCCATGATATGATGCAGACAACCAACTGCCACTTCTAGAATCATATGGGCACGAACTGAATGCTAGTGTTAGCACTAGCTGCAGGTTCACGTTTCCCGCTGCTCATCCTTGGTGTTCCCTTTTTCAACACTCGCACTGAATATCGTGTTTTCAACACTCTACTGAATAATGTGCGACTGATGCAGAGGATTTAGATAATTAGATAGCTGCAATTAAACACTACCTCGAGATCGGTCGGGGTCGGTGCAGAGAATTCGGAATAGATAGTACATTCAGAGAACGGAATTCCCCTTCAAATACCTAGCTAGTACGACCAACCACTGCAGCTTATCTTATCTTATCATGTTCTAACCTACGGAGTAAGCCCTACTATGCATGAACACGCCCAAGAAGGGATCTGGTGCTCATCAGCGACCCGCGCTCTTCTCTGGCATCCTTCCTCGCTGCCGGTCCATGCAGATTAAACGAAAAGAAAGAAAAAAAAAACCTCAAGGTTTCAAAAACACACGGCTCCAGTTTTCGACCCCACCAACCATGTGTACTGTACTCCGTGGGAAGGGCTGGTGAATCATGTGGGTGCTCTTTTCTCTTTGGAATCTAAAATTCACAAATGTATGTCGGTTGTCGGAAAGGGGGCATTTTGAATTTGAATCCATACGAGTCTATGGCGTTCGCATGTGGCACGCTGCGTGTGCCACGAGGGACAGCGGCCCCACCAGCAGGCCGTGGCGGTGGGTAGATCGAGCTTGAGGTGACGTGGCTGGATGCCTGTGGAGCCGGACCAGCATCACGTTACGTGCGTGACATGAGGAGAGAGCCCACTACCATTACCGGGCTCTCCAGCCCAACAAGGCTGAATTCGCGCACGGCTTACCCTCTCCTGCGCTTCGCGCTGGGTGGAGTGGATTTAGTCCCACCTCGCCAATACTGGAAGAAAGAGCACAGGTTAAAAGCTCAGCCCTCCCATCGCTCGCGAACTTCTCGTTACTTGAGCATATTCCCGCCCATCGTTTCCTTGTGCTGCTTGTCCTGCTGGCATTTGAGGTGCGCCGTTCGGGGGTTCCCCTTGCGGTCTACTCCCTCCATCCTAAAAGAGTCTCTTTTCGAGAAATTCTTTTAGTCTAGTTTTTTAACAGATTTATTTGGAGATATAAATTTTGTACGTATTTTCTACAAATCGAATCAAACTTGTGACACGCACACCTAAAACGACACTCTTTTAGGACGGAGGGAGTAGCTTGGTTTGGTGTAGGGTTCTCTGCCACCACTACTTTCCGGCGGGATGAGGGCTGTAAAAAAATCTGTCTTGGAGCAGCGGGAGGAAGGCGAAACAGAGCCCGCTATCATTATCGGGCTCTTGCTTGTCCTGCTGTTGCCTTTGTGGTGGGCTCCATCCTAAAAGAGTCTCTTTTCGAGAAATTGAAAAGATCTCGAAAAGATCTTTTAGTCTAGTTTTTTAACAGATTTATTTGGAGATATAAATTTTGTACGTATTTTCTACAAATCGAATCAAACTTGTGACACGCACACCCAAAACGACACTCTTTTAGGACGGAGGGAGTAGCTTGGTTTGGTGTAGGGTTCTCTGCCACCACTACTTTCCGGCGGGATGAGGGCTGTAAAAAAAATCTGTCTTGGAGCAGCGGGAGGAAGGCAAAACAGAGCCCGCTATCATTATCGGGCTCTTGCTTGTCCTGCTGCTGGCTTTGTGGTGGGCCTATTGAACTCTTCTGCCACTCGGGGGTGTTCCCCTTGGGGTTGAGCTTGGTTTGGCGGGAGGGTTCTCTCCCACCACTGTCCGGCGGGATGAGCAGCCATTTTTTTTTTTCCACCGATTTGTTGCCCAGGCTGCCAGACTCGGTCCTCGTTGCTGCTTCTCTACACATTGGCTTCCATTGGCCTCTGTTTGCCTCTTGTCTGAATGACTCGGATGAGCTCGTGCTTGTCTCTAATTACAAACAATATCAAGTGCGGAGTACACATGCTGCAGAGAAATCCAAGATCTCTGCAGCCAAATTGCAAGTACCAGTGGCCTCTGCATGGCAAAACACTGTTGGGGGGATATATGGTCCTTCATCCTAAATGGATCTGCTCATGTGTAAAACCTTGCGGTCGGTGTACACGTCTCGGTTCCCGAATTTGTTGGGATGCAGCTGTCCCTTATTATTCTTTTCATACAAGAACAGCAACTGAAAATGTTAAAAAGGAGACAGATGTCAAGTCCAAAAGATCTTGTGCAATAATGGATGCCGCGGAGTTCTTTAATCCCTTGGGTTGAATCATCAGATAGACTGCAGGCTGGAAAAGTATGCAGATATAGACGCGGCATGTCGACATCATGCATACAGCAGTTCCTTATGGAGCGGACAACTCGACCGCTGGTATCCATGTATTTCTCCGGCTGCCTACGTTTTGACTTTCTGGAAGACTGACTATCAGGAAGCATGTGAGAATATTGCAAAAAACAAAAGGAAACATGTGAGCAAGACTTCCTGCCTGGCTGCTAGTGGAGTCTCAAAATATTGTTGGCCATTGTTAAACATGCAGAGGAGCTATCACTGACTTCAACTCATAGAAGAAGGGAAAAAAAACTTGCATAGCACTACTGGTAGCTGGTAGTGGTCTTCAGTTTCAGAACGCTGTTTTGGTGGTATTATGATATCTGAGCCTGACGACGAGTCAACCACCGCCATGGATGGATACTTGGCTTCTACGGTTATCCAACGTTACACAGTCGAGAAGATACGTACTCTTTATTTCAGCAATCCAACTCACAGATAAAATTGCTCCTGTTGGTTTCAGAACGCTGTTTACTGTTATTCTGATTCTGAATTCCTGACGACGAGACATGTGTCGCCATGGATCATGGATGCCTCCACTTGTCCTTTTCTTGATCAGCGTCATCAGGAAGAAAAGAAAAATCCCTAGCTGCAGGCGACTGCCGGCCGCCCACATTTGTTGTCAGCCTCCTAAGTCCTAAATATCCCTACTGAAGAGAGCAAAACGATATCATCAGCTCATCACGATACACACAGCGTTATTCAACTACCCCTGATGTCTGACCTGCTTGCCTACTTTTCCACTGTCCAGAAGGAACCAAGACCTGGAAAAAAACGATGCCAACAAGAACCCCCGTGCTGTCCATTGCTTTTCCCTGATAGGAGTCTTATAAAAACGCATTGCTGGGCGCCTTTCTGAAAGAGCTCGGCGATCCGGGTTCTTTGGTAGCATTCAGGTTCAGGTATTCCTCTCCTTTCTCCTCAGTTGTGTTTGGCGATCCGGGTGCTTGGAGTGCATGTCTTGAGTCGATTCCCTTGCATTCAGACTTTGCTGTTTCTTGGGGTGTGGAAATATTTGTGTACTGTCTTCTGTGGTTTCTTTTCATTATTCAGATTCTTGTGCTTGTGATTTTCTGTCTACAGAACCCTGATTGCCGTTCAGCTTCAACCCAGCCAGAGCCAACATGGGAAGTGCAGAGTTGGAGCAAGCCAAGGTAACTTTCTGAACCACTACTTTGTTGCAGTTGACTAGTTGTAAGATCTTGTTCAGAAGCGCCATCTCTTCTTCTTCCCTTTACTCCTATGGGCGTTATCACTTCGTGTTCTCGGATCTTTGTTTCACTTAAGTGGCTTTCAAACCTCTGCTTTAGAACTTAACAGACGATCCTTAGATGATCTACGAGTATACTCTTGATTGTTTCAACCTGTTCTGCCTTCAGCAAGCACACTAATCTCACTGTCACATGATTGTTCTTACTTTAGGCGTTCTCGCACAACGATTGTTCACAACCTCCATCGAGGACTTGGCAAAGGAGATTCGATGATGAAGGCAAGAAGGTTGCAATGTTTAGCATGACCATGAATGATATGATGGCAATTGTAAGTTGCACTGCCGGTTGGCTTTCTTTTCTACAAGTTGCCAATTGAAGTGGTTAAATTGGCTCTTTCCTACTTCCCTATGAAAATGTCTACAGACCTCCTCTGTTGTCATAGTTCTACTGACCTGGACAGCAAATGTACTTCTAGTATTTCCATCCATCCAACTGATTAATTTGGCTTAGTCGCATCAGCGCTTAATAAAGGTTAACACTGACCATTTTTATGGTGCCATTGTAGGTGCCCTTAATTGTCAAAATATTGCGATTGCAAGTTGAAGAAATTGCAAAAGGCCGAGTGAGTTGCCTTTTCATCATCAAACTTTATGATTGTGTTTTTTCTTTTCTGAGACCAATATTTTTATGTTTCAGTAGTTGAAACATCACTAGCTTATTCTATCCTGTCAATAAACTTTAAAACATTTCCTTTCCTTTCTAAAGGTTTCAGTTTATGATCCACTGAGAAAGTGGATGGATAACTGCTACCGTGGAGTACCGCTCGGTGGGCTAGGGTCAGTGTTCTCAACCTTTTATGCACAAATCCTAGAGAAACTAAGTTCAATTTTTGTATAGGCAGAAATCAGCTATACATATTGCCTTAAACCTACCATGGTGAGAGCCATATAAATTTTATCTGCTAATTGAAGGTTAGATGATCATGACAGACAGTTTGTTCAAACCATTTGCATTTATCAGTGCAGGAAGCATAGGGAGAAGCTACAGAGGGTATTTTCAGCAGTTTCAGATATTCCCAGTGACAAATGAAGAGAAACCTATCCTAGCAAATCAGTTTTCAGTAATCATTCTACACTTGCAATACCCAATTGCACTTGACTGTAAACAGCTTCTGATAGCCACTATTTTTCTTACCTAGGCATTTGTTTCGCGCCCGAATGGGAAGACGTACTCCACGGTGTTGTCTGCGCCAACTGTGGATCTCCTGAAGTGAGCAGTGAAATCCTAACATGTTTATTTGTATGTATCTGAATAGGCAAGAAACAATGGTCAATAATTGTGCAAATTTAATTTTACAGGGGAGTTGGTAAAGCCGGTATTGGATCCTGGGACTGGAAGCTGAAGGAGGACAAATGCACTTACCACGCCCTATTTCCAAGATCATGGACAGTATATGATGGTATTATTCACAGCACTTGAGTTTCAGATTATAAGTTTTTAACTAAGATTTTATTATAGCTACAGAAAATACATAAATTAGATAAAGATGTTATTTTTGCACATCCTAATAGTCGTTGTCTGAAAATTCCAATGTAGGCGTGCCTGACCCTGAAATCAAGATCACCTGCCGTCAGATATCGCCATTCATCCCTCACAACTACAAGGAGAGCAGCTTCCCCGCTGCTGTTTTCACGTTTACGGTACAATTTGTTTTCTTTCTCCTCTTTGTCTTTGATGCAGATGCAATGACTCAAATCGAGTTGCTACTTATTTATCAGCAGTGCTGACGCCTGCATTTCAGGTGCACAACTCTGGGAGCACACCTGCAGATGTGACGCTGCTCTTCACCTGGGCTGTAAGTGCAGACAAACACCTTGCTTATTCTTCTTCAGTACAGAGGAATTAAATCTTTGATGAAACACCTGACCTTTTGATTCGATCATCTTGTAGAATTCAGTTGGTGGGAAATCAGAACTGACAGGGAATCATAGCAACTCAAAAATGAAGTAATGCACATGGCATTTATGTTCTTTCTCACCTCCAGCTGATGCAATGCAGCAGCAAACATTGATAATGCCTTCTCACCTGTTGCGACTGTTCTTCCCTGTTTTCAGAGATCGAGATGGCGTCAGTGGCGTTCTCCTCCATCACAGGTGTGTTCGATCATCCGTGGCGGCCCATTTGTTTGCCTCTTGTGCTTCTGTAAACGGCGAATGCTTGACATGACACTGACGGCAATGCAGGACGGCCGACGGGCACCCTCCGGTGACGTTTGCGATCGCGTCCCAGGAGACGGACGGCGTCCGTGTCAGCGTCTGCCCGTCCTTCGCCGTGGGCGCGTCCAGCTCCGGCGGGTTCACGGCGGCGGACATGTGGGACGAGATCAAAAAGGTAGAAACGCACGTCCTGACCTCTGAACTCTGAATTTCCTGAAATCCTGTCCTCTGAATCTCTGACACTGCGGATCCGTTCGGCCCGACAGCACGGCTCGTTCGGCCACACCGGCGGCGTCGACGCGCCGAGGGCGGCGTCGAAGCCCGGGTCGTCCGTTGGGGCGGCGGTGGCGGCGTCGACGTCCGTGCCGGCGGGGGGCACACGGGTGGTGTCCTTCTCGCTGGCGTGGGCGTGCCCCGAAGTCAAGTTCCCCGCCGGCACGACGTACCACAGGTGAGTGCGCCGCCGCGTCTTGCTGATCACCTGATTGGCTTGTTGTTCAATGGTCACTGACATTGATCGATGTTGTGGTTGAGGCAGGAGGTACACCAAGTTCTATGGCATTGACACGGACGCAGCGGCAGAGCAACTGGCTCATGACGCTCTTCTTGGTGAGCTTTCGTTCGTGACTGAACCTTGGTGCAGAAATAGGGAATATGATCAAAAGGTTTCTTTTTGTTTGATGGTCGTTTGAATTGGCTGCATGACTAGAGCATATGAACTGGGAGTCCCAGATCGAGGAGTGGCAGAGGCCCATCCTGCACGACGAAAGGCTGCCTGAATGGTGAGAATTCAGACAGACTAATTCCATCATTGAACTTTTGACCAAACACTGAACATTTCGGTTTCAGGTATCCGGTTGGGCTGTTCAACGAGCTCTACTACCTCAATGCTGGAGGCACCATCTGGACAGGTAACTGACGCGCTCAACACCTCGCTAATTATACACAAAAATCATCAGTCTTTCGAACAAAAACAAATCCAAATTTTCTTGATGAATTGGCGACTGGCTGACCGACCAAGAAACGTGCAATGCGACAGATGGACAGCTCCCAAACAAGGACGGCTTCCCTTCATCCGGGCCATTCTCGCTCGACACTGCCGCCGCCGCCAACGGCAGCAGCGCGGTGGACACCATCACGAGCGCCATGTCGTCGGCGGCGTCGGATCGCTCCCACTCCGCCGCCGCGGCGTACGGCCCGTCCCTTCTCCCCGCCGGCTCCGACAACGTGGGCCAGTTCATGTACCTGGAAGGCATGGAGTACAACATGTACAACACCTACGACGTCCACTTCTACGCCTCCTTCGCGCTCCTCTCCCTCTTCCCCGACCTCGAGCTCTCCCTCCAGCGCGACTTCGCCGCGGCCGTCCTCCTCCACGACCCGCGCCGCCGCCGCACGCTCGACAACAGGTCCGTCAGCCGCAAGCCCCTCGGCGCCGTGCCCCACGACATCGGGCTCAACGAGCCCTACAACGAGCTGAACGCGTACATGCTCCACGACGCGGCGCGGTGGAAGGACCTGAACCCGAAGTTCGTGCTCCAGGTGTACCGCGACGCCGCGGCCACGGGGGACGGCGCGTTCGCGCGCGCGGCGTGGCCGGCGGTGTACGTGGCCATGGCGTACATGGACCAGTTCGACCGCGACGGGGACGGGATGGTGGAGAACGAAGGGGTCCCCGACCAGACCTACGACATCTGGTCGGTGTCGGGGGTCAGCGCGTACACGGGAGGGCTATGGGTCGCCGCGCTCCAGGCGGCGGCGGCCATGGCGGGCGTCGTCGGCGACCGCGCCGCGGAGGCGTACTTTTGGGGACGGTACGAGAAGGCGAGGAAGGTGTATGAACGGGAGCTCTGGAATGGGACTTACTTTGATTACGATAATAGTGGTGGCGCCACGAGCAAGTCGATCATGGCGGACCAGCTCGCGGGGCAGTGGTACGCGAGGGCGTGTGGGCTTGAGCCCGTGGTGGAGGAGGACAAGGCCAGGAGCGCGCTGGCCACGGTGCTCGACTACAATGTGATGAGGGTGAAGGGCGGCGCCGTCGGGGTGGTGAATGGGATGCGGGCGGATGGCGGCGTGGACGCGTCGTCGACGCAGTCCAAGGAGGTGTGGCCGGGCGTCACGTACGCCGTGGCGGCGGCCATGGTGCACGAGGGCATGACGGACGCCGCGTTCCGGACGGCCAAGGGCGCGCACGACGCCGCATGGGGCAAGGACGGCTTCGGGTCGGTTACTTCTTTGAAATTGTTTTGCTCTATGATCAAATCCATGGCGATGCTCAGGCTGCTGATTAACGAATGGACTGGCAGGTACGCGTTCCAGACGCCGGAGGCGTGGACGGAGGAGGGCGGATACCGGTCGCTGCACTACATGCGGCCGCTCGGCATCTGGGCGATGCAGTGGGCGCTGTCGCCGCCCAAGCTCCACAAGGACCTCAGGGCGGCGGCGAATTCAGAGGAGTCAGGACCGGCAGACGCCGCCTTGGGACAGGCACAGTTCGACAAAGTGGCGACCATGCTCAGGCTGCCGGAGGAGCAGCAACCAAAGGGATACCTTTGGGCCATCTATAATCTCGTTAAGCAAGTGGTGTTCCCAGCTTGAGAGCAAATACTTTCGTTTTGATTGCGCAACTACTTTCGCAAATTCAGTAGAAAAACACAAGGGTTTGAGTGAGGTTCTGGTTCGTTTTGGTTTAATTAATCATACTTATCCAACTGCACGCACTGTCACGGCGTTCCTGATGGTTTATGCTGCTTCCGTTTCGCGTTCCCCTGTCCCCTCCGCTTGTACAAAGGGGGTTACAAAATTCATGAACCCAAAAAATCCAATTTTGGAGTTGAACCTAATTAAAACTCCCGCTCTAGTACATTGAACTCCACATATAATTACTGCAAACTCCCAATAACAACATATAACCAGGCAAAACACGCACCATTCTATGGAGGACAACGCAACAAGCGAAAACAGCAGAATCCAGAAATTGCACAAGTAACGAAAACAAAAGTAGGTTCTCTTACAACTGAAGAGGATGTTCAAGTCACCTTAACCAGACTACTAGGTACTACAGTGATGCAAGTATTACAACTCCCAAGGGTTACAATCTCTTCCAGATAACGCAAGTCAAGCCCTACCCATTGCATCCACAAAAGCGTCCAAAAGATCCGACCATTGGAACATGTATCCAACCAGTTCTTGCTGTCAGTGAAGATCGAGAGAGATGGCTCATGCTGTCCACTGCCCACCCGCATATCCAGCAGCAGGCTGTGGTGACACCCCCTTTGCTGGAGCAGGCTGTGGATTCGCCGCAGGTGCAGTATATCCGCTCTGAGCTGGTGCTGCTGCTGCAGACTGATCATAACTTGGAGGATTTGCAGATGGCTGGGTGTATCCTGCTTGGCCATATGCTGCAGGCTGACCAGCTGCTGGTGCAGAAGCATAACCAGCCTGACCGGCCACCGGAGCAGGTCCATATCCTGACTGTGGGTAGGCACTTCCATAGTTGGGATCCGCTGGAGCTCCCTGGTAGCCATAGTTGGCATTGGCTTGAGCTGCTTGATCACCATATGCTGGTTGGGTTTGCGGGTACTGCGCATAGCCACCTTGTTGTGCGCCTTGCTGAGGATAGCCTTGTGTTGCTGGTGCACTGTGGCCGTACGGGGCTGGTGCTTGCCCACCCTGCTGTGGATAGCCTTGTTGAGCATACCCATCAGGCCCAGTTGCTGCACCATATGTTTGGCCATAAGCAGGAGGTTGCTGGGAGGGTGGCCCATAAGATGCAGGTGGTGGTGCCTGGTAGGAGCCATCTGTGGCTGGAGCACCTCTGGGCGGTGCCCATTGTCCAGGTCCATTGTATGGAGGCCTAGCATAAGGATCTGGCTGTTGAGGGTAGCCTTGCTGAGGGCCCATTGGTGGCTGCCCGTAGTACTGGTTTGGAGGCGGGGCACTGTATCTAGGATCACCATAGCCACCATAGTTCTGTTGAGGCGCATGTTGCGGGTACGGAGGTTGACCATAGCCAGGAGCCTGAGATTGCCCGTAACTGTTGTAATTCCCTGGTCCAGGAGGGTAGCTTGGTGGCTGGCTGTCGTATGGTTGAGATCCCTGCTTGTAGTAGTCAGAACCACCACCCTGATAGGGTGGAGGGCCCTGCCTTTGGTCCCAGCCCATGCCGCCTCTTGGTGGTCCCTGCGGTGGATAACCACCGTAGGGTGGGTTGTAGTTCTGAGGTGGAGGCATACCTCTTGGTGGGTATCCATAGCCAGGCTGACTTTGAGAACGTGGCCCCCATTGAGAAGTTGCACCGTGACCCTGAGGGCGGTAACCTTGCTGACCATATCCAGCAGATTGATTTGCATGCTTTGAGAAATTCTGTACAAGAAAGCCTGTTAGAGACCAGAAAGGAGTAGATAATAAAAAATACACCTAACATCTATAGGGTATTATCAAATTAAAACCAGACAGTCACATTGCAGTTAAATAACAATGAGAACACATGCATTGCCCCGGTACTCTTCTTAAAGACAAGACCAACATTGATCACTGAATCATTCAAGAAAATTGTTGAAGAACAGAATTACATCAATACGAGTCAAAATTTCCACAAACTTCTGTGGACAACATGATGAGTATGTGACGCCAGAAATATAATATGAATATATCAACAAGACCAATTGTAACAATCATTAGAAACAGTAACAAAAAACATGGGCACTAAAGAAAGGCAGTTTAGAATTTAACATATTTGTGCATCTCATAAACATACAAGCAGCTTCAATCAAAAACACATAAATATTTAAAATTGGGATTACAGTGATGCTAAGTAACCCGAGTTTCCTTATTTCAACATTCTAGATAGTGTTATACCAAAGTACCAATGATGTGGAAATTCTTATTTGTTCACCAAAGATAGCATGTAGAAGTTGTGCTTCGCATACAACATACAGTCGCAAACAATTCAGTTTAGCAAACCTAGAGAATGGTGATGCAGTAGCCTTGTCATGGCAATGTTACACCTGTTGCAGTCTTCAAATGCCATACTGTTTCCATTTCCTTTCGGCAATAGGCAGCCTTACCAGTAACCAACTACATAAACCATGCAAGGGTAAGGGATAATGGTCAATATCCCTCTGGTGCATGTATAGGATGAAGAGATGACCCCCATGAGGAAAGCTAGCTGTGTCTGCATTACGATACCCAACCAACTCCAAAATTTGCACCTTCAACAAAAACAGTTCATGGAAACTGGAAGCGAATGAACCTGATTTGTCAGTTGTGACTGCTTGTGTAGGAAATATAATCAGATCGTATCTAATAATTAGCAAAAATGCTAACTGGACGTTCCATATGGTAGGTAGCACAGCACTTGCAAAGCTGAAATCATGGATCTTGTGCTACACTTTAATTCAAGTAAGCATGTCCATGTTTATTGCTAAGTCAGACTAATAAAAACTTTAATGTATGTACTACTAAGCTAAGCTAGTGAAATAAAGAATTCAATCAGTTTTATCCAGATCCCCCAAACAAACCAATTGCTATGTCCATTCCACTTCTGAATAGTTTGATCGTGTATTATTTTTTACTCTTTTATAACTAATGTTATATAATAAATAAGTCAAAAGTGGACAAGTGTGGAAGCATGCATGGTGCTGTAAAACAAGAAGACCAAATAAGCAAAAAAATCATAGTGCTCAGTGCCAAGGATAGGGATTTTTATGGGGAAGGGATATCAGAATTTTCTGGTGTGCCATCTAAGAAAGAACTATTTCTAAGAACATCATTGTGGATGAGGATATAATAAATGATAAAAATTATTGATATCCTCAGACCTGATATCTTTGTCAGAAGATGGACAGACAGAACCACTGATTAAGAAGAACTTACCTTCCAGCCCAACTAGGCCCTGTCATATATTAAGAATGATACTTCATAAAAGGGCCATCGTACAAGAGAATGATTAGTTTATATCACTTGAATTCAATAAAAACGCAAATGTCCAACACTCCCCAAGCACAAGAAAATGGCAATCTATTTGCAATATTGATAACAAAATAGCGAAGCCAAGCAGTTCTTTCGTATATAACAAAAATATCAGTATGCTTGAGACATCTATTTGCTCAAAAGTGAGGACAAGTTTAGTCAAAACAAGTCAAGAAATCGCAAGTTTGGCACAACAATATCACAAAGATGGTACGAACTGTACAATGATAAAACAGGTATATAATGATTCCCACAGCTCAGATAAGTTATATCAATCAATGTTGCAAATAGCAGGCTATGGCTCTATAGTGTTTCTGGAGCTTCGCCACTACGATAAGCAACATTTGTCCACTATGCCAACTAAACAGGCTTTTGCGGAGGTTAGCGGTGCTAACTGCCATAGCAGCGAGGGACTTTAGCAGCGCTATTGCAGTATTGCCTCTTATGGTTTATCTTGCATTTGCATCTCATGTTCAAACAATGTTTGGCCGTGAGGATCCACCTGTTTGCAGGCCAACCCGGGCAGGGGTACAGGAGCCATGGCCTCACGAGGTGGAGGAAGCAGGTAGCAGCAGCCAAACGGTGGTGCCATGGTGGCTCGAGATCTGCGACAGAATCGAAAGCAGCGGGCCTGGGCTAAAGGGGGTCCACATGAGAGAAACAGGGTTGTGTGATGATGGGCTGGGCTAAACCCCCATGCTTGGTATAGGTGTTTTTGGCATAAAATAGGACTAACAGGCCTACAAGTTTGTGTATAATTATTATTTTATTATAAACCCGTTAAATGAATAGCTTCTGCTATAGCTGCATTTAGCTTTCAAAGAGGGCCACCCCTAAATCTCATAGCCCGCTATTTGCAACCTTGCAATCGATCAATATCAACAGTCATGACATGAATTTGCCTTCGATAACAAAAAATACTATGAACAGAACATTGAATTTGTATCTAGCATCACAGAATGCATTTGACATGAAGTTAATCACATCAGCGGCACTAACATCGGCATTAAACCAAAGAATGAATGCACAATCAAAAGCACAAAGCACTAACATACCAGCGCCCAGCTAACAATGAAGGCATTAAAAGGAGTGCAAACTGCAAAGGAAGATCACATCACCTGATTCATAGCTTGCTTGATCAAATCCTTTGCAACTTCAATCTGCTTCTTATTCCCAGTAACACGTACAGTTCTTTCAGTCAATGTGACACCCTCTGGAGGATGTTGAGGTATCAACTACAAAAGATTTCCAAGTTTTAATCAGCTTCCCAATAAGTATATCAGCATTCAGCAGTAAAAGTATTGGCATGCCAACATAACAAGTAACATATCCACCTGAATACGAGCACCAGATCTTGTCTGCAGGCCTTTAATCGTCTCTCCGCCTTTCCCGATAATCAGGCCAACCTATGGAATACAGGTAATGGTTGAACATATAAAATGGCACACTGTTTTACATCAGTAACGCTAATAATCTACCTTGTTATCAGGAACTGTCATCTCAAACTGCTCTGACCCTGACTGTCCACTTCCAAAACCTCTAGCTATCAAAGCAGGAGAACCACCAGCCTCAGCCTGGAATAGAGCAAGGGAAGTGTTAGGACTTGTGCCAGCGGCATAAACCAACTAGGAATGGACACACGTATTTAGTGTACCTCAGCTATAACACTCTTAATAAGCTGTTCAGCTTTATCAACACTAGCAAGGGTTCCAACTAGTTCAACCGACCGGGTCGGAGCATTTGAATCAGCATCGACGTCCTTGGTGATTTGTATCTTTGCACCCGAGCTCATTTGCAAGTTCCTGATTGTTTCCCCAGCTTTTCCAATCAGCACACCAACCTGCATTAATTCCCACAATCAGCATGGTCTGAATAACTTCAAAATTCGTAGGCCCTATTCTTATACATGTTTGCTGTTTCCTCTGTTCGTCCTAGGCCTTGCAAGTATCATCAGTTAAAACAGTATCTGATAGTAACAAGACTATCGGATTAATATACCTTGCTATTGGGCACTTCGATTTTACGAGATGTCTCCTGCAATGAATTTGCTGCTTCACCTTCTTGCTGTGGAGCTTCAGCTGCTGCTTCTGGTGTGGGCTCGAGTGGCTTCTCCTCAGATGCAGCGACAGTGCCATTATCACCATCTGCCACTGCCACAGCCTCAGCAGGAGCAACGTTGCCGTCCTCAGCAGCGGCAGGCTCCTCGACATTCACGGAGGACACATCGTTCTGCTGCTCAACACCTGATCCCAAACGAGAAAACAAACAAATCGATTCGTATTAGATGCAAGCTTCAACGAGAAGTAGCAACGCACACCCCGGCGGTAAACCATAGATTCGGGGAGAGATAGACGAGGGGGGGCGTGAGAGATAGACGAGGGGGGGCGTGAGAGAACCACCTGCGGCGGCGTCAGCCTCGCCGTCCACGCGCGGCCGCTTGGCGTCCTCGCCGTCGCCGTCGCCGTCGCCGTTCGCCTCCGCGTCGGCGCCCACCTCCTCGAGCTTCCTCTTGTGATCGACTTCGCCCGCCACAGCATCCTCCTGCACCGCCTCGGCGGCGGCGGCGGCTGGGTCGGCGGCCGCGGGATGCTCCTCGGGGGCCACCACCTCCGGCGGCGGGGTCGGCGGCGCGGCGTCGGAGTCCGCCATGGGGAGCGAAGGGATTAGGGTTTGAGGGTTTTCGCCGCCCCGGATTATTTTGTTTTTCTTTTCAGACGGGTCGGCGTGGAGGCGCGGCTTTCTGGTCGCGAGATGCGGCCGCGGCTATCTTCGCGAGCTTATATGAAGGGGAGAAAGGGGCGTTGTCTCGTTGCAAATACGTGTCATGTGTACGAATACGTATTCAGCTGAAGTGTGAAAGTGTATATTTAGTGTACAACACAATGGTATATTACGGGCACGTTTGGATTGCTACCATTTTTTTGGCGTTGACTAACTTGCATGCCTGCTGTTTGGATTAACGCCAAAAATTGGCTAGCCCTGTCAACCAATGGCCGCGCAGTTCTTTTCCTCGCCAACCGCGGGCGAAACGCGGGCGCCGTTTTTCTGCGCCAAAAAATTGGCAGACCAATGGATTGGCGCGGCAAGCCTGGGCTAAAACCAAACGTGCCCTACATCCGCACAACTAGACATAAAACTCACATATAATACATGCGAATTTTTGAGCATCAACTGAGAGCATAGCTAATGAATTTGTCAGCAGTTGGCTGCGATGTGCGGTAATCTGACGTGCGGTGGTAGCGGACCCGCTAGTAGTAGTGCACCTTAGCCAATAGCAGTTGTGGTAGCGCGTCTCCATCGGCTTGAAGCACGCCGCAAAGACGCCTGTTCCGTTCTCTCTCTTCACTTCTCTCATTCACAGTAGACACCAGTATGCTTCCAACTCGTCATTAAACTTGCTGTAAGGGATAAAAACCATTTATAGCATGCGCTATTTTTAAGTTAGGGTCTATCTAATCGAAGTTGTGTTGATTGTTCTATTTTTCGTATTTCAAGTTTATTGGGAAGTTGAATTTAAGAACTTCATCATTTATGCTGCAAATTCGAAAAATAAAATGCATTGCCAAAAGTTCAAACAAGTGGCAACAAAGACAAAAAAAAATTATAAATTGCATAAGAAACACCACAGAACAAAATCATGTCTTTGTTTATCACTTTATATAATATAAGCTACTAATGTATAATTTTATAATATAGGTGGCTAATAGTGTAATAATACTTTTTTTGAGATAGGTGCATTCCACTTATAGATAAAACAAAACGGTAAACATCCTTTTTTTTCTAAATATAGGTGATACTTGTCCTCAATAGGTGATACTTCTTGTAATAAGGCTGGATTGATTCCTCTCTGTTGAAGAGGACGAAGCCGAAACTTTTTTTTCATTATCTATGAAAACTTGTCCTCAATAAGTATTTCTCATTTTTGCAATTCTATATGTGGCCGCATTGATCATTTTCAAATAATTCTCATCCCATCATCTTTCTTAAAATCATCGAGATAAAATGATTTTATAGCCGTCGGTGATCCAAAGATCAGACCAAAGTTGTAAAGGCATCTTGCAGGCTCGAGCTTGGCACTTTGATTTGTTCAATTAGACCTCCTTGACCCCGTTGGTTTATTGAAAAAATATATAAGTCGTTTTGACTTTTCTAGATCAATAGATTTTTATTATACATCTAGATATGTACTATGTCTATATACATAATAAATACTACTCTCTATAAGTTTATTTTAACTTTTTTAGATTCGTATTAATTTTACTATATATTTAGATACACATCATATCTAAATACACTATAAACGTTGTGTATTTAAAAGGGCCAAGATGACCTACAATTTGAAACAGAGGGAGTGTTTCTAAAAAGTCAAAACAACCACACTTTTAGAATGGAGTGTGCTACTTTTTTCTTTACCAAAGTCAACAAGGCATATTTTTTATTCCATACCCAATTAATTATCTCTCACGGAGAGTCGAACCTGGTGCTACTCAGGTGCTCTAACCGCTATACCCTATGTTAGAGGCCCTTTTTCACGAGTGTGCTACTTATTGACAAGGAAAATTTGCAATTAGCATGATGTGTCCCAAACTTTTTCTAAAATACAATAAAAGAATCAATTTTTGTAAAATAAATGTCATAGGAGATCATATAGTCAGAGAAATAAAAATGTCACGAACCTTTTGTAAAGGCGATACTTGTCCCATCCAATATGCATCTTTTACCTTTGCAAATCCGGAACTACAAACTATACAGGTTGTTTAGATCATTTGCAGAGCGTTGATGATAATGCTTTTTAAACCTTTTTAAAATCATCAAGACAAAAATGTTTTTTAATAGCCGTTGATGACAAAAAATCGGATCGTCCGACCAGCCGGTCCCAGTTAAACTAACCCAGGCCGGAGGCGGGACCTGCGCCTGCCGTTGGGCTTGGGCTCCTTCTGGATTCGCCTCGCGGGCGGCACATTCCGTCCCGTGCCTTCCTTCTCCCATTGGGGCCCACCCCACCGCCTCCCTCTTCTCTCTTCCCCGTCTCCGACTCCTCCCTTTTCCCTCGCCGCCGGCGATCCCGAACCCGGAGCGGGCGCAGATGGCGGGGCCGGACGAGAGCTGGGCGCGGGGCGTCGGGCCCGGGGACGACGCGGCTTCGTCGTCCGGGGGCGCGTCCACGAGCCGCGCGGCCCCCGCCGCCGGGGAGGCGGAGGAGGGCGCGTCGCCGGACTCGCTGCGGAACACGGAGTCCAACATCAGGCGGCTGGAGGACACGATCAAGCACTGCGCGGCGCGGCACAAGTACCTCGCGCGCACCAAGAGCCCCTCCGACGGCGAGAAAGTCCGCTGGTACTTCTGCAAGCTCCCCCTCGCCGACAAAGGTGCGCTCTCCCTCCCTCCC
Organism: Urochloa ruziziensis; assembly: GCA_015476505.1. Lineage (NCBI taxonomy): Eukaryota > Viridiplantae > Streptophyta > Magnoliopsida > Poales > Poaceae > Urochloa > Urochloa ruziziensis. The sequence goes on along the minus strand of CM027124.1, from coordinate 4,532,519 downwards.
GCTGCATCCACCTGCCCGCCCGCGTGTGTTTGGCTTGTGCGTTTCGGTTTCCTCTGGTGCTCCAACGGTTTGATCAGTGGCCTGTGCCCCTTCCCGCCCCCCTAATCAGCTGCTTAGGAGCAATTCATCATCCATGGCTCGTGCTAATTCTATGAGTAGCGTTAATTGGGGTTTTAGATGTCAGGATGTGACACGAACTACTTACTAATTTGGGATCGTGACTGGTGTGGGAACTGGGAACTTAAAAGGTGTGGTCCCCTGAACCTCTGCAAATTGGAGTCGATTCAAGTTCCATCACTATAATTGAACAGTAGCAGAACATGTCTGCACAGTTCAGCACACATGCTATTGATGTACTAATTCATTGGTCTCGTGAACTATCACACTATCAATGCTTGAGGTAAAAAATATACATGGTTCCACGATTAAAGGTTTCATGTGATTTGTTGTTCATGCAGTGCTCTCTTCTTCGGTACCTAGGACGGAGATAGTCGGGAAAGGAGACTACTTCCGGTTAAGCGAGAGGGACTCTCTAGCATTGGAGGCGTCTTTCTTGGAGGTTAGTATCTTAACATAGATGCAGATGCCTGAATGCTCAGTCACAAACAACGCCAGCACTAGTATTATTGCTGCAATTATGGAAATGCATCCATCTGAAAATTAGTAAAGACATGAAGCAATTGATTCATGACAGTAATTTCTTACTTTTATGTTCGGTAATTTATCTATAACAGTCTATGCTTGCGTTTAAGCTTGTTTTGCTCTTATTTTACATATTCTGTAAAATATAAGGGATGGGAACTATACTTTCAACCCGTAATCACTTTCCTGAAGAGTTGAAGCTCATTTTATTGTGTTACTGTTTGTAGAGGGAGGAAGAGCTTGTTGCGTACTGGTGGAGAGAGTATGCCCAATGCAGTGAAGGGCCAAGAGGATCCCTAGTTGAAAGTGATGATTCTGAATATCTTTATAAGGTGGAGGAAGAGCGAGTTGGGGTTCCTGTGAAAGGTGGACTATATGAGGTTCGTACTCTCTTTTCTGATATGTTCAATCATTACCCATGTGAATCATGTATGGATCATTAGGGAGTAAAACTTTGACTCCTATTATTTTACTCGTTGCTATTGACTACTCCCAGTATGCTACCAAGTGAACGTGTTCTTGTCATAACAGCCTACTGTCCTGTAGGTTGATTTGATGAGACGTCATTGCTTCCCTGTGTACTGGAATGGGGAAAACAGGCGTGTCTTGAGAGGCCACTGGTTTGCCCGCAAAGGTGGTCTTGATTGGCTTCCCTTGCGCGAGGATGTTTCTGAACAACTTGAGTTAGCATATAATTGCCAGGTACAAATGTTTGTTGTTTCTTTGGTTTGCCAAGATTGCCTGTAAATATTTTCTGGATTTCCAATGTACCATAACTGCTAAGGAATTTTGAACAGTCATTTGCTTTAGGAATGATAACCAAGCTTGCCTCACCTGATCATATATTCTAAATCAATTCAACAGGCCAAGGGCTGAATTTTGAACTGTGTATGGAATCTTTGGGTATTTAATTTTCACTATAAAGGATAACTAAACTCACTTATCAGATAGGTAAATTAATTCAGTGAGCTGGGAACTTAGCTTGGAACCATGGGCTTCATGGTTGTGATGGCAAATGATATAACTACATAAGCTGTGATGTGAACTACACTGTGCATACACCTTCCACTTGAGTCATCTTGCACTATTAGTTTTGGCCATTCTCATACTCCCTTATGTAATTTCTAGCTCAGAAAATAGCTGAACACCTTGTTGTCAAAACTAGGTCTGGCATCGTCGCAAATTTCAACCTTCAGGCTTATTTGCAGCACGGGTTGATCTCCAAGGAAGCACGCCGGTATGTAATGCTGATAAAGCTTCCTCAGAAAATGAAGATTGAATTTTGTGTCAAGGCTAATGTATAATTTGTGCAGGACCTGCATGCTCTTTTTACTGGAGAGGATGATACTTGGGAAGCTTGGCTTGTCTTTGACACAGGTCCTAAGCTTGGTAGCAACACAATCAAATTAAGGCGAGGGTTTCCTGGTTCTGACCCTATAAAGCCTTCACAGGTAACCTACCATGTTACTGTTTCCTAATGACATTATCTATGAAGTGTTTTCAACTTGCAATTATGATTGCTTAGGGAATTCACAAGTTGAAGCTTTCGGTTTTATGTTTTTATTCTAAAAAGAAACTGAAATTTTGATACTTGGTTCATTTGATGTTTCTCTCATTTGTTCTTTATTTTGTAAGTGCAAAATGTGGGCATCTGTATAATTGCAATTTTGCTATAGGCACCAGTTCAGAGTTAACAGCATCAATGACTGATAAACCAATTTCGGCTATATACTGTTGAACATGTAGTTTGATCTGGTGCACTTGAGATGAATTATACACAGTTAGCAACAGCAAATATTTGTAGTGTGTAGATGAAGGCCACTACCTCACCTTTCACGAGCCTGCCATTTTGCTGCATGGGCATTTGAGTGTTATATCTTTCATGTAAAACTTTAGCAAAACAAATATGAACCTGGAACGCGAACAGTTGCCTTTCACCATCTTACTCTTGCTGTATTCTATTTCTATGATTAATTCTTGTTTAGTGCATAATAACTGCCATATGATTCTTTGCCAGGATGAGTTGCGTCAGCAAAAGGAAGAGGAAATGGATGATTACTGCTCTCAGGTATTTACTGTTTCAGGCGCAATGACATTTTCTTTTTCCACATAGGTAGTCTGAATTTGGAAGTGAGACTGAAGTGCACTGTGAATATATGTTCTCCACAGGCAAAGGATTTAGATATACATTATTGTTGCAAGAAAAAGTACTTAATAATATTTCTTCCCTACTATATTCTTTAGTGAACCTAACTCATTGGTAGGCTGTTAGCAACAATTTTGTTAAATAACTACGTGACATGATGTTTTTGTACTCAAAAGACATGAGATCACTCCCAATGCTAGTCCAACATGGCAATGCCTTAGGCATGGTGTCCGCCTAGGATAAAATTTGATGTCAACAATTAAAAGAGGAGAGAGAACAAGCTAGTGTCAAGGAACAAGCTTGGCTCAGATCTAAGACGCAAGAAACCACGGAACAAGCATTGGGGAAGGTAGTGTCCTCATAATTCATTAACTCATTTGTCTTTGGCCATGAAAAGTACCATAGGCATCATGTGTGGACACTCTGCGTCAGGATATTTAATGGTTGATACACTCTCTCATTCTTGGACATTTTGCATTGGGATTGGCCTGATGGCAAATGACTTCAAAACTATATAGTTCTACCTTTTGCGTCGCCTCGATGCTTTGCACCATCATCTTACACTGGATTGCCACATTATTGGACATAGAAGTTCATTGTGTTGAAAATAATTTCTGTAAATTTTACATGGCTTTGTGTGCAGCAAAAAACTTTGAAGTTATAATACGTTATGATATCGCTTCTTCATAGGTTCCAGTTGGTCATCTTGTATTCATGGTTCATGGCATTGGGCAGAGGCTGGAGAAAGCTAATCTTGTTGATGACGTTGTTGATTTCCGTCGAGTAACTGCTAACCTAGCTGAAAGATACTTAACTTCTTATCAAAGAAGCACTCAGAGGGTTCTATTTATTCCCTGTCAGGTAATAATTCAAGTTCTCCCCGTAAGTGATACATCCTGCAGGGATTTTTTTTCCTCGAATAAGAGGAGGGCTGTGCGTTATTTCTTTTAAGAATAAGAATAACCAGGTACAGAAAACACCACACAGGCAACTCTCGGTACTAGAACACAACACACCCAACCCAACCCCAGCAATGCAATAAGCTTATCACTATAGAATTCTAACATGTAGTCAATGGTTAACGTTATGAACTACTTTTTTATATATTCTAACAAAAAAGGCCTAGCACTTTACAGCATTACCTTTGAATATCGTCTATGTCTTAATATGAACTAACAAAATACTGGCTGCTATCAACTCACAGACATTTTGAGCCATATATATACACTTAATAACAGTTATTTAATTGTTGCTTATGTTTATTGATAAGAGAATACCCCCTCCCTTTCAAAATGTAGGTTGTTTTGGCTTTTTTTAGATTAATGATGTTTGCTATGCACCTATATATAATGTATGTCTAGGTGCATTGCAAAAGCTACGAACCTAGAAAAGCCAAAACGACATACATTTTGAAACGGAGGGAGCATATCACAAAGTTGTTTTTTTAATGCAATCATGATGTCATATGGTTAAATCTCCACTGTTGTTGACTTCCATTTCTAACACTGGTGCTTATTATTGCAGTGGAGGAAGGGTTTGAAGCTCAGTGGTGAACATACTGTTGAGAAACTCACTTTGGATGGAGTTAAAGGTCTTCGAGTTGCGTTAGGTGCCACAGTTCATGACGTTCTATATTACATGAGTCCTATCTACTGTCAGCATATTATTGACTCGGTAATTTGCTATATCACTGCAGAGGTTTTCTGTTCTTTGGCCCGTCTGTTTTTGCGGAACCCTTGATTTTGTTTGGTGGCTTTAGAACTTAATCTGATTAGTCCAAGCAACTTTTGATGACATTGATACGTCTTTGACTCTCTATCTTACTGCTCCAGATATCCTTCTTTGGTGTATATTAGAAAACCTGAATATTCTGTGATATTTTTATATATTACCTGAATGATTGAAAGTATATGTTGAACTCCTTACAATAAATTAGTAACTTGAACTTATTACAGGTCTCAAACCAGTTGAACAAGCTGTACATGAAATTTCTGAAGAGAAATCCTGGCTACAGTGGAAAGGTTTGTGTTTCATGACTCATTCACAATTTTCTTTATGATTGCAATTGTACTGATAATTGGATGAGAAATATTTTGCCTTGCCCTTTTTTTGCAGGTTTCATTGTATGGCCACTCGTTAGGAAGTGTTTTGTCTTATGATATACTTTGTCATCAAGAATCTCTTTGTGCCCCATTTCCAACAGAGTATCTGAAAATGGAATGCGCGTCTGATAGAAGTCAAGGAGCGAAATCAACCAATGAAGTTGCTGTACATGATTCAGCCACAGAGGATCAGGATACTTCTACTCTAAGGCATTCTTTTGCTGACAGTGTAAATGGTGTCATTGATGAAGATAGCACCAGAACTGATACTTCACATATGGATGGCATCCTCCCATCATGTGTGCTTGAGAATTCACCAAACAACAATGACACAGTTGTGTCATCTGTTGCAGTTGATGCTGAGCAAAATGATGAAGAAAATAAGGTTGAAAATTATCAGACAACATATACTGAGGAAGGGACAACTTCAGCTGAAGGATCTAGCATTTCAAGATCTGCTGAGGAAGTCCATGAAGAAGCTCTTGGCAAAGACAAACTGATTGTTTCACTAGAAGAGGAGGTATGACTAAACTGAATTCAGATAACTTCTAATATGCTTATCATCTGTGAATCTTCAACTTCATAAGAAGGCTCACCAGCTGTTTATTGCCTTGAAAGAAATGAGTAACATAGATATGTTTAATTAGTATTGAAATAAATGTATTGTAGGAACATTGAAGATTTACTTGCTCAGAATACTCAACAACTCACTTCAAAGCCCAAAATTAACAGTGTTATCTTGAAGCCAAGCAATAGTGCGAGTTATACTGACATAACAAATTGATGCCTATACTTCTTTATTCAGGTGAAACGTCTCAAAGCTAGACTAGAACAACTCGAACAACAGAATCATCTAGTGACTGAAAGCATCAGTGGTGTTGAGGGTCATGAAGGTAAGTAGTTGCTTTTGGTCCAAGACATCACTTAGAAGGCTTGTAATGTGTTTATTCTGATTTTTATGTGTATTTGTGATAGGTAAAAGTGCCAATCATGCCACGAACTCTGGCAAACTTTTCACGGCACAAGGAAGTACGAATCAGTCCTATTCACCACAAATCAGATACACGAAACTAAACTTTAAGGTAATATAGCCGGAGTAATTTTCAGTATTCTATCATTGCTTCTTTCACTTGAATTTTATGTCATCTTTGCATTATTTTTGGATATTCAGGTTGACACATTCTTTGCTGTTGGATCTCCCCTGGGTGTCTTTCTTTCCCTGCGTAATGTCCGTATTGGTATTGGTATGGAACATTTGACCGATAATAGTTCTGTTTATAAGTGGTTATTATTGTTGGAACAGCAATCAGCCCTTTGTGTATTTTTCACTTGCTTTATATCAGCCCGTTTTGTGTTTTTCTTATCCTTGTTTCTTTTGGGTTTCATCTCTAGCCTACTCCAACTTGCTTGGGACAAAAGGCTATGTTGTTGTTGTTGTTTCAATTTAGATAAATACATGGTGTTCTTGTTAGGTTTAGACTCATATGTTAAATTATATTGAGTTCTTTTAGCATTTCACCACCTTTGGAACTACCTGCTCGATAATGATTTATCACAAGTAATTTGAAGTTATTTATGATAGCCTGAACAAAGATCTGTGAAATTGCAGAAAGGGCTAATTGGCGAATGCTTCCATTATTGCCAGTTGTTCCATGTTTTGCTGTCTTATATCATTCCATGACTTGAATCTGAAGTTTATACCTTGTTCTAAAGGCAAGGGTCAAGATTATTGGCAAGATGCGAACATAATCGAAGAGATGCCATGCTGCCGGCAGATGTTCAACATTTTTCATCCTTTTGATCCTGTAGCATACAGGTCTGTAGCTTTCTTACAGTGTTTTTCTTATGTCATGTTTGGAGAGCTCATAAAATATACAATACTGCAATGGAACTAAATAATGGAACCTGATATGAAAAGATGTAGTGGATAACATTTGTGACATTTAGATACAGTTCTTTATTGCACTGGAAGACAGTGTACATACTGTTGCAAGTGAGGAATATGCCATATGAATCTAGGTGGGCTTTTATACAGAGTTGAACCACTTGTGTGTGAAGATTATCTAAAGAAGCGCCCTGTCATTGTACCCTACCATAGAGGTGGAAAGAGGATACATGTTGGAGTGCAGGTGGGTTATTCATAATTTGAACTGCCTGTTCTTTGCAGAGAGTGTTTTTTCTTTACTTGTCAGGAATGTATCTTGATTACCTTATTTGGGTTGATATATCATGTAGGAGTTCAAAGAAGATATTGCTGTACGTTCTCAAGCCATTGCCCATCAATTGAAGTCATTAAAGGTAAGGTCCGCACCTCTGCAAGGGTTATGTGCATTTGGTGCATGCTTTTAACAAACAGTAACGTGAATCTTGGTGCCTTTTGATATATTGAGCAGTATGTCTTAGGAATGATCTAGCAATGAAGCTGCTAATATAGCCCTAATGGATATGCGCTTTCAACTCTTTGAATTTTTTCCCCCTTGTATAGGTCAAAGCAGTTGCTGCTATGCTAGCATTGAGCAGAAATGAGACAGAAGGTATTCATTTTTATTTTTCATGTACATTTAAAATTGGAAACAAAAAGGTTCTGACACAATGCTAATCTTTATATTCATTTAGAGGATGGTGAGAGTGCTAATGAGAAAGACAGGTCATATGGTTCCATCATGATGGAAAGGCTGACAGGTTCACCGGAAGGACGAATTGACCATGTGCTTCAGGTGATAAAATTTATACTCTATATTGGTGTATTAATTACAGCACACTGTCAAGTGGCACACAATTCCAGAATCCCACCTTACGGTACTTCTGTGAAGACCTGGGTTTCACCACCAAAAGTACTAATTATTCAGTTAAAAAATAAATACTAATTTCTAAACTGTGGTTTGAGAACCCTGGTTAAGGTTTAATCATACAAAGGGGTGTGCCACTCTGAAATTTGTACTGCACAGTGTGAGGCAGTGCTCACACATTATTTGTAACTGACTGGCACATTCACACTTGCAGTGAACAATCCACTTTGGCTTTGCCATTCTTGTATGTTTACATTCAATGAATATCTTTCTATCTCAAAGTCTTAATCATGTTCTTGCAGGAGAAAACATTTCAACACTCGTATCTATCTGCTCTGGGAGCTCATACGTGAGTGTAAAAAGAAAAAAAATTCTTTCCTGTCGATTGATTATGGCGGTACCTTTTTAAATCTAGTTTCAGATTTGCACTGAACTTGGAATTGTTTCCTGTAGCAACTATTGGCGAGATCATGATACTGCGCTCTTCATTCTAAGACATTTGTACCGTGATATACCCGAGGAACCTCCAGTAAATGACCTTGGAAAGATGCCTATTAAGCTATTTTATGAGAGGGATCCATTTATTGAAGAAACACCCCTGACATTTGCAGATCAAGCATTAGTTAAGGAGTTCTCAAGAAAGGTGCGAACTTACTCGAAAAAAAAGGAGAATGATGCCAACCGCCAAGCCTCTTGATGGTACGTGAGATGATTGTTGTTCTCATTTCCTTTCAATCTTGTTACATATAAAGTTTTATTAGTTGTGAATAAGCCCCTTGCCTAGTTTCTTTGCTGCCAAGGGGTACTTGTTTACCTGAAATCTAAAATCCAACCTGATCATCAAATAGCTGATTTGGGGAGAGGCAAATTGGGAGGAACTGGCAACTCATCATTTTCTGTATTTTTAGTTGAATGAGACATACGTGAATAAACACTAAGCCTGATGTGTTTTTTTCTCTCCCCCCAGGTTCCATTATTTGTTGCCGCCATGTTACATCCTCACTGTCCTTGCCAACAATAAGGTGTAGGCATGGGATGGAACAACACTTCTGTAAAATGGTTATCCTCAGAAAAGAAGAATCCACGAAATGGTGCATTTTCACACTTACACCAGCAGAATTAGGGCACTGCAGAGAATGGTCTACAGAGTACGGGAGGGTTGCTGCTGCGAGGCACAACTTGCTCTATCCTATCCTGAATGCAATGTTGTACATAGAATCTGGCTGTAGGTTCGTGGAACTTGAATGTAATGTTGTAGCTGCACATATTACAGAATATGACAGGGATTAGTCTCGAAAGATGGCTGTAGTCTGTTCTCACGCGCGTTGCTTACAGTTATACCAGCACCAAAGCTAAAAGTCTTTCGTTGCTTGCATTTTTGCTTTTGCGGCAGTGTAGGGCAACGGCAAAGTAGCTTGTACTTGCTCGGCTACGCAATTGCACACTCATCAGAGGAGCGGGACGTCATAGGTGTTGTACTCCATGCCTTCCAGGTACATGAACTGCCCCCACGTTCTCCTCGCCACGGCGGAGTGGGAGCGCTCCACTGCATACGGGCAGACGCCGTCCATCTCCTGGGACGCGACCGCAAGGTCACCGGCCGTCCTGCATTGGCGTCAGTGTCATGTCAAGCATCGCCGTTTACAGCAGCGCAAGAGGGAAACAAATGGGAACCATGGATCATCGAACGCACCTGTGATGGAGGAGAACGCCACCGACGCCATCTCGATCTATGAAAACAGGCAACAACAGTTGCAACAATGCCATGTGCATTACTTCATTTTTGAGTCGTTATGATTCCCCGTCAGTTCTGGTTTTCCACCAACTGAGTTCTACAAGATGGTCGAGTCAAAAGGTCAGGTGTTTCATCAAATATTTAATCCCTTCGTACTCAAAGAACAACCAAGGTGTATTTCTATTCTGCACTTACAGCCCAGGTGATTAATTCACCATCATATACCAAGGTTTCATCAAATATTTTATCCGAAACTCAAGTGTTGTGATTAATTCACCATCATATACTGGATCTTGGGAAGAGGGCGTGGTAAGTGCATTTGTCCTCCTTCAGCTTCCAGTCCCAAGATCCAATACCGGCTTTACCGACTCCCTTGTATAATTAAATTTGGACGATTATTGACCATGATGCCTACTCATATGCATACAAATAAATTACAGCTTGTAAAATAGAACCAAACGGCACTCCAACTTACAATTGCCACCATATCATTCATGGTCATGCTAAACATTGCAACCTTCTTGCCTTTATCGTCGAATCTCCTCTTCCAGGTCCTCGATGCAGGTTGGGAACAGTCGGTGAAAACTCATGTAGTCATGTGAGACTAGTTTGCTTGCTGAAGAGAGCAAAGGTTCGAAAGCTGCTTGAAACAAGTCCTTTCCGGTTTGTCATGTGAGACTAGTTTGCTTGCTGAAGAGAGCAAAGGTTCGAAAGCTGCTTGAAACAAGTCCTTTCCGGTTTGTCATGTGAGACTAGTTTGCCGGCGTCGTTTTTCCTCGAATTTCAATTGCGCTTATATTCATCACTGTAGGACTTGGGTTCAAGCTTTTCCAGCCCCTTTTCATCAATGGACTCCTGACGTCTACGAAGGAGTGTGGTTCGTTCGACAAATTCCTACCTCTATATCTATCTCTGAGGTGTTTGGGTTTTGCAAAACTCCATAGACATGCAGAAGAGAAATGTTATCCCCACCCCGACTAAGACAAAACTTTTACCAAAAGTTTATTGTGATCTTTTTGTTCAAATAACAATTAAGGTGAAGCAGGGTCAGGAACGACGAATCTCTTTATGATAAACAGATCCATTTTGCAAGCTCGTTATTACGGGTAGTTCCTACAAAGAATCGGACTAATAACGTATACAATGCTTGAATTATCGATGTAGATGCTACATAGTGGGGAGGAGTCCAGGCGGCGAGCGGGATTAGGAGGGAGTTTTAGTAAAAAAATGATTAACAAAGTTAATGTGGGAGGGTTACTTTGTTAAAATTTTTCACTCTCTGTTGGGTCATCGGATGGAGATTCTGCGTCCCTGATTGGAGTTTGCATACGAAACTAATTTTGTGCCTATTAAGAATGACAACGTATATATGAGAACTCAATCCCCATAAGAACTATGATAAATAGATCTTGATCCAAGGGAGAGGTGAGAAGGAGGTGTTGACACAAAAATCGGGACTTGACAGATGCGTCAACGCACGAGCGAAGGCGTTGTTGGGTATGGCACCCCAGTACCCGTAGAGAAACCTACTCGAAGGAAGGAAATAAGAAGTCGGACTCCTACTAGGACTCTACTCTGTAATCCTACTAGGACTCCAACATTGTAACCGACTAGTTCCCCGCCCCCTGGGATATATAAAGGAGGGCAGGGGTGCCTAGATCGATAGACCATAGACTCAGGGAGAACCACCAAGTCTCTCAACAGAGAGACACACATTACATCCATACGCAATACAAACCACCAAACATGACGTAGGGTATTACGCTATCTTGGCGGCCCGAACCTGTCTAAACCTTGTGTTGTGTAGCCATTGCGTTCCTGATCTCGACGAAACCCCACCTGAAATCTACTACCTCGGGATACCCCTCGGTAGGATTGACGGTAGAACACCGACATCTGGCGCGTCAAGTAGGGGATTCATCGAAGATCCCGTGGTGAACTCAATGGCGTCTACGAAGCTCGGATTGAACTGCTCGAGTTGTTCATCGAGTAGTTCAGATTTGAGCACCCACCCACCCTGATCCCCAAGAAGATCAATCTACTCGGTGCGAAGCAGTTGTTGTTCGCGTGATCCATCCAGCCACTCAACATATCATCCCGTCGTTTGTTTCAAGTTTCTGGTCAAATTCGCCGCAAGATGTGCTGTTACTTCAGGAAGACGTCAAAGTCCAGGGCTCATTGGCAGTTTTCCTGATCCCCGTCATGTTCAAGATGGAAGCTAAGTCTGGTCCGATCAAAGCGTTGAGAGCAACTTCACAGCTAGTTGGCGCACAGAGAAGCTAATTGCTAATTGCTACATCAGATGGGAACACTTCAGCTATGCGCACAGAGAGACAACTTGTTTGCAGCACCGACATACAATCTCCTACGCTACGCCGTCAAGTTCCAAGCCAAGAACAACTCGATTTCCGAGTCGAGTCCGAAACGGAGCAAGAGCCAGTATTCGATCTCGACGAGTTCTCATCTAAAGCTGCGCATGTGAAACCAGATATTGAAGAAGAGCAGAGCATCGGGCTGCTGCCCATTACTGTATAGCTGAAAAATCAATTTGCTCTCGGAAGGCCACCTCAAGATATACTGCATGACTTCCGCACGTACTACTCCATGCAAGCCTACGTGAAGCAATCAAGAAAACAACCGTTGCAATTCCATGCTACGTGAAACGGAGGAACTTGGAAGCGATCACTCTTGTTCTGCGCGAGCAATCATCAAGCCAGAGCTCTGTACGTGTATCAAGTCAAGGTGCAAAAATCTTCAGGCTGCGAGCGACGACCTCAACTGTTTGGCACAACTTCAGTTCGCACCGCTGACGTGCCGCCGGCGTCCACGGCTACTCGCTTGCACCGCGGTGCCACTTCATCGACAAGGCCGCGAGCTTCGCCGATGAACTTGACGCAGCTCCCGCTTACGCCCGACGATTTCGACTACTTCAAAAGCTTGCACCGCCGTCGACAACCCGAAATTACTCGGCAAGGACCTTCACACACTCAAATTAGTCGGAATCAACTCTGACTAGTCCGCTTCATCAACAAACGACAATAAACAAGCTAAGTGACTTGTTTCAATTATTTTTATTAAATTCTCTATCTTGTTCTAACAAGAGGCCAAGCGCCGACTACTTTGTTCGGGTATGCCTCTCAACGAGATTTACGCAGTTACTCTCGGAGGCTACACCGACTACTTCGCGCACAAAACACGCTCTTGCCGACTGCTTTATAAGTCTGCATCCTCTTTGTCGCACAGTCGACTACTTATTTCGCCGATTACTCTTAATGGTCGTTATTCTTCTCGAGTAGCAAATGCCTTAATCCGTGAAACCTTGAGTTTTTAGTCAGTACCTAACCGACTCATAAAAACATGAGCGACTCATACATATGAGGTAAGGCAGTACGAGACCAGGGTGATAAAACGTAACAGGTGTACTACTCGGGAGAATACATGGCCTAACAAGAGCTCAGCATGCCTAAGAATTGGCGTTTTATTCTCTTACTTGATACAATTTCGGTATATTGAATATTTCACAATATGTACTACATAATGTGTTAATTGTCTTTTTTCAGGTGACAACTCTTTAGGCCCCGCAGCGTGCCATCACATCTTCGCCAGCTTCCATGCTCGGGGGCTGACGCTAAAATTACAACTCGGTTCGCCATCAGGCTTACCTAGTTGCCTTTGTTCAGCATATTCGAGTCGCCAAGTACCAATGATGGGCCACAACTACATTGGCACCCGACTCCTGTTTCTGGGGAGATCGCGGCGTGACAAGTCAACCACAACCTTCTCTGTTTTGCTACTCTATTGATGGTGGCTATTTCGACTACATACTACTCGACGCATCTCTGCTGACTCCTATGCTCGGGGGCTGGGTGCAAGAAAAGCACTCGATTGACGAGATTTGAAGGAGTATTTGCAACCTGAATTAAAAGGCATTCGGTATTTTGAGAAAAGAATATCGGCTTAACCATTATTCTGGGAGACGTCCCGGGATAAACGGGTTATTCTGATTTTTCTTAGAACAAGATTCGAGTTGACCATTATTTCTGGGCGCAAATTACTACTCGGATGATGATCTCCAAGATGATTCGATGAACACTAAGCTTGCTGGACTCTTGAATTGGTTATTCTAAATCATTTCAAGGCTCGAGGGCTGATAGGCGATATACAACGACTGTTGATTTTTCAACACAAAGAATGGAGACTCAAATCAAGACCCTCGGCTTGATTCTACGATTCAAACCAAGGCTCGGGGGATACTTGATATCAAGTGCAGTTTTTTCAAATTGCACATTTCAAGACAAGACGAAGATTCAAGATTCTGTGGACCCTCAGCCTGATTCTTCGACTCAACCTAAGGCTCGGGGGCTACTCCACATGGAGTGCGACTTTTGCCGTACCCCATATTGAATATTGAAGACTACAAGTTGATCAAGATCAACAGGGCATGAGCACCTCACAACCTTATGTCAACCAAGGACTTTCCAAGATCGACAAGACAAGTACTCGAAGAACTAGCAGAAGCTCAAGAAAGTACTCGAAGCACTCAAAAATGTACTCGATAGACTTGGCAAGTACTCGGTTGATAGCAAGAACTCGGCAATGAAGCGCTCAGGGGCTTGTTGGGTATGGAACCCCAGTACCTGTAGGAGAAACCACTCGAAGGAAGGAAATAAGAAGTCGGACTCCTACTAGGACTCTACTCTGTAATCTACTAGGACACCAATTTGTAACCGACTAGTTCCCCGCCCCTGGGATATATAAAGGAGGGCAGAGGTGCCTAGATCGATAGACCATAGACTCAGGGAGAACCACCAAGTCTCTCAGCAGAGAGACACACATTACATCCATACGCAATACAAACCACCAAACAGGATGTAGGGTATTACGCTATCTTGGCGGCCCGAACTTGTCTAAACCTTGTGTTGTGTAGCCATTGCGTTCCTGATCTCGACGAAACCCCACCTGAAATCTACTACCTCGGGATACCCCTCGGTAGGATTGACGGTAGAACACCGACAAGCGTGGCCTTGAAAACCGAGGCGTGCCAGTCAATCTGACCTGCTGATTGACAAGGAAGAAAAAGTCGTAAAATCCTGGCCGAATCGGCTGATTGTCGAGACTGCCGAGAAACGGCTAATCAGATTAGCCGAGACTTTATAAACAATGTTTAGAAACAGATCTTGTCGGCTATAGCTGGATGATATACTGGACAAATCACTTGATAATGAGCCGACAACAATCTAGATCTAAACAGGATAAATTGGTGATAAAAACTAAAACAACAATAATTGATATGAAACTTGCGGATCTAGCAAATATCGATAACTGTTGAATAAATCTAGACGAAACCTCAGCGATGCGCCCGGAGGTTAAAGCCCAGAAATTACTCGGTAAAAGCGGAACTCACAAGCAAGCCAGAGATCAAGGCGATGCTGCCCGACGAACTTGAAAGAACTCGTGAAGAAAATAAAAAGGATGGCGAAGCCGCCGGTACGAAAAAATAAAGGTACTGAAATAAAAGGGTTTGTTTATTGATGCTGTGATAAAACGTTTATAATGCCCATAGGCACATACTTATACTCTGGACACCCTAAACTGGTCACGGCGTACTCAACTTGCTGAAAAAGAAAATATGTAAACAAACTAACATTAAGATACATGGACTCTATTTTTCCTTCTGTAGAATCCTGATTAATAAAGTTCTTTCCGTCCAATCCGCATGGCGTAACTGTCCGGGACTTCCCTTTCTGTTATTTAAATCAATAAGCTTTCGACTCTATCGGCAAGTAGTTCATCAGTATCTTCTATTTCTATGGACCGATTCCTTTTTCCCGATTTTGCAGATTCCTGCCGATTGCTAATTTGTTCCTACCCCTGCATGCACGTGATTACTTGCCATTCTTCATTATTTTAATCTCCATTTGCCTCACGTATGTAGTTTTTCCTTCTTTAAACATTCCTTTCTTTAATTACCTTGCCTCACGTACAAGCCCCTCCTCCGATTCTCTCTGACTACTGATTCTTTTGACTGCCGATTCTTTCTCTTTAATTAATCCAATCTGCACTATGACTTCTGGACTTCACGTAGCTCTTCTGGATGTGGGCCCATGCTAATTTCTGAATTATTCTTGAGCATCATTTACGTGACAGCTTTGCCCATCGGATCAAAACAAGAATGAACCTGCTCCCGTGACAAGTAACCCATCTGCCAATTAGTACCCATCGAAATTTCCTTCCATCGGATTTATTGGATCCAATCGGTTTTACTGGATTCCATTGGCATGCTTCTTAATTAATTAACTCAGCCACCATGCTATCAACCAAAATCCTTCACGTTATGTCCATGCAAGCTCTTTTAATTTTCACTTGTTCACAGATGAATTCCTAACTAGCAGGCTCCTGGTTCATCAGCAATTCTGACTGTTCACGGGCTTTCACATTGATGCTATATAGCCGATTTCTCCAGCTCTGACACGTGTCAAAAAACGGTGTCAACAGAAGGATATGCAAAAGTATGATTACCATGCATGGGAGGGGGTGGTGATTTTGCAAATCCCCTCCGACCTCTCCCTACGCGCTCCCCTTGAATACTAAAAGCCCTATTGCTAGTTGATTATTTTTAACAACGGAAGTTGCAGATTTCCAACCATGTATGATACGTAGTATACTAGGATGTCAGGCGCGCTAACATCCGTTCCGTTGGTAAAAGAATCAGGTCTTCAAAGCAGAATTCTAAATGCTTCGATTATGAGCGTATATATATTCACATCTGGCACATATATTCCTTGCTCGTTTCTGTCACCATTTCAAAAGGTTTACGTACGTACTCCCTTGCAGCAGCCAGCAGGCAAAGCATTACAGCAAATCGTGCAGTCATTAGGACCCTACCGTTACAATGAAAAGAATGCATTAGCTTGTTTGTCAAATCATTGTAAGGAAAATAAGCATCTTGCTCTTAACCATCCATTGAATCCGATGGGTGTATGCATATACTGTGCAAGAACTAAAATTACACACCGGAAAAACAAAAAATTAATGAAGCTGCTATTTGACATGGCTAGCAGCAAAAGGTGTGAGGATGTTTGCCGGATTTACCATTGCACACCTTGATGCACCTGGTGCCGACCAGACCGTGATGCTGATCCTACCCAGAGTCGAGGACCTGACAGCCCGTCATATGCTCCTGTCCAACCTGACATGCATCGTTTCCTTCCATCAACTGCGGCAAATAAAAAAAATTTCTAGATTTGCGCACAAGGGAGATTTGCGTGGAACCAAACCATGGAGGACCATCAATTTAGAGGGACGGCGGGCAGGGCGGATGGGGTGTGGGCGTGTGGCCAGCTTGAGCAGGGCTGCATCTTTCTGCGAGAGAAGAACGAATAAGCCCATGTCGTTGTTCTCCACCGCGTCAAGCACGCGGGATTTTTCTTGCCGATGCCCGAGGCAACGCGGATGACCAGGGAGTTGAGCCGGATGGCTGGATCGGGAAGACTAGCGACGACACGGGGAAACCAAGTGGGCGACGGCCGTGCGAGCCGATGATTTTTTCAACCGTCGTTGACGACACTAGGTCGGACGCAACCGCGTAAGACTGCCACGTACCATACCGCTCCGTGCGCTACGTGTATGTGCTGTAACTTTCTTTTTTTCTAAACAATATACGTGGTGTGATAAAACTGGTGAAGCAGGCGAGAGGCGCGCGAGCCTCCAAAACTCCCTGCGATATAACTACAACAACTACAACTATTCATACGTTCCCCACCCGGGAGGGAAAGGACTCCTCCAATTTCCTCCTCTCCTCTCGCCGCCGGCGCCGGCGCGACTTCCTCCGCGCCTTGTCCGATTCCAATTCCAGTCCAAACCCAATCCCCAAACCGAGTTCAAAACCAGCCAAGAACAGATCGTGGGAACAGACCGTGGGAGATCTGAGGCAGGGGAAACGGAGCCGAGGCGAGATCTCTCGGTAGGGAGGTATCGTCGTCTACAGATCGCGGGAGTAGTCCTGTACCATGGAGGCGCCGGCGCTGCAGAGCGAGCAGCAACAGCCTCGGCGAACCCTAGCCTCGAGTAAGTCTCAAACTGTTTTTGACGTGCTTGCAGTTTTCTTCATCGCTTCATAAAGGGAAAAAGGTCTTTTTCGTGTGCTAAACCGATTCACTTAGACTGCTGTCACTTTGGTAGATTAATCCTCCAATCAGCTTCTTTTAGTATCCCCATATGTCTACAATTCTACATATGTTTGTTAAAAAGACCCTTTTTTCCCACTTCGAGCATACATCATAGGTGAGTGCGTAGCTTGTAGATTCGGCTTTGAGAGGATGTTTCGAGAAACTGTTGTCATCTCAGCTTGACTTCATTCTCATAGATTCTCATAGGTCAGATGGGCTCTCACAACCATGCTTGTTGGGTTGCAGATGGATTGGTTGCTCATGCCCCACTAGATGAAATTCAGGGCTCGCACTCACCCTGTCATCGAGTTGATGGTGGCGACTCCAAAGATGGAGAAGCATCGGGATATTCAATCCCTGAACTTCCTCAGGTATGGCAGCAAAAAAATTCTGATATGGAATTGCAATCTTAATTTACAGGAACTACTCTAACCACACATTCATATGACTAAGGTATCGATGATCTTGATGCAGGACATCTGGCGCCATATACATTCTTTAATGCCAATGGATGAGGCTGCTCGTGCTGCTTGCCTTTCTCACGCCTTTCTAAGTTCCTGGAGGTGCTATCCCAAACTCGATTTGAATCGGCGCACACTTTGGTCAAAGGCATGTCGTGAAAATTTAAGTTGCAGAATTGACAACATTCTGAGAAATCACTCAGGCATTGGCTTGAAGATATTGAGGCTTGATTTACGTTCACGACACATTCCCTTTCCTTGTATCGACAAGTGGCTTCAGGTTTCTGTTACACCAGGAATTGAAGAGCTCACACTTTTGCTACATAAAAAGTATAAATTGCCATGCTCACTTTTATCTGATGGGGTTAGAAGCACAATTCGGTCTCTTCAACTTGATTATTGCATCTTCCATCCCATGCTTGACCTTGGCCCATTGAGGAGCCTAACAATACTGAGACTGAGTCATGTTCATATTACAGGGGAGGAATTAGAGTGCCTTCTTTCCAACTCCCTTGTTTTGGAGCATTTGGACCTCAATGATTGTAAGGAGTTAACTTTCCTGAGGATACCTTCTGTGCTGCTGCAGCTCAGCTACCTGAGCGTTATTGGATGTTGGGATCTGCAAGTTATAGAGAATAAAGCATCAAATCTCTCCAGTTTAACCCTTATTGGAGAAGTTTCAAAACTCTCACTTGGAGAAACATCACAAATGAAGTGCTTGGGCTTGCGTCGTGAGAACGTTGTCTGCTATGCTCGTGCTAATCTTCCATCCATTATGCCAAACCTTGAGACTCTGGAGTTAGGATCGTGGTCTGAGGTAATTTTCATACTGTGCTGTGCAGGTGTATAATAATCTAAACGTGACACGTTTGTTGTGTAGGTGAATACACCGATGCTGCCCACCAAATTCCTCAACCTCAAGCACTTGGCCATTCAGATCAACGGAGAGACCTTGTCTCCGTCCTATGATTATTTTTCAATGGTTTCATTCTTGGATGCATCTCCTTCCTTGGAGACTTGGTGGCTAGATGTAAGGCGATGCTCATCCTACCTTGCAAATTTAGATAACTGGTCACTCATTTGGGTGTTTACATTGATTTAATTTCCTCTTTTTATCTTCAGGTCTCTCAAGAAGATATGAAACATGAATCTATTTTTGGAGGTTCTTCACATTTGAGGCAGCTGCCTGAACGCCACAATGCCCACCGCCTCAAGAGTTTTGAGGTCATAGGATTCAGCTCTGCAAAGGGCTTGGTTGAGTTAACATGGTGTATTGTCAAGAGCGCAATCTCACTTGAGCAACTTACATTGGACACCCTTTGTGGTAATGGTCAGTGTTCTGACCCCGGGGATAAAATATGTTGTTCCGTTAGCAATGCTGTGCTCGAGGAAGCCTTCAGAGGGGTGGAGGCGATAAGAAAGTACATTGAGGATGAAGTCCCTCCTACAGCTAAGCTGATTGTTCTGGAACCTTGCCCACTGTGTCATGGCACTACAGTAGATTATGATAGGTAGCTCCCGCAAGTGGCAGAGGATGATGCGATGATGGCGGGTGAAAGTTTTCATAAGTTATCTTAATTGTGTCATGTACAATGATTTTAATTTATGCGATATGAATTGGACTTATGTTTCTTAGATTGTGGACAAGTTATATGCTAAGTAGCCGATTTATGATGAATCTTGTGAGTTGTTTGACTGGATACTCTGGCTGTATGTGATGCGCGTGCAAATTTTGTATGCGCTTAGTGTTTCCATGACTGCATGATGTTGCTTGAAACAACTGTTATGGTGATATTTTCTGGTCGCATGGAATATGTACAATGCAATCTTCGAACTGTATGGCGAGCTTGGTCTGGTATAGTTGGCAATGATGTTTTAAAGTTATGTATGTACTGGAGTTGATGACACATGATTGGCATACCAGTGCTGTGCGTCTTGCATCTAATGTAAGCATGGACGCTTACTGAATGGGAATTCATCTGTTCTGTGTGATGATCATCACTCCAAAAGTACTTGACTTGTAGAAACATTATCTGTAACTGTGTCTTTGAAGGGCCAATATTTAGCATTCTGAATTGGATCATTTGTCATGCAGCTGATGCGGACACACCAGAAAGTCCTTGTGCCTGGACTATCTTATTGGACTTTTGTTGTTGGAATGGTCGTTGTTGCTTATGTAGTCATCATAGGGAAAGTTGAAACTGAATAATGATTCTGGGTTCATAACTTATAAATGTGCATCTGGCTATCAAAGCCTTTGTCATACGTGATTTGATTTGCTACCTTTAAAGTGAGACACACTGCAGTACTGATTCTGGGTCCATTACTTGTGTTATAAATATAGACTGCAGAATGGTGGATATGGTAGATGGGTGAAATTTGTTGCTCACTAATTTTGGTATACTGTCATGTTCAGCAACTAGTAGTCTTCTGACAGATTATACTCATTTAATGGACTAACTTATACTTTGTACCTAGAGGGTATACATATATCTCACTGTTGAATACATTTTAGGCCATTCTTAAAGCAATTGACAAAGGGGATATTGTAAACAGTGGTGTTCATCAGGATAGCAAGGGTGGTTCTGTTGGTAAAGGTAATTGTAATTGTAATGTGGTGCATCAAAACAACCAAATTCCATTGAGTTTTTTTTTTTTTTTTTTTTTTTTTTGGCTGTGCTAAGCTTAGATGCATATTTTCTCACTGAATGCTCTTCTAAATTTCTCCAGCTGGTAGAGAAGATCAGCAAGGAGGCATAGAAGAATATAAAGGAGAAACTTTTGGAAGGGGTACCTACCTAACTTGCCTTGCAGTTTACACAATTTTGTTGTTCACAGCATCTTACATGATTGAACAAACTTAAAGTGATCATGTAGGGAGGATCGTCCATTCATGTATTTATTGTTTGTCAAACAGTCTTATAATCTTGAGGATCATGCTTTTTTTTGTTACTTGTATGATATTCGGCTCTATGATATCAAGTCACATGTAAGGCCCTTACATATAAAAGGAAAATTAGAATATCATTTAATAGGAAAAACAACATTCAAACTGGTATGCAGTGGCTTCAAAATTCATATTGACATCACTCAGAAGCTTGTCTAATACTGGAGAACTCCTTTGTTTTCTTTCGTGTAGCATAGTTATTATGTAATTTGAAGCTGCACTTGGTCTCCCCCTTAAAAGCTGCTCTATCTTTGATAGGTGTTCCTGGGAATATTGCTTTGCCAGCCAGAAGGGAGTCATTGCGGCCTGGAACATCTACTTATGTTGTTCCACAAAGATCTCAGTTTATTGGAGAGCATAGACTCGGACCATCTTCTGAGTTTGTGGGGCACCAAACACCCAATTTCTTAAATCAAGAAACTAAAACTGTTGGCATACCGGGTGTTGATGACTTTGCCAGTATGGTGCAGCCTCATCCTAATCCGGAAAGCCTCTCTCTATTCTACAAAGATCCACAAGGTCAAGTTCAAGGCCCTTTTTCTGGTGCCGACATTATTGGCTGGTTTGAGGCTGATTATTTTGGTATTGATTTGCTGGTTCGTGTTGTGAATGCACCATTGCACCCCCTGATATTCCTTTCTTAATGCTTGGGGATGTTATGCCTCACCTGCGAGCAAAGGTTAGGCCACCACCAGGGTTTGCCACTTCAAAGTCAAGTGATATGCTAGTTCTGGAGGCTCAACCTGCAGGGAAGCTCATCAGCTCCGCTAGCATGCAAACAGGATCAGCTGGCATTGGAATATTTGACAGTTGGTCAAGTAGGAAAGATAATGCAGTTGAGGCTCAAAATCGTTTCCTAGAGTCACTTATGTCTAATAATGTGCGCAATCCTTCGGCAGACACCATCTCTATAACTCGAGGTTGGTTACTATTAAGAATTCTATATATGCTTACTGTATTCCATATTTATTTGTGTTAACCTTTTTTGGTACCTGTCATACATGCATCCTTGTCTTACACTGCTTTTCTTCCGAACCAGGTATGAATGAACTTGGCAGTAGTAGCTTTGGCAACATTTCTGTGGGTGGAGTCGAGGGTGGGATCAATATGAATTATCTTTTGGTACATAAAGGATTGTTGGAGAAGCAAAATTCTTTGCAAAACCCTGTTCCCTAGGTCAGGAGAAGCTGTTCCAAGATCACAAGCTCCTAACAAGGATGTAGCCCAGAAGCATCCATCCTACATTCTAAATTGCTCCCTCAGATGGCACATCTCGCCAATCTTTGCAATCTCAGAATGTTGATTTTCCTTGCCATGCTGCAACCAAAGGAGAAGCCTCAAGTGCCTACTGGTTATTCTGGATTGCCGCTATGGTCCAACTTGCATGTGTAGACCTCGCTCAAGGGGCACTTAACATGCGTCAAGATCTGCAGCACTCTCAGAACATTGGTACTGGTGCTCAACAGCACAGCTTCATGCCACAAACCCGACCAGCTTTGGTGTGGCAGAACCGCTCAAATTAATCCGGCTTAAGTGCGCTAACCTTACATTGGTCATCACACAATTAAATCGGAGTAATCTGACAGTCTGTCGGGTCAAGCCCGATGCAACCACGGACGGTTACCTCGATCGAAACCAGTCATACAAATACCCACTCGAAGGTGGATCCCAGAGATTACAACACTTCCACAAATATTAAACAGGTCCCACTTGAGGTAATTTTATTACAAAACCAAGTTCAGTGCATAAAGTACCATTATCTCAGAGTTTTGAAAGCAGCGGAAAACAACTAAATATTCGAAGTCGCAGCAACATCACGTGAAGCCATCGTGACGTCACTCTGAAGCATCCTCGTCCCAAACAACAGACCAGCCAGGAGGAAGGGTGGTTGGCCAAGTAAGACCGGCAACCATCTCCTCAAGAGCGCTACCTGAAAACAATGCCACAAGCAAGGCTGAGTATACTAATACTCAGCAAGACTTAACCGTCGGGTGACAGCTACATCACCAACTTCTAGACATGCAAGGCTTTTGGCTGGTGGGTTTGTTTTGCCAAAGAGCGGCTAAGAGTGGATCCTTACCTTCAATATTTTAGCATCAAATTCTAGTTAAGTTAACCATTCTAGGTAAGCAATCTGTACTAATCAAGCAAGTGGAGCAAGCATTTAAGCAAACATCAAGTTTCTTTCATTCATCATGTTCCACTTCTTACTCTATGCAGCAGCGGGGTTAAGCAGTCTCATTAGCTGCGAGAGACAGACAGTTCGAACCGATTTTAACCTTGCAAGGGGGGATCCAAACACTCGGATCATCGCACTCAGCCAAAGGCTAGCGCTACCAGGTAGTTCCCATCAATCCCCCAGTCGCGTCCAGGACCAAACTCCCCCTGGCATACGAGGTCTAAGCCTGGCCGAACCAACACTTACGCCCCTCGTACCCACATGTTCGAAGCATGGGGAAGAAGTTCCCGATAGGAGTAGGAAAAAGTCCGCACCCTGGAGTCATGTAGGTACTAAACTTACCGACCCCATAGAATCGACAAGCGCTTGGTACTTTCAAAAGCTTAACCGTCGGTACCACACCATTCGGCCTTAATCAACATTAGCATACACGGACGGGGCATCTACATGACAAAAATCCCCGCCCGTCATCCTTATGATTCCAACATAAGTAAGGCAGTTGATTCCTATATCTCGCGAGTGACAGAAAATCACTCGACTTTTACCGGGTCCTTATAGCGGGGCAGCTATCGACCTATCATACTAGTATTGCAAAGCATAGGTACCTAGGATCATGCAACTAGGGTTTCAATTCAACTCCTGAACGTAAATGCACAAACATAAACTTAGCCAAACATAGTTGCATGTATTTGAAACATAGGACATGCTCCGGGGCTTGCCTTCGGGCACAAAGTTAGCTTGGGAGTCCTCTGCAACCGCGTTCGGGTCTTGCTCGACCTGGACAGCGTTCACCTCGACTTCTGCTTGGCCTTCTCCTTCAGCGGGGACCAGCTCGTAGTCTCCGTCGGCGAGGGCAGGTTCTACACGAATGCATATGCAATAAGAGTATGATCTTGGGTCGAGTCATCATAGTTGCACAATGATGAACCCGGGTGGATTTCATTTTGTTGATGGTGATTGTGTACACATATTTTATTTATCTTTGACTTCACCACCAAACAGTAAGAGTGTGTGTGAGATGATTTCAGTTTATCTAACCATTTATTAAAAACAACTTATTCTTATTTATCCCATTTAGCAAAGAAACTTTCATAAATTATTCTGGCAGTTTGGTTCACTATTAAAAAGTGAGAAAATTACTGTGTGCTCTTTGTGGTTTACTTGATTTGCTGACCAAAATTTAAGTAAAGATCATGCATATATTAACCACAACAAAATAAACAAGAACAGCACACTAGCATCAAGAATAAATCCTAAGCACTCACACTATCATCCAAAGGTCCTTAGAATTTTACCAGAGCCTAAACTAGTCTAAGCAAGCTCACACGCCAAAGGATAGCTCCAAAAGATTTGAAGATCCTGCTGTTTGAATTACTCCGTTTTAAACTGGTATGAATTAAAAGTGCAAGTTAGCCAGCTCAAACTAAGCTCTACTATTAAACAGACAGGCATCAGAGTACCACAAGGCTTCTGCGAACAGAAAGCACTCAGAAACTTCACCGACTGGTTATTAACAAGGTGGAACCAGTCGTGGAGTGCCAGCCTAAACAATTAGTACTCGAAATCTAGTGTGTAGCTTTGCACCAACTTCTACAGCAGTATAGGAACTACTCAGAGCATAACATAACCAAAAGCTAGCACAAACAAGCAAGGATTCCAAACTGTGCACAGACTAGAGCATGAACAGATTTGAATCTAACTCAGAATCTACACAGAAAACACCTATACATGTTTTCTAGAAAAGGTAGAGCACAGCACCAGGAATACAACAAGACTGGTTTTGCATCAAACTGATTTTCCTACGATTTTTATTCGATTTCCAAAGTTTCAGGATTGAGCTTTAGATTTGAACAATCTATCTACAGATTAACCCCTGGAAACTTGTGCTAAGGCCTCTAGAAAGATCTGTGACTGGGCCGAGTGGTTCCTGGCCATGGCCGGCGGCTAGTTGGCCGAAATCCGGCGAAGTGGGGCCACGAGGCTTAACAATAACCAGTCGTGTGGGCTCGGAGATGCTCACCGCCTTACCTCGAGTGGATCACGAGTGGATTGGTGACCGGAGGTGGCGCGACGGCGGTGGATGGCGGAGCTAGGCGGCGGCGGCTCTGCTCGAGTTAGCTCCGGCGGCTAGAGTGGTTATTGGCACTCGGCTGAGGTCGGCCGTTTATAGGCAGTCGAGGCGAGGCTCGAACTGCGGCTCGGAGCAACGAAGCAGCCACGCGGAGCTTCGGGCGGCGCATCGATGGCTGCCGCGGCGGACATGGCTCGCCGGTCGGCGGCCTGTCGCAGCGGGGCGGCGCTGAGCTGGGTGGTCGGTGGCCGGTCGGGGGAAGTTCGCGCGCGGGTTGGCGAGAGGCTGGGGCCCACGGCGACTGGCTTGCCGGCCCTGGTCGGGGCAGCGGCGCTGCAGCCCGCCGGCGG
Source organism: Urochloa ruziziensis (assembly GCA_015476505.1). Classification (NCBI taxonomy): domain Eukaryota; kingdom Viridiplantae; phylum Streptophyta; class Magnoliopsida; order Poales; family Poaceae; genus Urochloa; species Urochloa ruziziensis. The sequence goes on along the minus strand of CM027124.1, from coordinate 4,506,929 downwards.
GTCGCCGGCGACCACGTGGCGCTCGCCGGGCGCCCGTCGCATCTGGTCGGAGGGGTGCGGGGGACAGAGCGGTTTGTCGGGGACGACCGCGGGGACAGCGCGCGACGCATTTAAGGCGCGGCCTCGGCGTCCGCGTCAGAAGCTGGCCGCCGCGTGGCGGCGCTGTCGGGCGCGTGACTCGCGGCGCCGGAGTGCGCCGGCAATTCGTCGAACACATGCCGGGCGTCCCTTCAACCCAACTTTTCTCCGAAATTTTGAACTGAAGTTCAAAATCTCCAAAACACAAAGTTGTGTTCCAAGTTACCAGCTACAACTTTTGTAAAGGTTGACCTATGAAAAAGTGAGTGGATTCGAGAGAAAACTGAGTAGAAAACAGTATGAACTCGGGTGCCAGTCTGCAGTGAACTTCTGTGTTTTGACTGACTTTGACTGGGATTTAAGGTGCTTTCCACTCAAAATCTCGAAACGTGCCAATTGACAAAAATGTGTCCCGTTAAAAACTGAACAACTTTTGTATTGGTCGATTTTTCAAGTTCTTAAGTGAAATTTCGAAATCGAACCATGCCAACCGTGAAAGGTCAAAAGTTCACCGAGGTGCAAGGGAATTTTTGGTAGGATTCCTTAAGTGAAAATCTAGGTGAGGTCAAATTAAACTTAATTGGGCTAAGACAAAAGGTTTAGCAGGTGATTAAGCTAATGAACACCTAGATTGTCACATTTGGCTCATTTGCCACCTGAGAAGCTTGCCTGAGATATCTCAAGATGCACAGCTCTTAAATATGCTTCAGCAGCAGTATCTGTTGTCACAACTACAGTTGCAATCACAGACACCTTTGGCACCTCAGCCTCAACTCTCTATGTTGGACAAGATGTTATTGCTCAAGCAGCAGCAGCAACAACAACAACTGCAACTGCTACAGCTTGAGCAGCAGCAGAAGTTATTGTTGCAGCAGCAACAACTACTTTCTCATATTGGCACCTCATGGACATCCCAATCAGCAGATTGATGATTCTTATGGATTGAAGCATCATTCTCTTCCATCTGGTGATGCTATGAATCTTGGTCTTCGAAGAATGCAAGAGGCTATTGAAGTTGATCGAAAGTTGCCTGTCCATGGTATGCAGGTGGGGCAACAACCTAGTCAGTCAAATATGAATATGAGGGATATGGATGGTGTAGTTTTATCACAAAGCTCTGTAAGTACACTGTGTATGCCCCATGAAACTTCTGTGGGTGCACTTTCAAAGGAACAATACTCTTCTCCTCAGATGCTGGAAGGTTCTGCAAATGAAGAAGTTGCAGATAGGAACGAGGATGTTAAATCTCGTGAAATGGGCCCTGGAGCAGCAAAAACTGAAATGTCTGAAAAGGTTTTGGATTCTGGATCTACTAGGGAGTGCTTCCAGTGAAGCTAAGGATTCACATTTACTGCCACTAGATCCAAAGTCAGAAAATGCATTATCTGATATTCCTAGACAAGTCCAAGAAATGAAGCTTTCTTCAGAAAATACCTCTTATGACACCGCAACAGCTGTGGCAACTGAAGTAAAAAGTTACTGATGCACAGGAGACAAAGAAAGCAGACAAGAAAAAGAAGCAAAAGAAAAAGCAGGCTGATATGGACTACTTTATTAGATAGAAGATTAGCAGCAGAGGATCACAACTAACTCGCCCTACCCTAGGGAGGCTCTGAGATTAGCACAATCCTACTTCTGCTTGCTGATCAAAGCCTCACGGCTGGATACAAATAGCCCTTGGCTAAACCAACTCCTGAACTCTAGCTAACAAACTTTATCTAAGAAACTGAAACCAAACTAATCCAAACCAACTAGCCACTACTGGGCGCCTTGGCCTTGTTCCTGCGCCCAAACTTCCTCCCGAAGAAGGTGTCCATAACACTTCCGCCCCCCTGACAGAAAAGCTCGTCCTCGAGCTTGAAATCAGGGTAGTTCTCCTTGAATGCAAGCAGTGGCTCCCATGTAGCGTCAGCAGCACCGCGATTCTCCCATTGCACCAGCAGCTCCCAGGACTCCTTGGTAGGGCGAGCGCGCAGTATCTTGCCGGGGACGGGAACGGCCCGGCCATGGACCAAAGGAGGCAGAGGCACGACCGTAGTTGGCGCACCCCCATGATGCTTCTTGAGGAAGACAACATGGAAGACATCATGGATGCGAGCCTTGGGTGGTAAGCGAAGGCGATACGCGACCGTGCCCACCCTCTCCAACACCTCGAATGGGCCATAGAACTAGGGGGAGAGCTTGTTGGTGACTGCCGTGGTGATTGCAGACGCGGAGCGCTGATGCAGGCGCAGCCACGCCCAGTCAGCCACTTCTAGTACCACGTCCCGATGGTCCTTGTCGTAGGAGGTCTTCATGTAATCTTGCGCCTGAAGGAGACGGTCCCTGATGTCTGCCAGAAATTGATCACGTTGCTAGAGTTGCTTGTCCAGCGCGACCACTCGAGCCACGCCTGGCTGGTAGGAAAGGAGTGTCGGCGGATCACGGCCGAACACCACCTTGGACGGCGTGGTCTGGAGCGCAGACTGGAACGAGATGTTGAAGCAAAATTCCGCCCACGGCAGCCAGCGGAGCCAACTCCGAGGATGATCTCCCGCCAAGCAGCGCAAGTAGACCCCCAGCACCCTGTTGGCGACCTCGGATTGCCCATCTGTCTGAGAGCGAAAGGCAGAGCTCAGGCGCAACTTGACCCCGGCCAAGGTGAACAACTCCGTCCACAACTTGCTGGTGAAAACCGGGTCACGGTCGCGGACGATCGAGCAGGGCATCCCGTGCAACTTGACGATGTTGTCGAAGAATGCCTGAGCCACGGTCAGAGCTGTGTATGGGTGGCCCAAAGGGATGAAGTGCGCCATCTTGGAGAAGCGATCCACTACCGCCAGGACGACGGATTTCCCAGCGACCCAGGGAAATCCCTCGACAAAATCCATGGAGATGTCGCTCCAGATTGTCGACGGAACGTGGAGGGGTTGAAGGAGGCCAGCCGGGTGAAGATGTTCCGTTTTATTGCGCTGGCACACGGAGCAGCTCTTGACGTAGTCGCGCACCCTCGTGTCCCACCCCGTGCGCCGTGACCAGAAGCTGTGGCCACAGCGAGGACGCCTCAGGGACGAAGATGCGCCCCTTGTGGAGCACGAACCCATCCACCACGGTCCATGCCGCGCCTGCTGTACCTTCGTCGATCTCCTTCTTGGCGACGATGTCAGGCAGGGTTGCAGCCTCCCTGCGGAACTCGTCGAACAGCGCGAACTCCGGTCGAGATAGAGCGTGCGCCAGGGCGTCCGCCTCACCCTCGTCGCGGCGAGACAGGGCGTCCGCCGCTGCGTTTTGCTTGTCGGGCTTGTACTCCACCTGAAAACTGTAACCAAAGAGCTTGCTCACCCATGTGTGCTGCGGGGTGGTAGAGAGGCGCTGATCCAGAAGATGCTTCAAGCTGCAGTGATCCGTGCGCACGATGAACGACCGAGTCCACAGGTACGGCCGCCAGTGGCACACCGCGTGCACGAGACCGATGAGCTCGCGTTCGTAGGCCGCCAGCTTCGCGTGTTGAGGGGCGACCGTCTTGCTGAAGAAGGCGATTGGCCCATTGCCCTGGTGAAGCACAGCCATAGTCACAGAATTCGGGGTCGATGCCACGATCCACGACCCGGGAACGCTGTACCAATTCGTGGGTCGGGGTCGACACGGGTCAACGTCCCATTTATGCTTGGGTCGTCGCTCCACTGCAGCAGGGAACGTACCTTGGACTGAGTTGGCTGTATTGAAAGATAGGGGAGAGGAGATGATGGAGGCTGTAGTTGCTGAGATGTGGGAGGCCGCCGACGTCGAAGAGATATCCTATCACCGCCGCTGCCGGCAGACAGTACGATACTTGGGGAGCCGCAGCAGTCAGCAGTAATTGACCCTTATCCAATGAAATTGAGAGCATAAGAGACAAGATGAGGCCATAGGCAGTCGATTTTACTAGTGCCCATTGCAAAGTGTTGGTGGACCGCGATTGATTTGTGGCCGGCGGCGACGGGTTGCCTGAGCAAAGAGAGAGACGCGCAGCTGCAGGAGGGAGGCGGCTGCTTGTGAGTCGTGAGGATGATTAGGTCTAGATAGTGGGTTGGATGGGCCAGCGCTTGGAGGCCAATGGGTGTTGAGCTGTTGGGCCAAAATATGTCAGCCCAACTAATCCTTTTCTTTCTATTTTCTTTTTTTCCTTTTTAATCGTGCGATTGATTACTTCTGCTGGTTCAAATACGTATGAAATCAGCTTCTCGACCCGGGGTCATCGACCCGGATTCTTTGGGTCACGTATCACTTTGCGATTCATCGTTCCATGAAGGTATACCCCTTCTGTACCCTATTTTTTTCAAATGTCGGCCCTCGATCCTCGACCCCGTCCCTCGACCCGATCGACCCGGGAACTTTGTGACTATGAGCACAGCGCCAAGGCCGGTGCCAGATGCGTCGCAGTCCACCATGAACGGCTCAGCAAAGTTGGGAAGTTGGAGGACCGGACCCGTAGTCAAGGCGAGCTTGAGGGCGTCGAAGGCGTCGGTGGCCGCCTGTGTCCAATGGAACGCCTCCTTCTTCAGGAGGGCTGTAAGAGGCGTCGCGATGAGCCCATAATTCCAGATGAACTTCCGGTAGTACCCGATGAGCCCTAGGAACCCCCGGAGTGCTTTGATGGAGCGTGGACGCGGCCAAGCTTGGACGGCAGCGATCTTCTCCGGGTCCATGGCGACGATATCGTTGGCGATGATGTGGCCCAAGTAATGGACTTGTTGTTCACCAAAGATGCACTTGGATTTCTTCAGAACCAGGTCGTGTTCTCGCAGGACTGTCAGCACGGCCCGAGAATGTGCTGCATATGCTCGGACCACGATTTGCTGTAGATCAAGATGTCGTCGAAGAAGACAAGGACGAAGCGGCGCAGGAAGGGCTTGAGGACGTCATTCATGAGGGCCTGGAAGGTGGACGGCGCGTTCGTCAGCCCGAACGGCATCACCAGAAATTCGAAGTGGCCGTGATGCGTATGGAACGCCGTCTTGTGGACATCGTCGGGAAACATCCGGACCTGGTGGTAGCCGCTGCGGAGGTCCAGCTTGGTAAAGAACTTGGCGCCCTTGAGCTCGTCCAGGAGTTCGTCCACCACCGGGATCGGGAACATGTCGCGCACGGTGGCCGTATTGAGAGCCCGGTTGTCGGTGCCGGAACCGCGCGGGGCTCCAATCACCTGCAGAAAAGTGCGCTGTGTCCCGTCTCTCGATGGTCGATGCAAGGGCAATATGGTGACACGAGGTTTATCCTGGTTCCGATCTACCGATCGTACGTCCAGCAGGGTGCGCTTGCGCACTTGTATTGCCTCGCACCGGGGGTGCTCGCAGTAGGGGGGCTACAAGCTTGGCGGGAGAGGAAGATGAGCCTCCAGGTCCCTTAGAACGAGTGAGAGTCGCGTTCTTAGGTGAACTAAGTAGTGAGTGTGTGAATACGTGCCTTCGGTCCCCCATTCCGTGGGGCTGCCTCCTCCTTTTATAGTTCAAAGAGGGGCAGTTACAAACAGTAAGAGGACAGTACTTAGTACAGTGACGGCGTACGACGGGGTGTGACCTTGGGCGTGACCTTTGTCTTGGCTCGTGTTGTCGGATTAGGCGACTCCCCGGCGTATGGCGTTCTGGCGCAAGACGCAACGTCCCCTGTATATGACGTGCGCTCCTTGTGCTTCTGATTTTATGGGCTGGCGTGGGTCGTCATCATCAAGTACATCAGGCCACGGGCCCGTTCGAGGGTTCCCCCTGTTCGTTCGAGGGGTCCCCGTACCGGAGTTGGTAGAGCGGGGGAGCGTGACAGTACAGGGCTGTCACATCGCTCGGGCCCGTGACGCCACACAGGTTCATCACGCTGCACGACGCAGAGGATGACCGCAGGGGGTCAGATGATGACCGCACGGTGTCGGAAATGACCGCACGGGGTCAGGGGTTGGCGGAGATGACCGGGGATGGGCTAATGATTCGCTGCTTGACCTCCTTGCCCCAGGCCGTGCAGAGCCATTTAATGCTCTTGTCCATGGGTAGGTGAGCCGTCAGTGGGCCCTCGAGCGAGGGGTCTCGAGCGAGGCGGAGTTGGGCATCGAGAGTGGCCTCCGGACCTCGAGCGAGAAGTCTCGAGCGAGGCGGAGTTCCGCCTCGCTCGAGGGGGGCAGGACACCCTCGAGCTCGACAGCGGATCAAGGCTTTCACACTTGTTTTTCGCCCGGTTAATTGGTTCCGGCGGTTTAGTTGGTGATTATCGTTGTTTTAGGGCCTCTCCCAGGATTGGCACCGGCACCGGTAGTCAACGCAGAAACGCCACGAGCCGTCGCGCTTGCGCACCAGTAAGACTGGGGAGGAGAACGCGGATGTGCTTGCCCGTATGATACCTTGCTCCAACATGGCCTTGCACTGAGATTCGATCTCGTCCTTGAGAAGCTGAGGATAGCGGTAGGGCCGTACGGCCACCGGCGGCGTGTTGGGCAGCAAGTGGATGCGGTGGTCGAATGACCGCGGCGGCGGCAGGCCGGTGGGCGTTGTGAACAGGTCGGCGAACTCGTGGAGCAGCAGCTGCAAGACGCTGTTGACGTCGGTGAGGGACAGGCGCGGCGTCTGCTTGGCGTTGATTCCGAACCACTTGACCCGACGGTCGAGGTGCCAGAACGCCATGGTCGGCTTGGTGAAGTCCCACAGGATTGGCCCTAGGGTTTTGAGCCATTCACAACCGAGGACCAAGTCGTAACCCCTGAGCGGAAGGACGTACAGATCGATGATGAATTGCTCCTCACCAATGTGGACGGGGATCGCGTTGCACACGCCCGAGGATGGCACACGGTCACCTTTGGCGACGCCGACGGTGAGGCCCGGACGAGGCACGGGATCGAGTCCCATGGCGCGCGCGGCGTCCTCGTGGATGAAGGAGTGGGTGGAGCCCGAATCCACCAGCGCGGCGAGGGAAACGCCCTGGACCACTGCCGCGAGTTGGATCGTCGAGGCCATGGCGACGCCGGTGATCGCGTTCAGGGAGACCTTCATGTCCTCCTCGCTCGAATCTTCCTCAGACTCGTTGGTGCCCTCTATCTCCAGGAAGTAGATCCCCTTCATGGTGCACTGCTCGATGTGTTCGCGCGAAAATTTTGCTGGGCAGTTGTAGCACAGACCGTCCAGACGGCGCTGCGCCATCTCCTCTGGTGAGAGGCGCGTGAAGCGCGTGCCGGCCGGCGCGGCGACCTTGACGGGCGCGCCGGGCGAGGCTGATGTCGAGCCCGTGGCGACTGACGTCTTGGGGGTTGGTGGCACCGTGGGGGAAGTACGCGGCAAGGGGCGTCCCGTGCGTGACGGTACACGAGATGCATCTTCGACGGCCTGGTTACAGCGTTCGTACGCGCGCGCAAAGGCCATCGCGTCGTCCAGTGTCTCCGGCTTCTGCATCTCGACGTCGATACTCATGGGCAGCTGCAGGCCGGCGGTGAAGATGTCGATCTGCTAGCGCTCAGTAACATCGACGCAGCGGGCCAGCAGCTTGAGAAACTGACCTTGGTACTCAGCGACAGGCCCCGTGCGACGCAGGTGCATGAGCTCGCCGAGCGGGTTGCTTGCGCACCGGAGGGCCGAAGCGCTTGTTGATGCCGTCGACGAACTCCGGCCATGTCGGGGCGCTACCGCAGTTCTTCTGCAGGCGGTAGTACCATTGGCTGGCCGTGTCGCGCAGGTAGAAGGACGCTGTCCACACCTTCATGTTCTCTGGGGTCTCGTGCACGACGAAGAATTGTTCCACCTTGTGCAGCCAACCAAAGGATCGTCAGCGCCGTCGTACTTGGAGAAACGCAGCTTGTGGACCAGCTGCGGCGGCTGGGCGCGGCCCTCACCGGAGCCGTGCGAGGATGAGGACGAGTCAAATCGTCCCTTGTTCGCCAGGACCTGGGTCTGCACGTTGTTGATGTTGGTGGAGAGCCGGGCCTGCTCGGCGCGGATGGTGCCCAGGTCGACCTCCGTCCGCTTGGAGATCTCGGTCATCTTCTCGAACATCTTCTGCATGACCTCATCCAGGGCCTTCTCCAGGGTCGCGTCGAGGGAGGACTGGGTGATGGGAGTGTCTCCCATGGTGGCGGTGGTGCGGTGGGATTGAGCGGCGCGCAGGGGAGTTTGGGAGGTGGGCGGCAAGGTTGCCGATGCTGCAAGCAGAGGCGCATGAAGACCTAGCTGATACCAGAGTTGATATGGGCTACTTTATTAGATAGAAGATTAGCAGCAGAGGATCACAACTAACTCGCCCTCCCCTAGGGAGGCTCTGAGATTAGCACAATCCTACTTCTGATCTTGGTGGAAATAAGCATGATTTACCAGATGATACTGAAGAACTATTTTGGGGTGCACCTGTCAGCGTACAAAATGAGGATTATGACACTAACAAAGCTGAATCAGAATTTAGTTCTCTATCATCTGATCCTCATACTGCAGCAAGCCAGCGTGCATGGAAAGTTGGAAACAACCTACCGAGGGACTCAGGCCTAAATCACTGCTGGAAATCCAAGCTGAGGAACAACAGCACAGAAAGGCTTAGCTATGGAAAGTGCTAAGCCAGCAGCTTCAGTACCTTCAATCCCTTGGAATGGCATGGCAACATCTTCTGAGCAGCATTATGGGGGGTTCAAGTAAATCATTTGAAGGCATGGAAACTGCTGGTGAAAGAAATAAAAGAAGACAGTTGCATGACTTGCTGGCGGAAGAAGTTTTGGCAAGGTCAAGCATTGCAGATAATGAGAATATAGGTAATGCCAATGATCCATTTTTTCCTCCTCTGTCACCCGCTGTTGCTCAGCCTGATGCTCCTGCTCTTGATGATAATGACTTCATTGAGGCTAAGGACAAGAAGAATAAAAAGAAGGCAACAAAACAAAATCTTCTACTGTGAAAGCCCCATCACCTGTTGGTTCCTTTGATCCATCAGCTATTTCCATGCCTACTGAGAAAGGAAAGGCAGCCAAACAAGCACAACAGGAGTCAGAAATACAGAAATATTACCTGCTCCACCAAGTGGTCCATCCTTTGGAGATTTTGTTCTTTGGAAGAGTGATCATGCTAGCTCTGTGCCTACTCCAGTATGGTCTAGTGACTCTACAAAGGTGCAGAAACATTTGTCATTGAGAGATATTCAGATAGAGCAAGAGAGGTCTGCTGCTATGCAGCAGAGCACCCTCGCCAACTCCTGCAAAGGTGGCCACGAACCAGAAAAATCATGGGAATGCTTCTTCCTGGCAGGCTTCTGGATCATCTCCATCAAAGGCAGCTGCCCCTGTCCAAATGAGTTCCAATACTCCTAGTTGTTCTAAGTCAAGTGCTGAAGACAATTTGTTTTGGGGCCCTTCGGAGCACTCCAAACAAGATAAGAGGCAGATGCTGATTGAATTGGCATCACACTTTGCTTGACTGTTTCTTTTCATCCCTACTTATCCATGTGTGTTGGTTAAATCATATCTTCCTAGAAAGTTTTTTGGGCCATTGGCGAATCCTCTTTATTATATTATTTTTCTTTAAAGAGTGATGTTGTGTGTAATATCAAGATTATTGAGTGTGTGCATACTTTTATTATTTTCCGTGCACCTTGCAGTTCTTTTCATTTTTCTCCTCAATGCACGTTCATGTAATGCAGTTGTAAAGCTTTCCAATGGATATCTACGATTCCGTGTGCTTTCTGATGTGTGAATCAATATTCCTTTCTTTATTCTATGTAATGTCTTTGGGTGTTACTAAAATTTTAGTGCTACTTGTAGTTGCTGTGGCATGGAAAATTGATGTACCTGATGTAGCTCTACGACTTCATTACTGAAGAATGCCTGTTGGTGCTGCAATTGAAGTGTAGCCCAGATCGATATTGCGATGTGTTCTGCAAAGTTTTTATATTTTTTTACCCTTTCCATGCTTTAATTAATGCTTACCTGAATGAGGCTGCTCCTGAAATGTGAACAGTCTAAGTTGTTTTCTTGGGTGTTTAATAAATCTTTTAAAAAGGAACTGTTATTTGCCTCCTTAAATTCAACATATCTCCTTTCTGTTTATGGTAGATATTCACAGCACAGAAAATAGCAACTGGCTCTGAATGACCTGCATTTTTACATTTGCAGGTTGTTGTTTTGTTAAATATGCCACTTCTGAAGAGGCAGAGAGGGCCATCAAGGGTCTGCACAACCAATACACTTTGCCTTGAGTATGTACCTCATTGTTGGCTATTTGTTAAGTTCTGTTTCTTTATTTGCAAATTGTTGAATGTAAATCTGTTTATGTCAGACGATGGGCCCTGTTCAAGTTAGATATGCTGATGGTGAAAGGGAACGACATGGTAATGCTCCAGTATTCTGTAGTTTACTACGTGACCTAGCTGCATTTAATGTTACAACTGGTTTTGAGGCAACCTTAACAGTCCTACCTATTTGATACTTAGAACCTCTCAAAATTGTTTGGTTCTTGTATTTAAATTTCTAATAGTGTATCTTCAACACTAGTGCCAGTTTCTCCAAGATTTAGAGGCTGTTTGATTGCAGCCAAAGAGTGGCAAGATTCTTTGCCAGTTTATCACAAAGCACTTTATTTGTTGTACCATGTACAGACAGTATTTCCGCAATATTGGTTTTATGATTACATGTACGAAGATTCTTGATCACTTTAGCAGTGATTTTTATTCTGCATTTTTTTCTGTACCTGAAAAATACGCCCCCGGCAAAAAAACGGCGTTGCCTGCCGCGACGCTTCTCCACGTACGCACCCCCAGCAAAAGACAACAAATTCGTTTCCGCCCCACGCCGCGCCGTCCGACGTCCCATCCAACCGCGTCCAGCCCGCCCCGTGAATAAAAACCGAAAACCAAGGTTCTCCAGGGGCCAGCATGTAAAATCGTCTTCCTCTTCCTCCCACCGTCGCCTCCTACCCCCAAATCTGTAAATCCCAATTTCCTGAATTTGCAATATGCGCACACCAGTGAAAAAAAATAGGGGGAAGAAATTCGAAATTCGTTCTTACGTAGCGGCTACGAAAAGCACCGGATCACCGTTGGAGGGCGATCCGGTGGCCGGGAGCAGCTTTCGGTGCCCGGCCGCCCGGCCCTCTCGGGCTATAAGAAGGGGGGCGGCGCGGCGCTTCCCTTCCTTTCCACCATCTCATCGATCACACAACCGCCACCATATCGGAGAGCGCCGGAGGAGGGGGAGAGGAAGAGAGGAGAAGAGAAGGAGAGCGAGAGGAGAGAGAGAGATGGCAGCCCCCAGGCCCCTTCCGATTCAGGGGATCGAGAAGATGTTCGAGCGCGTGCTGATCAACGAAGCCGGGGCGCGCCGCCCCCTGACTGTGGAGAAGCTCAGAGTGCGTGACGCGGCGCCGCTGCTGTTGATGATGGAGGTCGCGAGGGATGCAGCGGTGGCGGAGGGAGAGGAGGCCTGGGTCCTTCACAACGCCGACGCCGTGCAGGCCATGGCGGCTGCGGCGACAATCCTGAAGGTCGTGGAGGCTGCCGTCATCCCCAATCTGCGCAGCGTCCCCACCGGAAAAGCCAACCTCACCGCGCTTGCTCTCTTCGCTGGCACACTCAGAGATGAAGCGGCGGTGGCCGGGGGAAGTTTTCAGGTCATGATGGTGGCTGCGGCGGCGAGCATTGTCAACTACGTCGCGGAAGCTCGGGCCCACGCCCCTCGTGCCGAGCTCTTGGAGGCGATCGACGAACTGGAGCGCCATTTCAGATCTATCGCGGAGAAAACCTACACCCTACGCCAGGCGGCACCGGCGGCTGCTGCGAACTGAGGAGGCCTCGGAGGCGGAGGCGACGGCGGGCGTTGTGAATAGGAGATCCGGTCAGATGCGAATGAGTAATGTTTTTTTTATTGTTGCTTGTTCGAGTCATTTTCATCAGAGTTAGAGTTGATTAGACTCGGATTATGTGAAATCCGTGAATCGTCCCTATAGTTTGAGTTGTGTCCGAATCAGAGCTGTTTATGTAATGGAATCAGAGCTGTTTATGTAATGGAGTCAGAGTTGATCGAATCAGAGTTGTGTCCATGTTATCAAATCAATCAGATGATCTTAAGCAATGAACATCGCAGAATTTCTCAAATCGATATCTGAATTTCTAGATCCGTCTGTTGCTTAACTTAAATCGAATTAATCCTCTCTGTAGATGATGGCGAGCATCCGGCCCATAAGGCCCATTAGGCCCATTAGGAGATCGGGGGGGAGAGAGAGAGAGAGAGAGGGGGGCGAATCTAATCCAGTCGCGATCGGCGGCGAACCTCCGGGAGCTGGGAGTGTGGAGGCGGGCCCGGGGACGACGCATCGTCATCCGGGGCGCCCACGAGCCGCTCGGCCCTCGCCGCCGGGGAGGCGGAGGGAGGCGCGTCCACGTGCCGCTCGGCCCCCGCCGTCGGGGAAGCGGAGGGCGGGTCGCCGGACTGGCTGCGCGACACAAGTACCTCTCGCGCGCACCAAGAGCCCCTCCGACGGCGAGAAGGTCCGCTGGTACTTCTGCAAGCACCCCCTCGCCGACAAAGGTGCGCTCTCCCTCCCGCTGCATCCACCTGCCCACCCGCGTGTGTTTGGCGTGGACGTTTCAGTTTCCTGTCGTAGGGCTCCAATAGTTGATCAGTGGCCCCTCGCCCCCTAATCAGGCAATCAGCTGCTTCGGAGCAACTCATCAATCACCATTCCTGGCTCATGCTAACTTTAGATGTCAGGATGTGACACGAACTACTTACTAATTTGGGATCGTGACTGATGTGGGAGCAGGGAACTTAATAAGGTGTGGTCCCTTGATCCTGCAAATCAGGGTCGATCAAGTTCCATGCGATTTCTATCTACTTTAGGATCACTGTATAATTGAACAGTAGCAGGACATGTCTGCACAGTTGAGCACACATGCTATTGTTGTACTAGTTCATTGGTCACATTATCAATGGTCCAGGTAAAAATGTCCATGGTTCCACGCGTAAAGGTTTCATGTGATTTGTTGTTGATGCAGTGCTGTCTTCTTCGGTACCGAGGACGGAGATAGTTGGGAAAGGAGACTACTTCCGGTTAAGCGAGAGGGACTCTCTTGCATTGGAGGCGTATTTCTTGGAGGTTAGTATCTTAACATGGATTCATATGCCTGAATGCTCAGTCACAAACCTCGCCAGCACTAGTATTATTGCTACAATTGTGGAAATGAATCCGTCTGAAAATTAGTAAAAGACCGTCAAACAATTGATTCATGACAGTGATTTCTTACTTTTATGTTCAGTAATTTATCTATAACAGTCTATGCTTGCGTTTAAACTTGTTTTGCTCTTCTTTTACTGTTAGCAATGACTGATAAACCAATTTCGGCTATATACTGTTGAACATGTAGTTTGATGTGGTGCACTTGAGATGAATTATACACAGTTAGCAACAGCAAATATTTGTAGTGTGTAGATGAAGGCCACTACCTCACCTTTCATGAGCCTGTCATTTTCCTGCATGGGCATTTGAGTGTTATATCTTTCATGTAAAACTTTAGCAAAACAAATATGAACCTGGAACGCGAACAGTTGCCTTTCACCATCTTACTATTGCTGTATTCTATTTCTATGATTAATTCTTGTTTAGTGTATAATAACTGCCATATGATTCTTTGCCAGGATGAGTTGCGTCAGCAAAAGGAAGAGGAAATGGATGATTACTGCTCTCAGGTATTTACTGTTTCAGGTGCAGTGACATTTTCTTTCTCCACATAGGTAGCCTGAATTTGGAAGTGAGACTGAAGTGCACTGTGAATATATGTTCCCCACAGGCAAAGGACTTAGATATACATTATTGTTGCAAGAAAAAGTACTTAATAATATTTCTTCCTTAGTATATTCTTTAGTTAACCTAACTCATTGGTAGGCTGTTAGCAACAATTTTGTTAAATAACTAGGTGACATGATGTTTTTGTACTCAAATGACATGAAGTCAAGGAGCAAAATCAACCAATGAAGTTGCTGTACATGATTCAGCCACAGAGGATCAGGATACTTCGACTCTAAGGCATTCTTGTGCTGACAGTGTAAATGGTGTCATTGATGAAGATAGCACCAGAACTGATGCTTCACATATGGATGGCATCCTCCCGCCATGTGTGCTTGAGAATTCACCAAACAACAATGACACAGTTGTGTCATCTGTTGCAGTTGATGCTCAGCAAAATGATGAAGAAAATAAGGTTGAGAATTATCAGACAACTGAGGAAGGGACAACTTCAGCTGTAAGCACAAAAGATGCTGAAGGATCTAGCATTTCAAGATCTGTTGAGGAAGTCCATGAAGAAGTTCTTGACAAAGACAAACTGATTGTTTCACTAGAAGAGGAGGTATGACTAAACTGAATTCAGATAGCTTCTAATGTGCTTATCATCCGTGAATCTTTAACTTTTTTTTTGAAAACTTAATCTTCAACTTCATAAGAAGGCTCACCAGCTGTTTATTGCCTTGAAAGAAATGATTAACATAGATATGTTTAATTTATATCGAAATAAATGTATTGTAGTAACATTGAAGATTTAGTTGCTCAGAATACTCAACAACTCACTTCAAAGCCCAAAATTAACAGTGTTATCTTGAAGCCAAGCAATAATGCGAGTTATACTGACATAACCTATCTTTGCTAGAGAATTCTGGTTTCGTATCCTATCTTTTTTCCGGTGGCAAGACTGTGTCCCTCGACAACATGAGCTCTCCTTCTCAGAGTGGTGGAGAAAGAGTGTCAAAAAGATTCAGAAAGACAAACGAAAAGGATTTAACACTCTGGTCATATTAGGCGCATGGCTCATTTGGAAACAAACAAATGCTTGTGTGTTTGAGGGAGAGAGTCCAAGCTTGGAAAACTTGATCAGGCTTTCAAAGATGAACACCATATGTGGTGTTTGGCAGGTGCTCGGAGCCTCAGCTCCTTGAGTGCTGGTCATGGTGCTGGACTAGGCTAGTTTCTAGTGCTCCAGCCTCTAAGGGTCAAGTCTTTTTTGGTGTCTTTCTACTCTAAAACCTCAGTTTGTTGTATCTCAGCCCCTCACAGCTCGGCTCGGAGTGAGGGGTGTCGATTGTAAGGGGCCGTTTCATGTCTCTCTATTAATATAAAGATACGCAGCTCTCCTGCGTATTCGAGAAAAAAAATACTGAATCACCTAGTGACTGAAAGCATCAGTGGTGTTGAGGGTCATGAAGGTAGGTAGTTGCTTTTGGTCCAAGACATCCCTTAGAAGGCTTGTAATGTGTTTATTCAGATTTTTATGTATATTTGTAATAATAGGTAAAAGTGTCAATCATGCCACGAACTCTGGCAAACTTTTCACGGCGCAAGAAAGTACGAATAAGTCCTACTCACCACAAATCAGACACACGAAACTAAATTTTAAGTATATCAGTATTCTATCATTCTTTCTTTCACCTGAATTTTATGTCATCCTGGCATTATTTTTGGATATTCAGGTTGGCACATTCTTTGCTGTTGGATCTCCCCTGGGTGTCTCTCTTTCCCTGCGTAATGTCCGGATTGGTATTGGTATGGAACATTTGACCGATAATAGTTCCGTTTATAAGTGGTTATTATTGTTGGGACAGCAATCAGCCCTTTGTGTTTTTTTCACTTGCTTTATATCAGTGTTTATGCTTTTTTATCTGTTTTCAATTTAAATAAATTTACATGGTGTTCTTGTTAGGTTTAGACTCATATATTAAATTATATAGAGTTCTTTTAGCATTTCACCACCTTTGGAACTACCTGCTCGATAATGATTTATCCACCAGTAATTAGAAAAATTGCTAGAGGAGGAAAGATTGCTGCCCATTCCTGCAAACCCTAGAAGGGTGGGTATATAATACAAGTACATGGGCCTCTAGATGGGCCAACACCTACATGGGCTATATACACCAATATACATCAACAAAAATTATTTATGCTTTGTTGCATGATAGCCTGAACAAAGACCTGTGAAATTTCAGAAAAACTTTTTGCAAGAATAATATACTTAACCATGTGTTGAATGTCCAGAAGGCCTTTGGTGCAGTGGTAGAGCTTCACCGCCCGTGACCGAAAGGTCCAGGGTTCAAGCCCCAGCCTCTGCACATTTATGTGCAGGAAAGGCTGTGCGCTAAACAACCTGCCCCCAGACCCCGCATAGTGCGGGAGCCTACGGCACTGGGTACACCCTTTTTTTCATGCGTTGAATGTCCTCTCAGTCCTGCAACAGCCGTTAAAGTTTTCTAAACCTGCTTTTGGTTCTGTGAAAATATCAAAGACTCTTTAAAATGATAAATTGGGCTGCTGTATAGTGGCACATGTTAAATCACTTTTAGCATTCCTTTCTATACACAGTTACTGACAATTTTTCCTGGTAATTGGCGAGTGCTTCCATTATTGCCAGTTGTTCCATGTTTTGCTGTCTTATATCATTCCATAACTTGAATCTGAAGTTTATACCTTGTTCTAAAGGCAAGGGGCAAGATTATTGGCAAGATGCGAACATAATCGAAGAGATGCCATGCTGCCGGCAGATGTTCAACATTTTTCATCCTTTTGATCATGTAGCATACAGGTCTGTAGCTTTCTTACACATATAATGTTTTTTTTTGTGTCATGTTTGGAGAGCTCACAAAATATACAGCACTGCAATGGAACTAAATAATGGAACCTGATATGAAAAGATGTAGTGGATAACATTTGTGACATTTAGATACAGTTCTTTATTGCACTGGAAGAGAGTGTGCATACTGTTGTGAGTGAGGAATATGTCATATGAATCTAGTTGGGCTTTTATACAGAGTTGAACCACTTGTATGTGAAGATTATCTAAAGCGCCCTTTCATTGTACCCTACCATAGAGGTGGAAAGAGGATACATGTTGGAGTGCAGGTGGGTTATTCATAATTCTTTGCAGAGAATGTGTGTGTTTTTACTTGTCAGTAATGTATCTTGATTACCTTATTTGGGTTGATGTATCATGTAGGAGTTCAAAGAAGATATTGCTGTACGTTCTCAAGCCATTGCCCACCAATTGAAGTCAGTAAAGGTAAGGTCCGCACCTCTGCAAGGGTTATGTGCATTTGGTGCATGCTATTAATCAACAGTAATGTGAATCTTGGTGCCTTTTGATATATTGAGCAGTATGTGTTAGGAATGATCTAGCAATGAAGCTGCTAATATAGCCCTAATGGATATGTGCTTTCAACTCTTTGATTTGTTTTTCCTTCTATAGGTCAAAGCAGTTGCTGCTATGCTAGCATTGAGCAGAAATGCAACAGAAGGTATTCATTTTTATTTTTCACATATATTTAAAATTGGAAACAAAAAGGTTCTGACACCATTATAATCTTTATATTCATGCAGAGGATGGTGAGAGTGCTAATGAGAAACACAGATCATATGGTTCCATCATGATGGAAAAGCTGACAGGCTCACGGGATGGTCGAATTGACCATGTGCTTCAGGTGATAAAATTTATACTCTATTATAGCACACTGGCAACTGGCACACACAATTCCAGAATCCCACCTTACGGTACTTATGTGAAGACCTCGGTTTCACCACCAAAATTACTAATTACTCAGTTAAAAATAAATACTAATTACTAAACTGTGGTTTGAGAACCCTGGTTAAGGTTTAATCATACAAAGGGGTGTGCCACTCTGAAATTGATTATAAAAACATGTTCTTTCAGGAAGAACATTTCAACACTGTTCTTGCAGGAGAAAACATTTCTACACTCATATCTATCCTCATACGTGAGTGAAAAAAAAAAAATTCTTTCCTGTCGATTGATTATAGCTCCGTTGCCTTTTTAAATCTAGTTTCAGATTTGCACCAAACATGGAATTGTTTCCTGTAGCAACTATTGGCGGGATCATGATACTGCGCTCTTCATTCTAAGACATTTGTACCGTGACATACCCGAGGAACCTCCAGTAAATGACCTTGAAAAGTGTTTTTTTTCTCTCCCTCCAGGTTCCATTATTTGTTGCCGCCATGTTGCATCCTCACTGTCCTTGCTAACAATAAGGTGTAGGCATGTGATGGAGCAACACTTCTGTAAAATGGTTATCCTCAGAAAAGAAGAGTCCACGAAATGGTGCAATTTCACACTTACACCAGCAGAACTAGGGCACTACAGAGAATGTTGAGTACGGAGGGTTGCTGCGAGGCACAACTTGCTCTTTCCTATCCTGAATGCAATGTTGTACATAGAATCTGGCTGTAGGTTCGTGGAACTTGGATGTAATGTTTGCAGCTGTACATATTACGGAATATGACAGGGATTAGTCTCGAACGATGGCTGTAGTCTGTTCTCACACGCGTTGCTTACAGAATATGTCTTTCGTTGCTTGCATTTTTGCTTTTGCGGCAGTGTAGGGCAATGACAAAGTAGCTTGTACTTGCTCGACTACGCAATTGCACGTTCAGCTAGGCCGTCTCATCATTATTATAATTAGTATATGCAACCGGTAGCAAATTTCTACACATACAATTTCAGAAACGTGGGACTGCATAGCATGTAGCAGGCCTATTTCAGGCTGTCAATCATGCAGGCGTAATTTACAAGGTAGAAACTGAGAGAATCGCAACAAATTTCAACTACCCAGCGACCAATAAAGCAATTGAAACGAGCGGTACAGCCCATAGAATAATCATAATGCCACAGCTAACAGCATGTACAGGACAAAATCTCGGTGAATAGGTAAGTTGCTACCAATGTATAAGCTATACAAAAGAAATCCTCAAAAGGAGAAAAGAAAAGAAACCAAGAAGATACCATCTCAACAGACACTCTCACCGCCCACAACAATTACATGAGATGAGCTTTAACAATCTCAATCTATAAACAGTTTAAGCACAGGGCACTGCAATGCATAATTCCAGCCCACGCATCTGGCAGTGCAAATGAAACAACAGGAGCCCAATCGCGATGAGGGGCATAAAAAGCATCGCTTAATGTACACTACAACAAAAAATCTGAAGGCTATCTCCTCGCCGAATTTCCATGTCTTTGGCTACGGAAGTAACTGAGAAGAGCTTGTGCCTACACGAGAAATAGCAAATCACAACATAGAGTTAAATTACAGGACAATGATTTTTAGAGGTGTCTGCTGCCATTTTTCTAATTCTAAGAAGTATTGACTTGTGAAAGTAGCTAACCTTCTCTCTCGCTCGCGGCGTTCCTGACTGTGAAAGGGCGACTAGAGGAGGCACCGCGCCCTCTTGAAGAACTATACTGCAAAATCTGTTGCTGTTTGTACAGAGCTGAAGCAATGCAGCAGCGGCATTCTCCTTCCCTCTTGCAGAACCCAACTCAACAACTTCAACAAGAGCTGGAATGCCACGTGCCTGCCCAATTGCAGTCCTCCCTTCTGGTATCGTAGCAAGGTTGGCCAACACAGCCACAGCTTTGTCAACCATTCCAGCAGCAGGATCCATGAGCTCAACCAGGTGCTGCACGGCATCAGCTTGCACAATGCGAGCTTTGTTCTCGTGGAGTATGGACAGGTTAAACAATGCAGTAGCTGCGTCTTTCTTTCCTCGAGGGGTGCCATTTCCTAGCAAGTCTACTAGAGGTTTAATCGCACCAGATCGCCCAATCCTCATTTTATTTTCTTCAATAACTGAGAGGCTGAATAAAGTAGCTGCTGAATTCTCTTTAGCCTCAGGGTTCCCAGTCTCAAGGACGTGAATGAGAGGGTCGACAGCATCAGCATTTGCAATAGCAATTTTATTGTTGTCATTGATAGACAGATTCAAAAGAGCTGTCACGGCATGTTCTTGGGTTTTGGCATCTGGTGAATGGAGAAGACCAACCAGCAGATTTACAGCCCCACAGTTTGCAATGACAATCCTGTTCTCCATGTTGTGCTTAGCTAGAAGACGAATCTCTGATGCTGCTGATCTCTGATCATCTATAGAATCACTTCTCAAATCCTCAATCAGCTTCCGAACCTGATTCTCAATGGCTGAGAGATCACTCCGTGCATCCATCGTTGAGGAAGATATAATTCTGGGGGGGAAACCCCTATCAGATGCTTGCCGTCTGATAAACTGGCCTCTAGTAGTCAGCCTTGGAGGAATTAAATGCTCCCTTTGAGGAACAGAAGGTGCCACAGGAGCAACACCACCATCTGTAACCTCTCCAGATGCATCGCTACTGTAATTTGTCCTGTCACTTGGAACCCTTGTCACCCCATTGTCACATTCCCCATCAAGTTGACCACTATTTGGAAGACTACCATTTAACGAGGAACTAGCCACGTCCTGCATATCCCTATCCAAATTAGAAGATCTAAATGCTTCCTCTGTAGATTGTTCTGAAGTTTGTCCAATCGAACCACCACGTCTTCCTTCCAAACTAGACTCTCTTGCTTCAGAACTTGCAAGAGATAACCTTGAAACATCTGGTGCAGATCCATTTGCATTTTCTGAAGTTTGACTTGTGGATACCTCATGACCAGAACGGCTGGCATGCACATGAGAGTTTTGATTGGCCACACTGTGTGCAGGAGATGCTCCATTCAAGTTTCTCAAATACACATCAGCTTCCGGGGACCCAGGAACATTAGGCCTTAAGATGACACTAGGATGTAGAGGACTGCCACCTGCAACACCCAAATCCTGGAGGGAGGATGCAGCTGAAGGAAAGTTCAACTTCAGGGATTTCAATGGATCAGGTAGCCTAATGTCATGTGATTCACACCAGTTAGCTATCAAAGCCTTCACAGTATAATTAGGAATTAAATTGGAGTGACCAAGTCTTTGGCGTGTTTTCGGGCAGATAGTAAAACCCTCATCAAGCCATAACTTGATATAAACCCGCTCATAGGTCTGACCAGACGCTACAATAACTGGATCGGACATCAGTTCCAAGGACAGCGGACAGCAAAAATCGGCAGGAATAGGCACCCCGTTGATGCTGAGCTGTTGTTTTTCCCTGAGAAGGCGGTCGTGCATATGGTTGACCAGTGGAATCATCTGCTCAGCTAGATCCAGTTCTTCACGATTCTCACTTCGTAGTGCTCTTGTTCTGAGATTCTCAAGGGAAACAGCTTCCATGTACAATTCCATGTTTGTTGATAGGCTCAATGAACTTGATAGTTTCAACAGATTCTCAGAACTCGCTGCGCTTGTCTCAGCGAGCTGCATGGCAACCTCCTTAACTAGATCAAACATGTGCTCATAATTTATGTCTTGGAGTTTCTACAAAAAAGTAGGAAATCACAGATGAGGTTAATTGATGCATAAGAGAAATTAAGTCACCATCAGACACAATAACAAAAGTGATAATGTTCATTACCTCAATACATGTGCAGGCACGACCAGTCAGAGAAGGCAATAGAGAATTAGCCAGCTGGCACAGCTGAAGGGAACATCCCTGAATATCAGATATTACTGACTCAATTTGCCAACCCTGTTTTTAAGGTAATAAGAACGTTAAAAAATCAGAAAATTCATGAGTAGCTTTTCTCTGCACAAGACAAAACTGAGCCACCAATGACTCATGCAAGTTCCATCATGCATAAATAGTATATAAGTACGGATGCAGCTATCCACACACGGCTATGCTAGGCGGCCACAAGCACACCCCATAAAAGGAAAACGATTTGCCTTCCATCTTTGGCCTTTCTTTCGGCCACTGGCATTGGCAACCTCGCCGCCATTCCGTGCACCTCCACCACCGTGGCGCCACCCCTCAGCCTTGCCATCTGCTCTCTGGGCAGCTACTCGACCCCACTGCGGACCCTCCCTGCAGAACCCCGGCTGGTGGCACCCCCACCGCCCCACCTCGCTGCCCACCATCCATGGACATTGCTGGGCCAGCCACAACCCCAGCCATCCTCTACAGCTGCTGGACACCCCAGTCTGAACCCTGAATCCCCAACCCTAAAACCAGTCCTTCAACTCCGGCCGGTGAGCTCCGTCACCACCATGCCTCCAATCTGAGAGGGAGAGGGAGGGCCGACCAGTCTGGTCACCTGTAGTCGGCTACCGCTGACGCACTGGAGATCTGAGCGAGGGAGGGAGATCTGGGTTCACGAGAAAAGAAGAGGCAGCATCGGTCATGGGCCTTGACGGCAATTGGATAGAAATGTTTGCCTCGGCATGTGTGGGCCCCACATAGGTGGAAAGTCTTCACCTACAATATATCCTTACGACGAGTTTCCTTTTTTTTTTTTGTATCTACTATGTATTATGGATTTACATGTCGCATCCCATGAACCAATATTCTAACTAGATAGACCATATTATGAACTGGCAAAAATGTCAAATGCGCTGGTAAAGCGATTCAAGCAAGCTTAGCTAGAACATCTAGATTATCTACTGATGACCAATATCAATTCACAGTGCACTCCAAAGGAAACAAGAATGGTAATTTTAACGCAAGACGCGACCAATCATAGTTAATTCAACAGAAGAATGGTAATTTTATTTAACACACTAAGTGACTGATCATAGTTAATGTTGGCTTTACAGTTTAATATGCAAATCTTCAATGCCTCGATTTATATAAGCATATATGCTGTTAACAGCTCAAGAAGTTATACTATTTCAAGGACCAAGAGTTCAAATTATTAGGATGTAGCAATCTTCATATGTCTTATCCTGTTAGTATAAATGGTAGACGTCAAAGAAGAAAAAGAGAAGCTGAAAAAGGATAAATGGCCATGCTATCAGATAATACAAAACATGTGTTTCTAGCCGATGCATGCACAATTCTGAGTTTTCACATAGAAGAATCAAAAGAGTAGCAGCTTCCTAGTAAGAATTGGAAAGGGTGCACTGCTGTTCAAAAGAGACCAGATTGATTTTCATTGGGTAACATCATTCTGAAGCAAAATATATGGAAAGTGGAGTGAGCAAGTGTAAACAGAGTATATTCAGCACTTACGAAATATATCTTGCTGGTTGTTTGGTGCCAGTTTCCAATAAGGCCTGAAGCTTCATTGATAGCAGTGTCAAGATCTCTTAGGACCTCATTGAGTTGCTCTTCCGGAGACTCGCAAAGATCTTCGAGAAGGGGGTTCACAATGCTCGCGATATCATACACGTTCTGGCAATACTTCTGAATAGGCTTGGGTCTGACGGTAGAGCCATCAGATGTTAAGACGCCCAAACGGGAGATTCTATTTAGCAGAGTGCTTGGGGAGAGGTTATCCATGAACCCTGTTCAAGAACGCATACATGTGTGAGATTCTGATTGCCGAAAGTGAGCAGACAATTGTAAAGTTGTGAATAACTAATAGAGAATTTTCTCTTTGATTTTCTCAATTTTCCGTTTTAGTCCACTCCAGCTAGCTCTTTCCCATTTAGTAGCTACTACCGTTAATGTACGATTCCTCGGTCTGCTGGCGCGATGCTAGCGTCCAGACAAACAAGATGATGGAGCTAGACGCCAAGCGATTTATTGTAGCAAGTAAACACCACAGAAGCTAGGTTCGGAGTATGTAATGTTTGGCCAACAACAGTTGAGCAGCGGATGCCGTGAGCAGGGCAGCCAGCGCGAGTAAGAATGCCGAAGAGGCGTAGCCCGCTGAACATGTGGCACGCACAACACGAGAACGGGAGATGCCATCAGAAGCAACAGTTAGCAGTGATGCTGCTGCCATGCCATGCTAGGTGCTAGGAACTGAAGCAGCAGCAGCAGCAGCTGCCGATAGACTATAGTAGCAATAAACTTAATCGAAGCCTAATGAATCCACGGATCACTGGAGACGTGGGAGTCTAAAAGGGGAAGGTTCGTTCGGCGCGAGGGGGCTGGAGCGAGAGCGAGTGCTGGGCGGCGGGCGAAGCGGGGGCTCCCGCGCGGGGCGTGGAGGGAGGGCGCCGCGACCGCCCGGGAATGGGGTCGTTGGGGGTGGGATTCAGCTGGCTGCGGCGCTGCTCGCGGAACCCTAGGGCGGGAGCGGGAGTGGGCGGGGCGGGGGCGGGGGCGGGGGCGGGGGCGGGAGAGGAGGAGCGCGTGGGTGGAGCCAGTGGACGCGGGCGGCGGCGGCGGAGGAACCCTAGGCCCTAGCTAGGATTGAGGCGGGGAAGCAGAGAGGGGAGGGAGAGAGTGAGGGGTGGGTGGGTGGAGACGAGACTAACCTGGAAGGAGGAGGAGATCCGGCGCGGAGGCAATCTCCCTCTCGCTGCGTCTCCGCTGGCGACGCGGAGCGGGGAGGAGGAGGCGACGACAGGCGAGCGAGGTGATGATGTGAGGAAGAAGAAGAGAGCGAGGAAGACTCGCCTGCCTCGTGCGTCGCCTCCGTTGGGCGGGCGGGTTTGGTGAGCAGGTCGGGCCGGGCCTCCCTATGATGGTCTGGTGGGTTCGATTGGATCCAACTGGCTGGGATCACTTGGTGCGGGTGGTTGCATTTGCAATTGGCACGCAAACGGAACGGACGCGGTCGTGGCAGTGGCACCCCCGTTCACCTACTCCTACTATTCCGACTGTGGAACGTTGACCGTCAACCCGAGTGATTGGTAAACGAATGGGCTTGGAGTAGGACAAACGGTTTCTTACCTAATTAATCTAGTAGCAGATACCGTTTGCATTGGCAAATGCTCTTGACCTTTCCGTGAAAAAAGAAGAAGGAGAGGACGAAGTAGAACTCCATCGGCCCTGCTGTTTAGATGTTTCGCGAATTTTTTTTCGAGTATGTTCTCTCACATGCATGTCATATTAAATTTAGTCGAAAAAAATAACCCATTATATGGATGGAGTGTACTTCGCGAGACGAATCTAATGAGCCTAGTTAGGTCATGATTAGAGAATAAATTGCTACAGTAAACATGTGCTAATGACGGATTAATTAGACTCGTTAGGTTCGTCTTGCGATTTACTGACATAATCTGTAATTAGTTTTGTAATTAGTCTATATTTAATACTTCAAATGTGTGCTCGACATGCTCGAAAAAAAATTCGCGTTTCATCCAAACAGGGCCATCCTAATATGTCAGGCTTGAATTGGGCGGCACTTTTCAGGCTCGGGTCGACCTTGGAACGTGCTCAGATGAACAATAAGCTGAGGCAATGAGCTCCGTCGTTCAACCTTGAAACGCGGCCGATCAAGCTTTGAGGTTCCTTTTATTGGGCCGCCATCCCAAAAGAAGAGCCGGGCGCGGCCCGCGCCCACCAACTAGACCCCGGGCCCAGCCAGGGCGGGCAGTCAGCGTGCTGACCACGTCGTCGTCGTCTCTGTTCAATTTTGCGTACCCCGTCCCATGGATGGATGGCAACGGGGGTGCTGACCCTGACCTTTGACCTGGCCGCGGTCTACTGTGCTGAGATGGACGGTCAATGGCGTCGACTCGTCAACAGGAGAAACGGCAGGCAGGGACAGGCAGCAGCATATATACTCCATAATCTTCCATACAATAGTACAAAATTAGGCTCGGGTGCAGAGACTGACTAACTTACTGATGAATCGGCGGCGTGGCCAGTCAATGGAGGTTACGACGGAACCGTCGCGCATGTATACGTTCAGAGCCTATATATCGGATCGATCTAACTAATGTGGATTATTAATTACTTGTATATAGTACTCTGGTGATCGGAGCCCCGATCTGAATAAGGTCCCGTTCGGTCAATTCTATTTGGATTGAGATTGATATAGAAAAAAAATTATAATAAGTACGACAAGAGATCGGGATTTATTCCGGACCGTAAACTAATTTACCCATGGGTCTTTTATTGTAACTATTATGAGCAAATTGGTTCCCGGAATAAATCCCGGTCTTATGTTGTATCTATCATAAATTTGTTGCTATACAAATCTCAATCCGGGTGGAACCCATCCCAAGAACCGAACGGGCCCTAATGATGCATGCATGAATTGGTTCGTCGAGGCCGGCATCTGATACGATTCGCATGCAGCTAGCTAGGCAGGCACATGTGCCCGCCAACCGGATATATGGAGGCCGGATCCATCATATCTATCCATCTACTTGCTCCTAACTCGTAGCGATCGAGAAAGCTACACGGCGGCGCCTCCGGCATGGGTATTACTGTTCTAATTTCATTCGTTTCTCGGCGGCGGCAGAAACAAGCAGCTAGGCCGACACTGGCTGCGGCGACCACTCAAAAGCACTGCTGCGGCCCTCGGCAGCTGCAGCTGTTGCTAGCGCTGCAGTATGATATACATACACGTGCGTCTCCAAAAAGAAAAGGAAGGGACTTGCATTGTTGAGATCATATCCTATGTATAACTGATAACACACACACGCCAAGTGAAGGAGTGTAATACTAGCTAGCAGACTAACACAGCCATAGCCGCGTGCGTACTTGTACGGTTATTAGCTGCTTTGACGCGCTGCTTGTTTGTAACGCACGCACGCGATCAACAAATGGCCAAGCACAACGGCCATACACAAAGCGACGACGTTACATAGTACAGCACCTCAATAACCGTGTGCTTCTTTGATTATCACGTACCGTCCGCTTGCTTCGTCGAACCTCTACTTGTCCAACATGCATATATCCGCCATATATACAAATCGACAATGGACCGACTGTATATAACCCTGAGGTGCTGTGACACAAAAAAAACACTTTTGCATGCAGATTCCCGAACACGTACAAAGGCATGCAGGAAGACGCTACGGCGGGGAACGACGACCTGTCACGACTCGAACCATACGTAACCACACGTGCGAGTTGGGCAAGAGCACGCCAAATGCTCGCGAGCTAGCCGACCCACCACGCCGCACCGGCCAAAAAAACGGCCGCGCCACCTACTCCAACTGACGGGTGGGCCCCTCGCCGGGTCGCTGCTGGCCGACGACCGTTCCAGGCGAGGAGGCGCCCAAAGGCCGCCAGCCTACTAGGCCCGTACGCCACGCTACGCGGCAACGTCCCCCCAGTCGATGACACGCGGGCCCTACCTATTCGCCGCGTGAGTCCGTCGCGCTCGCGCGGCGAATTCTCCACGCCGCGTGGGCCCGCCTCGACACCTGGCTGGCCCGCGCGCGGCCCATGCGCAGGCGGAGGCGCGGAGCCGGACCCGCTTCTCGTCTTCCTTCTTCCTTCACGCGCTCCGCCAGCCTTCCGGTCCGCTCCGGGCAGGAGGGAAAAAAAAACTTCTTGTCACGGCCACGTTGCGGACCCCACCACCACCGTTTCCGCGCGGGCCCCGCCTTCTGACCGTTTCACCACCCCCCAAGGGAGCGGGGCCTTTCCCCTCCTCGCACCTCCTCCCACACATCCTCCTCTTCCTCCCCTCGTCGGCGAGGCGACCTCATCGAGAGAGAGAGATCTCGCTCGCGGTCGCGGCGACGGGGGGCGTCTCCGATAAATACCCGCGCTCCCCGCACCCGAGCCGCCTCCCTCACTCCCCCTCCGCCCCAGCTGCGTCTCCACCACTCGACTGCCGCCCCCCTCCTCCTCAGCCGCTAAGCTTCCTCTCCCCCTCGCCCCCCTTCCTCCTCCGCGTTCCCAGCTGCGCGCGCGGCTCCTCCTCGCCGGCGCCCCCCGCCGCGGCACAAAAGGCGCCTTCCCCCGGTGATCCAGTCAGGCCAGCGGCACTCGATCCCATCTCCCATCTCCGCGGGAAGGCACGAGATCGGGCAGCCCCTCGATCCCCACCGTCGCGAGGGCCCCGATCCCTCTCCGCGCGGCGTCCTCTCCGGCCCCCTCCCCCCAGTCCCCCCTGATCCGAGATGTGGGGCGGGGACTCCAAGCAGACGCTCAAGTCCCGGGGCGCCACCGGCGGCGCCGCCTCCGCCATGGCGGGCGACGAGGAATCCGACTACTTCCCGCCGACCCCGCGCAAGGACTGGTCAACGGGGCTCCTCAAGCTCGTCACCGCCACCGTCATCTTCATGGGCGGCGTCGTCCTCGGCCTCTCCGTCAGCGGCAGCGTGGCGCGGTACTACTACAACGCGTCCCACGCCGAGCTCTTCTTCCCGGCGACCACCTACGGGTGCGACCCGCGGGACCGGGACTGCGGCCTCGGGCTCGCGTTCAGGGCGTTCGTACACCCGCCCCGGCTCGCGCACTCCATGACCGACGACGAGCTATTCTGGCGGGCGTCGCTGGTGCCCAAGGCAGAGGAGTTTCCGTTCCAGAGGGTGCCTAAGGTCGCCTTCCTCTTCATGACGCGAGGACCGATCCCGTTCGCGCCGTTGTGGGATAAGTTCTTCCGTGGCCACCAGGGGCTTTACTCCGTGTATGTGCATACCGTGCCCGAGTACAAGCTCAACGTCTCCAAGAACTCGGCGTTCTACGGCAGGCAGATCCCCAGCGAGGTTCGCTTTCTTTCACCTCATTCCTTCGTTGTTCACTTGTGACTAGCAGCTGATTGTTAATGCATTCATTGGTTCATCCTTTGTTCTCATGAATGAGTCCTCACCACTAAGCAGCCTAGCACATTGCAATCCAGCGCCTTGAGAGCTTGCATCCCATTATTGTCTTGTGCCAAAAGAACAAACAAAGAAAAAAAAATCTAGTAGTTGATTGGATTGGGTAGCTGGTGCCCTGGTGGCCGCATGTCGTGCTAGTTGGTGGCTGCCATGTGCTGCTCAACTTGATTGGGATATGTCTCTGTGCGTGTGTGCAAATTGCCAAGGATTTGCTCTAGGGGACGGGAATATGCTTGCTTGGCCCCAATGCTAGCTACCTAGCTAGGTTGGTTAACTACTTGGTTTGTTCAACGACTAGTGGTGCTCACGAATTTCAGATGAGTGGTGATGAGATTCTTGCTTGTTGAAAATTTGTTCCGTCTCAATCATTTGATAAATATTCAGTCAAGAAGTTTGGGCTGACCTATTCAGTAAAGTGGGTTCTCATAGTGATAGATATTATTCTCCCTTTTCTTTTTTGTGCAAAAGTATGGCCTTCAATTTTCAGTGTGATGTGTGGGTTCCTTCTCTGCTTCACAGCACCAAATCTGCTTATTCTGCGCTTGCTGCAGTTCAAGCACTTTATCGATGGATTATGGCATTCTGACATTTTGTTTCTTTCCAATGATGCAGGAGGTGTCCTGGGGATCGATAACTCTTGTGGATGCTGAGAAGCGCCTGCTGGCCAATGCCTTGTTGGATTTCTCGAGCGAGCGGTTTGTGCTGCTCTCGGAGAGCTGCATTCCTGTGTTCAACTTCCCGACTGTGTACGAGTACCTTATTAACTCGGCACACAGTTTCGTTGAGTCCTACAACATTGACACCCCTCAGTGTGCTGGCCGGTACAACCGTCGCATGGCACCTCACATCATGGCGGACCAATGGAGGAAAGGGTCAGAGTGGTTTGAGCTTAACAGGGAACTGGCTATCCAGGTAGTAGCAGACTACAAGTACTACTCGATCTTCAGAAAGCATTGCAGGCCATCCTGTTATCCAGATGAGCATTACATACCAACCTATCTTCATTTGTTCCATGGGCCACTCAATGCCAACAGGACCATCACATGGGTTGATTGGTCAAGAGGAGGCCCGCATCCAGCAAGTTATGGTGCTGCAGACATCACACCGGAGTTCATCCAGGCAATCAGGAATAATGGCACGCAATGCTTTTACAACTCGAAGCCCACCTCTGTCTGCTACCTCTTTGCGAGGAAGTTTGCTCCGAATGCTTTGGGTCGGCTGATGAACCTCACCTCAACTGTGTTGGACTTTTGAGTCATTCACCATGCCTCCTCCTCGTCAGCGTTAACGCTATCACGGTATCTGTTGATGCACATGTGGGCCAGGAACTAGAGCTACTCTACGGCTATTAGATTGGAGCCGGCGAGATATGTCTCACTATAGATGGATGATCAGAGATGGCTTTTGATTGATGTGTCTCTCGCGGATGATGCTGTGTAGGACAGTGAAATTTGCTTCACTTATCCTGAAGTTGATCTCCGAGTGATGGACAAATGGCACTGCCAGCGGAGAGGACATTTCTTTCACCTCCCATTCTTTTTAATATATCATAGCCATATGATAGAGGATCGTTTTTCTTTTCTTCTTCTCCCCTAGCTGCTGTAATGACTCGGTCAGATACTAATTTCTGTGAATATAACTTATCAATCATTGCTTTACTTCAAGTCTGGCATTGCCAGATGTCGCTGTATGCTTGATATACTGTCTCTAAACCTTGAAGTAACAGATTGCCATTGGTTGTTCTGTCGATGATGCTTAAGTACAAAAGTTAGATAGCGAAGTATGTGGACACAAGCAGCAGAATATGCCATATTCTCGCATAGCATTGTGTTTGTGTAGACTGGCTGTCCTTGCAGGAAGAAAAACAAGTAGGCTCCTTTTGAAAGGCACACATGAGTATGCCATTGCAGATTCTTAATCAGTTCAAACATGTGTGCTGCTTTATCAGTTGAAACAGATTGCCAGGAACATGCTTGACTGGCCTTCATTTGACAGATAACCCAATATTCTAGGAGTGGCTGGTGAACATGGGGGGACATGATTTAGGCTGGTGCAGCAGTCCAGAGCCTTGTCATGCCCTGGTGTTTAGTAATATATAATCCATGAGCATAGGTCCATGAACCATGATATTATAGTACACATTTGTACTGTGTATCTAATCTAATCTTAGTTTAATCCAGGCATTAGTTTATGTGCTGCAACCTATGTATGCTTTGATATATGCTTGCAGTTAGATATTTAGGGAAATTCTTGTGTTCTACTTATTTTTTGTGAGTGAGAGAATTGTATTGCTGGTATTTTTGATTCGTGATGAAGAAGTGTCTGAGATTGGGTGAAAGTGATTGTTTTCGGTGCTTGTGCCGTCTATGAAAATTGAAAAAGACGGTTTGATTCTGTTGGTGACCTGGCGCGTTGTGGGCTAGAAACCAAATAAGAAGGGATGATGAAAGTGACGTGTCCTGGTTCCTGGATTTGTGCCTCGAGAACCGACTGAAAAAAAAGGAAATATTTTCAACTTGGTTTTGTTCCCGAATGATTCTTCAAAAAACAGTGATAGGGTTGAGAAAGAGGAAAAAGGAAACATTTCAACAAGTGATAGGGATGAGATTACTATTTTTCTATGAGAAAGGAAACATTTCAAAAATAGTAATCTATACCATCTTTTTTCTATGGCCAAGTTTTGCAGTTGCAGCCGAAGCCATCAAAATGCATGCCTTGTCCAGTTAATTGGGCCTTTAGCAGGCCGCTTAGCCTAGTCCTTGTTTCTTCTCGAGGAGAAGGGTCTACAAATTGCTCGATCGGCGGACACAGATCTCCCGGAAAAAAAAGGGGGCTTTCTCCGGAAGCAGCGTCCACGGCGGCGACATCGATTTGCTGAGCGAAGAGTCGCCGCGAATCTCCCTCCATGGCGGCTTATCCAAGGGGTGCATCGATGTCCTGCCTCTCGCCAGAGGTAGATATATATCTCTCTGGATCACTTCTATGACACTTCCTATGCCTCCGTCCGTCACAGAGAGAATGCATTTCTCGCTTCTCGAGATATTTCAGAATCTTAAGTTTGACTAATTATAAATAAAAAATTATAAATATTTATGATATAAATATATATCATTAGATTCATTTTTAAATGTTGTTTTTAACAAATTTATTTAAAGCCATAAATATAAATACAATTCATTAGAAACTTGATCAAACGTGAACAACTTTAACGGGCATGCAACCCAAACAAACATTCTTTTTGGGACAGAGAGAGTACTTGCTAAACTGCTAATGTCATATGTACTTAAATAATATGTTGGGTTATGCCCCTGAGTTGTATTATGTGCAAATCATGCATGCTAAGTTATACTACAAATGATCTCTAATTTAGCAAGATATGTTTGTCTTGGATATTCTTACTGTTATGCAACTCTCCTTGTCATTGGTGCTAGCTAGTTTTATCTGCTGTACTGCTATGTTATTACAACACTCTCACATTTATCCTTTTTCTCTCTTATTATATAGGATAAAAGTGTAAATGTACAAAGCTAGGCATGTGTGAATTTTTCAACTATAGGTGGTGAAGAGTTACTCAGGTTCTTACATTCTCTTAGTAGAACGTGTGACGAACTTGGAATAATGGTAAAGTCCTTGACTAATAAATAATAATCACATGCCGGCACATTTTTTTTTTTACTTTGACCACCAACTTAGCAGGATTGAGTTCGCCTTGCGATGCTGGTATAGACGACGGCTTGTGGACCGTGCATGGATTCTATCAACAGCGGAGCTAGCAAAAAATTTTAGCTGGGCAGGGTCGCATAACGAACATAACACAGGTGAGAAAAAAAAGCAAATGGACGCATTCATTTTCAAAGTAAAATTTCATCCCCGGGGCGCCGCTGCTCTCCTGCTCTCCCACCCTCTCCTCCTCCATGAAATCCCCCACGGCACGACAGCAATGGCAGCGGGCCGGCCGGCGGCGCCGGCGGCTCCGGCGACCAGCGGGTTCGGCGTCCGCCGGCGACCGGGTAGCGGCAAGGACAGGGAAAACACGAGTGGAGTTTGAGTCAACAGAAGAGGAGAGGGCAACTGGGCAAGTTGTGCGGGTGGGTTGCTGTTGGGCCAAAGGCCATTGGGCCTTTTCCACTTAACACCAGCGACGGCCCAAATCGGTCATTCTATTTCCTTCTTCCTCCTCTCGCCTCCGACGCGCCAGAACGCCGCCGCCGCTCGCCTCTGACCTTCCTGCTCGCCTCCGGCCGCCTAAAAACTCCATAGGGAATGGGGTTCTACTCCAACGGTAGCTGGGGCAGCTGCCCCACCCTGCTGTATGGGTAGCTCCGCCATTGGATTCTATGGTACTGATGATATGGTGAAGGACCTGACAAAGTTTCTGCTTGTAATTCTGCCAGATACCAGATGTTCTGATGGTATGGAAGTTATTTTTTAGTATACCAGTTGCACCTTCTTTTGGGTTCCTCTTTTGTGATATATATAGCCACATGTGCAACTTTGCAGAGAAAGTTGAAGAGACATGTAAGCTTATGGGAGTGGTATATCAATGTTGTTTGCCCCTGTATGATAGGATGATGAACAAGGAATATCTGCAGAATGCTGCTACTGCAATAAAGGCCAAGGTAATATATTACCGTCTTGTTGTGTCTTTATTATTTCTTTTTACATGATTCTCGTGCTTACAGTTTCTTAATCAGATCATAGAGTTCGACGAACTTTCTGATTCTCGCAAGGATAAGGACTTAAATGGGACATTTGATGAGACTGACTCTGAAGAGGATGATGGCTATAAGGAAAAAGACGAGAGAGAATATGGCTTTGACATAGAAATGAGAGAGGATTATTGCTATGACTCCAAAGAGAGAGAAGATGATGGCGCTGACAATTTGGAGGAGGGAGAAGATGATGCCCATGATCCCCACAATGAGTACGTCAGGGGATTACATCTGTGAAGGGAAGAGACCTGAGACAAGCTATGTCAGTGGTACTCCAGATTTGGAGATGAGTAAGCAGCTGCTATTTCCAGATGACACCCCAATGACAATGACTGAGGTATTGCAGACTGTGTAGCACTTTTTGTTACATTTGAGATCCCATCTTATTTGCTATTCCCAACATAAAAGAATCATCCATGTTGTCTCGCAGGAGCACTTCTATGTTATAGTTGTCTGATTTTATTTAGTATAATAATCCATTTATGTGCCTCTTTAGTACTTGCTATGCATGTTAGTGCCTGCTATACTAAAAAATGTTGTGAGAATTTATGCCATTTGTGTTTTAAGTTGTATCTAGTGTACAATTGTGCATTTTAAATTGCATGACAAATGATCCCTCATTTAACATGATATTTTTTTTATCATTCTAACTGTTATGTAATTACTCTTTATCAGTTTGACTAATTTTTATCAGTCCTGATGCTATATTATAACAGCATTCTCACATTTATGCATTTTTCTCCTGTTAGGGTCAAAGTGCGAACATAAAAACCTGGGCATGCGTGAATTTTTCTAGTATAAGAGGCAAACGATTGTTCATGTTCTTATCTAAGCTTCAAAATATGTGCATGTCCATTGGAATGCACGGTAAAGTTCCGCTCTCTTACCGTGACTCAGGCATTCGAATAATCATATAATAAGCACATCTGACTCATGCATCAACTTAGCAGGATTTAAGTCTGGAGCCAGCGTTGTCGGTCCATACAAAATCTGCTCATGAGAATGAAATTTGTGGCAGTTTGTGGACTGTATTCGACTTCTTCCGCCACCTTCAAATAGAGAAAAGAGCGACTCTTCTATTTGTAATACTGCCAGAAGCCATTATGCTCGTGGTATGTGGATTTCCTTCTGATCAAATTGAACACACACACACACACCCTCCCCCTCTTTTATTGACAGTGCGTGGCATGTGGTACCTTGCAGCGAGTGTTGAGCAAGCGTGTAAGAACCTGAGATTTGTATACCAGTTTTGTCCTCCCTGGCATGCTAGGAGGCCGAGCAAGAAATACCTGAAGAATGCTGCTAACAAAATAAAGGCCAAGGTTTGTCTTTTGTTCTTCTGTCTGATGTGTTTTTAGTTCTTTGTTTTACACAATTCTCATGCTTGAGTTTCTTAATCAGGTCCAAGGTCTTTCTGATGACTGCGGGGACATGAGCGAAGATGGTGACCCTAGTTCAGACACAGATACTGAAGAAGATGGAGCAGAGAAGTCTGAGGACTCTGATGAAGAGATGGGCGGGGTACACCTCTATAGGTGGAACGATGAGTTAGTAGGTGATCATAGCTGCGACAAGGAGCTTTCTGGAGAAGAGGGAGCAAAGTGAGAAGTCAAACTAATTTTGGTGCGACTTAGCCACTTAGGCATGCTGGTCATGACAGTTGACAGTGGACTAATGTACAGCCAAAATTGCCATACTCAAAGATCCCGCTCTTATCTTATATTTCATAGCGTTGTTTCAAAACTATCATATCATATAGAATGGAATAAATATGAATGAAACAACCTCTTTTTATAGAAAGTTTTATTTTTACTAGCACAAAGGCACGTGCCGCATGCACGTGTTTTAAGAAAAAATATAGCGTGAGAAAGAGTCATAGTGGCTAATGTGTAGCATGAGAAAGAGTCCTGACTGCTCACGTACTTAATCCGTGGGTCCACCTATCATATCAATGTGTCTTTTGACGATAGACCGTCGAAATTCTTTTGTCCTTTATAGTATAGATTATATGGTTTCATGGACGTTTAATTTAATGTCCCATTAAAAAGCTGGTAATCGTATCAAGAGAGTTTTCATTCTATTTTTTTCCCTCTGATCTCTTGTTAAAAACGTTGTTACATTGGGGATCTATGGTAGTAGCTAGTTGGGGCTCAACTAGCCCTAAAGTATCCAATGAGAGCTAGATTGGGTTTAGTTGCATCTAACCCACCCAAAAAAACTATCCCCTCCAAGAGGTGCTAATTGGAAGTAGTTCAGGTTGGGCCCACTGAAAAAATGCCTTTTCTCTCTCCCTCTACCCACCAAACGATTGGGAAAGTACATTTATTGATAAATCTAACCCTTCCTTCCAAACACCCTTTGGCTAGAGTTAGTTCAAGGTTAGTCATGAGCTAGATACTAACTATAACCTCTAGCTAAGTTAGAGTATCCAAACAGGGCCATCATTGAAAATGTCTATGTGGCAGTTTATTAAATACAAGTCTGATGAAACACCCACCGAGAAAAGCTTCATGTGCTTTTTAATGCGTTGGAAACAGGGTTGAGTAGTTTCATCACCGTGAAACCGTGTCTTCTCTCCCACACAATTAGTATCATGCTAAGTCATGAATTTTGCTGTTCCATGACATCTCCCCTGAGAGTCTGAGACAAAACTTAGCTCCATATTCTTGTTATAGCCTCGAGCTAAACTCCCACACAAAGCTGTTTTGCATCGTGATATCACATTATATTGGTCGAAAAGCTTAGAATTCCACTACTGTCGGTGTATTAAACAACTGGATATCTATCAAGTCATTGCCATTTGCCGAGGCAGGTACCAAATAGCTGTGGCAATGGCTATAGGACCCAAAAAAAAAAAAAATTGGGATCAAATGATTGTGATAAATATGATTTGACATTACCAGGGCAAATGAAAATATTTATCCACTACAATATGATTTTAATCTTTCCGATTTTACAAGGGAAAGAGGCAGTGCCAACAACGCTTTCAGATACCTTTCTTCACCATGAAATGGCATGCTTGAATAACAGACAAGCCGAGACCCAGAGGTAAGTATGAACCCCAGCATGAACAACTCACAGAAGCGTATGGAGTTCATGTCTTATCTTCTGTCCATCATGTGCAACAAAAGCCAGAATAGCGAAGCTGCTGTGAAGATTAAAAGGAAGATAGCAAATTAGAACTCATAAGTGGATTACATGTAGCAAAAAGCTGGACAGTGCTGTGAAAAAAAAGAACAATGCTGAATGAGGCTAAACTGAAAGACAAATAAGATTAAGGAAATCAATATGCTTAGAGCTGGTAGCATAATGCATTTCTTCATACAATTATGAGGCTAAGGAAATCAATATGCTAAGAACCGGTGGCACAATGCATTTCTTGAGACTACCAAAAGGTTCATGGCTTCATGCTATGGTATAACTGGCAATTTGGAAAACACTCGGCACTTATTCTGGCTTAGTGAGCATCTAAGTAACTTCTACAAACATCAGATAATTATGCTAGTGAGCTGATAGGACATGTATTGTAAATGGTAATTCGACCCTGACATACTTTATTTTGTATCAAACCTCCAGATAAATAATGCTTACTAGGCCAGGGGCAGAGGCACGTTAGGGCTAAGTTTGCATCTAATTTTAGCATCCAATTACAAGGAAATTCCAATCTTGCCTTGCCTTCATACGAGTACAAAATAGACTAACATAATGTCTTCATGGAACCAAATAAAACCAAACAATAGTCACAAAAATCTCATTAGCACAAGTCACTCCCTAAATCAGCAGGCTTAATGTGAAACTGTAAATCATTTATCAGCACTAACAAATAAAAAAAGAGACCTTTTTTCTAAAATCTGCACAAATCCCAAAGCATAATTAGCTAAATAAGGATATTATTAATTAGTTTAGCCCTCAGTTGCCAAGGCAGGCCATGCCCATGAATCGATCCAGCCCAACCCATTCGAACAGAACTGCAATGATCTACTCCTGTTTATTTGGCAATTCCTCATTTGATTTGCAACGTTTTAATGCAAAATGCATTGCCACCATTCATCTGCACACAATCTGCCACCACCTGCTGGCTGTCCTTGTCGATCTCGTGTGGTCTTATGATGATGATTTGGAGCGTTAATTAGAGCATTGTGACTAGGAAGTTGCCCAGCAATTTGACTGGGAAGTGCCAGTTCCCATTGAAATGTTTGAATGTGAGGAAATTGAAAGGATGATTTGATGTAAGTGCTCATTAGTGATGAAACAGAGTATGATGGTATTCTTGCGAAAATCAAACCAGAACAGAACTAAAAATCCTCTGTGCGTATCATGATTTGGAATCTAAATAGCAATAAGGGTTACAAATGATCATCAGAGCTTTACTTGAGCTAAGTAGCAGCTAGATATGACAAATCACTGTCCAGCACTGCCGCCAAAGCTTGAGAGCTGAGGTGTCCAAGGAGATGAGGGGTGAAAACTGATTTGTAGGTGTTGGATATGACAAATGGTTCAGATGAAGCAAAGGTCAGCTGTAGAGTCAGAGGATCTGGATCTGAGAATCAACCTCCTACTAACAAGTGATAACGAGCTGGCTTGTGAGTTAAATTAGCTACCTCCTGCTAACAAGTGATAAAGAGCTGGCTTGTGAGATAAATTAGCTGAGCCTAGCCAGGCTATCATTATCTCGAAAATATCCAACCCCATTGTCAAATATGTTATCTAGGTCTAAAGTGCAAAAACCTTCCCTTTGTTCAATGAACTGGTGTCCCTTCATGGAGATATCTTCCTAACCAACTCAAAAATGAAGAAGAAATGAGAAAAATGTAGCTCCATTTTGAACGTCTATTTTTCAAGCTCGCCCATAAGAAATACCCACGCTGGATTTTTCTATTTAGGATTTTTGTGACGTGATGACACATTACAACATGCAACTTCAAAGTTTATGGATCTAGATGATGCTCCTAAAAGGTTTGAGTGCTGCCCATACATTTCATTTTGTAAAGTAGATCAATGAGTCACAAGCATACCAAGAACATAGAATAACCAACAACAGAACAATGTGGCAACATTTCAAGTAAATGTAAGTTTTCACTAGAGCATTCATCACAATGCTACCTCATAAAGTTTTGAAGGCTAGATAAAACAAACATACCAAACTCATTGGTAGAAGTGAGACTCTATATCAATAGGCTTCCAGTGTAAACGCCAATGCTTTGAGATTCTGCAAGCCCCATCGCCCCAATATCCAACACATCTGCTAAATTGCCAGTACTTGGATCATAGCATTGTAACAATCTCTTTCCCATGTTGGAACAGACTATCCTCCCATCATCCAATATCAGTAAAGGATAAGGATGGTGACAAAAAAGCTGCTCAACACTTAATCTGTACATTTTAACCCAAAGACCTCTCCTGTGATCCACTAGAAACCATAGGTCCAAATTGGAAGCAAAAAAATCATTGTCAATTATAACCAAGCTGGCATTTAAGTTGGCTAATGAGAGCTCTCGCCCAAAGATGGCGCCAAACTCAACACTTCGCAGTGGCTCTGGACCCCGAAGTGTTGGCATCCACTTCTCCGTATCGAGGTCGAATGGAGCTATGCTGGTCGGTTCCATTTCCATAAGACCATAATCAAGGAAATACACAACCCCATTGACAGCTAAGTATTCCATGATTTCGCTCATAGGGCCGGGTGGGTTCTGCTTTCTCCTCCACCTTCCCTGACTACTGCCATACATAGTTGAGGTTGCAAGTTATCAGGATGGGGATGGCTGATGCGGAGTACCTTGTAGTCTCCTGTGGAAACAACCTGTCCAAAAGCATATGTGACCGTCTTGCAGTTGTGCATGACATAAGGACCAAAATCAAACCTCTGCTCTATGCAAGTGCCCACAAATTCATCTGAATGGAGACCGGGCAAAGTGAGGGGAGCTGCAGTGGCCGGGTTGAGAACCCAGGCAGACAACGAGGGTTTGCA
This sequence comes from Urochloa ruziziensis, assembly GCA_015476505.1. NCBI lineage: Eukaryota > Viridiplantae > Streptophyta > Magnoliopsida > Poales > Poaceae > Urochloa > Urochloa ruziziensis. Next base: position 4,467,864 of record CM027124.1, on the reverse strand, counting down.
CCACCTAAAGACAAACAGGCGGTCGAGGTGGGTGAGCAGCAACTCGATGCGGTCGGAGCCAAAGCGTATCCGCCTGAGAATCTGCCCCGACAGGCTCACGATGGCGACACCCCTGGCGTCGCCGTCCCTGAATGTGACGGCGAAGAGGGGCTCCGCGTGGCGAGACTTGTGCTCCGCAGCGAAGTGCAGGTCGTAGGTGAGGGCGCGCCAGGACCGGCAGACGGCGCGGAGGCGGCAGAGATCCTTGGCCGGGAGGCGCAGCAGGACCTCGAAAAGCGCATCAGCGGGCAGTGCCGCCGGCACGCCGGTGTTGGATACCGAGGCGGCATGGCTGAGCTTAGAGCTGGACGCCATCGATCTGGGGTTGGGCGAGATCGGAGGCGGAGGAGGACGGAGGTCGAAGGGAGCTTTGCTTTGCTCACTCGTCTGCCCTGTTGGAATGGGGAAAGGGTTTACATGGGCGGGCAGCTGGGCCATTAGTTTCTGGTAACCAGTGACGGCCCAATTCTTGTCAGTATATCCATCCGTGCGCCGAAGCACACAGTGAAGCCCATATGTCCTCAGGCCTACTCGTATAGTGTGGTTTTAAAGATGATTTTATCTTTTCTTAGTTAAAAAATTTGGCTATAAATTTTGACAAAAGTTATAGAGATAGGTTGGGACATGAACGTCCAACTAAAACATGTAGATCTCGCAAAAATATATCTAGAAGAAGAAAAAAAAAATCAAATCTGGAACATGAGGAAAATATCCAAAAGTTATGGAGATAGGTTCTTTGCTCCGTCCATTAGCCTGTCTGAATTGATCGGCTTCCTAGCATTTCTATTTCTTTTCATCTTCGTGCGAGTGTTGCCGGACCAAACCCAACTCTTTGCCTTTCCATCCCCGCAAATGGCGGGGCGTCCCATCACGACTACAAAGCTGCTTGCAACGGTGCAGCACGGCTTCCATGACCCAATCGTCCACTTCCAGAGGCCAAAACTAAAGCTTGAGGCGCTCACTGCCTTATCAGAATATGCCAAGTGCCAAGTCACGCACATCCCCTTTTTCGCAATGCCATAGTGTTGTTGGCTTGGATCCATCGGTCCCAATTCTCAGGCAGCATCCCTGTCCTCTCTGAATCCCCCAGCACCTCCTGCGACGGTAACCAGCCCGCATTCCATAAATACCTGTCGATGGATCTTACCTTCATACTGTAATGCATAAGACCATAAATACCTGTCGATGGATCTTACCTTCATAATGCATAAGACCATAAATACCTGTCGATGGATCTTACCTTCATAGTGCATAAGACATGGCTCACACGCTCAGTGGGTCTGCAGAGAATATCAACAGAACCTAGTGAAAATGCGGTTCTGTGGAAACAATGAAATTTTGCATCGATGTATCTTATTCAAACTGACTAAAAAACAAGGCCACAAATAGCAGTACCACGGCGTACATGACTAGAGACTGGAAAAGCAGGATAATTTGATGGAGAAACTATATATGGATACATTGCAGTTCCAACAATAGGAACTGGACAGGAAATGCAAATGTACCAAGATGATGTCCGGCCAGACTTCAGTAGGGAGTTGAGCCGGCTGCGGTGCCCGCCATGGAGTGCGCAGCTCATGTTCATGAATGCAGAAGCGGAGTTTGTTCCAGAAGGTGATTGCCGCAGGGCACGAGAGGAACAGGTGAATGTCTGTCTCCATAACAGTTGGACACCGTTCGAGTCCTCACGCGATCTGATATTTTGTTTCTTTTCGTCTTCGTGTGAGTGTTCCTGCACTAAACTGAAATCTTTGCCTTTCCATCTCTGCAAATCGTCGTCCGCATCACGACTACAAAGCTGCTGCTGTCGAGTTGTTGCTTGGGCACGACTTCCATGACCCAATCATCCACTCACAGAGGCCAAAACTAAAGCTTAGTGGGTTGGGTTGGTTCGATCAATCAGAAAAAATTAAAGCTCAGGCATCTCTCTTCTTTCTTGGAGAGTTTGGGGATAAAGATTGGATCCCAAATGGGGGTGTTAAGGCTGCCACCAAACTACTCGTGTGAAAGGGACTCTGACCAGTTCGCGTACAGATGGTTTTAAAAGCATATCGGCGCGGCGGTCATTTTCTGGTTTTTCTGTTGCAGGAGGCAAATCGGACGGTTAGAAAAGTTGTATATCTGGAGAATTTTTTTTATTTTTATATTTTTTTTTTACGATTTTTCAAAAATAAATTCTTGGTTAGAAATTTAGCAGATCTAGTCTTATCTCGCCAGCTGATCTGGCTATCGCCGGATGAAACGGCGACAAAATAAAAAATCGCCATTTCAACCGGCTATCGCCGGCCCATCTGGCGAAAGGATGGCACGGTGCGGTCAAAGCGCGCGTAGAATAAAAACCGCCGGCCCATCCGGCGAAAGGTTGTCGGCGCCGCGGGCCCACGCAGCTTTCGCCGGCCCATCCGGCGAAAGGTTCTCGGCGCCGCGGGCCCACGGAGCTTTCGCCGCCGCATCCGGCGAAAGCCCTTATCGCCGCAACGTTCGGCGAAAGGATCGAGGCCTCGCCGTTCCATCTGGCGATAGCCCCCGCCACCCATAAAACCGCAAGCCCGCCAGCGCTAGCGCGGCAGAAGCAGCTGGAGCAGCAGAGCGCCGGCTTCTCTGAGCTCGGCCTTGCGCTCGGCCTTGAGGAAGAGAGGAGGGGGGTTGAGGGAAGATTGAAGCGAAGCTCTGCCGGATCTGCGCTTCGTTTCAGGTAAAATTTTGAACCTGACTTTTTAGTTGAGCCAAAAGTTTGTAGTTCATTTATTTACAGATGTTTTGTAGATACATGTTTGTAGTTTAGTCTATTTAGATATGAACTATATCATAGATCTAGTTAGTTAAATCTAGACTGTGTTAGTTACTAGATCTAGACTGTGTTAGTTACTAGATCTAGACTGTGTTAATTTTTTGTATCTAGTTAGTTAGTATTTTTTGTATATCTATAACTAGTGGTAGTATATTTTTAGTTTGCATGGTAGGTAGTATATTGTTAGTTTGGATGTGTACACGTAGAAATAATTAATAGTATAGTTTTTTATTTGAAAAAATGAGAAGTGCTTCTTTTTTTTGAGTTAGTATATATCAACTGCTTCTTGTTTTTTTTACAAATTTTTAGATAAGATGGTAGAGTTATTTTTAATTTTACATGTGTACACGTAGGTAGTAGTTTGTAGTCTAGTTTTTTTAGATATAAGTAAATGTCATAGAAAAAAATAGTTACCCCTCATTTTTACATGACGTTAGTAGTTTAGTTTTGTACATATGAGGTATATAAAATCCTTTTGTAGTCAGTGGTCACTCAATTTTTTAGTAACATTTATAGTTGAAATGAAAAACAAGTTACTCACAATTATTAGTGTTCTTATGTATCATGGCAGGCATGTCAGAGAGTTTATTTTTCCAAGTGTTTTATGGGCCTGGGGAGGTTAGGTATGGTCCTGAAGGGGTAGACTTGTCCGAATTTAAGTCGTTCACCAAACAAGTAGTTCGAGCAAGAGAGAGGAACTGGACCTCAGTTTGCAACTGGCTATTCAAGGCATTTGGACTTGACAGAGAGCAATTTGAGCTGTCAGTCATGGCTGTAGTAAGGTTTCGAATGGACACACCCCTGTTTTGGGAGTTGATGCCCCTTGTTGGAACCCAAAACTGGAGAGACTATGTCAATATAGCTACCGAGCGTGGCTTACCACTCGTCTTGTTTGTTCAAGTTTATAAGAAGATTGGGTCTAGCAGTCAGCATCACGGTGAAGACAATGCAATCACAGACGATCTTGCCCAAGAAGATACTGAACAAGAGGAGGTAGATGGAGAACACGAGGAGGTAGATGGTGAAGACGCACCCCGTGAACCAACCGGCGAGGCTGATGAGGGGGAACACATCCCTGAGTTAGTCGAGCAGGTTGAGAGGGAGGGGCAAGAGCAGTTTGACGCCATGGAGGGAGACACTTCAGATGAGGAGGATTGTTATCCCGTGCCACGCAACTGGTCAAGCTATGACTATTCAGCTCTAACTGTCAATGAAGGTGAATCTGTGGATTGGGAGTACAGAGAGAATGAGGTTTCTGTCGGTGCAATGTATGCAAGTGGAGATGAAGTTAAGGAAGCCATAAAGCGGTGGTCTACACTATCTTTGCAAAGGGAGTTCCGAGTGGTGAAGAGCAGCCCAAAAGTATATGATGTGTGTTGCGTGCAAAGCAACTGCCCTTTTAGAGTGCATGCATTTAAAGGCAAGTGGACTGATTACTGGACGGTGTCGAAATTGGTGGAGCATGAATGCCAACTTGAGGAGTTAAACCCACAGCACCGCAACCTCACAGCTGATTTTGTGGCCCAATTCATGTATCCTCAGATCGTCGACAATCCCAGCTTCGAGCCAAAATCAATTATTTGTGCCATTGAAGAAAAATTTCATTATAAAATCAGCTACAACAAAGCGTATAGAGCAAAGCAGAAGGCACTGGAGATGAAATGGGGGACGTATGAAGCGTCGTATAACAATCTTCCAGCCTTGTTGCACAACATATGTTTGAGAAATGAAGGCAGTTATTATGACTTGAAAACATATCCCTGTGCTGAGAAACCAGGCAAGCAGGTGTTGCAGCGTTCATTCCTAGCCTTGGGTGCTTGCATTGAGGCTTTTCAGCATTGCCGACCAGTCATTTGTATTGATGGCACATTTTTGACTGGTAGGTACACAGGAACCATCCTGACTGCTATTGGGTCCGATGGTAACAATCAGGTGCTGCCGCTGGCGATCGCCTTTGTGGAGAAAGAGTCAGGAGATAGCTGGTATTGGTTTCTTGAGAGAGTGAAGCAGATGATTATTTCAGCATGCACCCTTACCCGGACGAGATCGGCCATTCGCAGTTGGGTGATGCGCCGCCGTTACCCACACAGGTCTCACAGGAGGACGTCCAGACACCAGTTGCAGACGAGGCGCGACGTCCCACACGCCAGGTTGCACCTCCAGACCCGCTCACGTATTCACAGTACCACACCCGAGCAGCGCAGGCGGCAGAGCGTCGGGCGAGGGGTCCACAGCGTCACAAGCGAGGGCGCATTTAGTTAGTACCTTCTTATTTATGTATGTGTTATATGTTGTGCTCAGACTATGTGCCCTGTTTCGTGCTCAGACTATGTGATGCATGTACTAGACTATTGACTATGTGATTTATGACGTGATCAGACTATGTCATTTATGCCCTGCTCCGTCTATGTCATGTAGTAGATGCTGATATGATGGATCACTGAAAAGGCTACGCATCCTATGCTATGATGGATCACTGAAAAGGCTACGCATCCTATGCTATGAAAGATCGCTGAAAAGCATACACATCCTACGATGCGTCAGCGAAACTAGACTGATAATGTGTGGTCGTAGGCTTTTCAGGAGCATGCGTTAATGCCGGGACAGAATGCACGTGGTCGATGTAGCCTTCGCATGACTATATATATACACAATCCTCTCAACTCCAAAACCAAAACATTTCCTTCTACGAGCAATGTCGAAAGGGTCATCTTCTGGGAAGGTTTTAGGCTATGGGATGGGAAAGGGCAGAAAGAAAGGGCCAATTGTGTATGAGGGCTCTCTTGGTCCTGATTTCTTTAACGAACCAGTGTTTGAGTTTCCAGAAGAGAGCAAAAGTGATTTCAGCAAACAAAACCCACTTAGAGGATATGATGACCGCAAGGAAGATTGGCCAAAATGCATGCATGGTGAGGATTGCGTAGTGCAGATGCAAACCGAGGGGATTGATGGAGGTCGACGTTTCTTCAAATGCCCACACGCATGGGTAATCTATTTCTCGCTTGTTTTCATATATTTCTCTCTCTTCCATTGACCCACTAACTAGAGTCTTTTTTTGAAATTAATACTAACTAGAGTCTTTCATTGTAGTCTTCCAACGCTCCAGACAATTGCAAGTTCACTAGGTGGGTAGATCCTGCTCCTATTCATCCTCATGAAGAATACATCCACTACTTGCAGAATCGACTATTCGATCTGCAAATGGAGGTAAGCGATGGTGGCAAAGAGGACGAAGAGGATGACAATACAAATGCTGCCACTTCACAGGGGACGGTGTGTACTGACCCATATTGCAACTGTGTGTGTCACAAGAACAAGGGACCTCCATCGCCGCCGCCACCTCCATCACCACCACCGCCGACAATGGGGGGATATTACGGAGAAGGATCTACCCAATTTGCTATGTGGGGTCACTACTAGGAGTGACCAAAGTCATTCACATCCTTGAGTGATGTCTTTGTTGTTGATTTAATTACCTAAGGCATGTTAGAGTTTAGTCCAGGACCTAGCAACCCTTGTTTGGTATAGGTCCTGACATGCCATTTCACGTACTTACCATGTTTAATTATGTAGCTGAAGTACTTCATTCCGCTTTAGTGATGTAATTCAAGCCGAGTAATTCATTCCGCAAGTGATGTACTTTGTTTTAATTATGTACTTTGTTATAATTACGTACTTTGTTACTATTAAAATCGAATCACTCGCCATGAGCACTACGGATAGGCTTTTCAGTGATACAGTCTTAACGAACAGAGCATCCAATGCACCCAACGTGGCGATCTTATCCGTCTCCCATGGAAAATGCCAAACCAACCCACATCGGATCCCATCTCTTTATTTCTGTACAACACATCGACCTGCACATGGACTCGGTCTATGAACCAGCCAAATCTTCCTTTATATAACACATGCCATGGCTATTGAGCCTGTGTAGTCTTCTTTGTTAGAAACCATGGCTTGTTCAGATTCAGATCTCCTCAAGTGGAGGAAGGTGAGAGTTGTCGTTCCAGAAGGGGTGCATGTGCCTATGTGCTTCTGTGGTGACCTTTGCAAGCTTGTGCAGTCCAAAATTTTGGGTGACTGCTATGGCATGAGGTTTTTCATGTGCGACAACTTCGAGTATGATCCACCCAAGGTGTCTGGCAGCATGAGAGCCAAGGTATTCACTAACCCTGTCATGTTTTTCTATCCATTTCATGTTTCATATTCTTACTTTGGGGAGTTAAAGACTCCCCCGCCTCTCTGTGATTTCTTGCAGTGGCTAGATACAGAGCAGTCCAATGAGGACAAGGCTCATGTTGAGCATGAAGCAGCCTCGGCAAGAGCAAGGTGGCAACGAATGATGCACGAGGAGGAGCAGGAGAAGAAGCGCAAGAAGGACCAAGAGGAGATCCGCAAGAGGTTTGAGGAGGTCGAGCGTCAAGCGGCACAGGAACGTGAAGCTGAACGCGAGAGAAAGAGAGAGAGGGCACGTCGGGCAAAAGCAGCGGGCCCTGAAGCTATTAGGAAGGGAAAATATCCCCGTTGTACCCAGTGAAGTCTAGTCTTCACACCCGGCGATTTACATTCACCTAAGGCATGCTACAATTAGCACACGGTTATAAGTGTGCTACACATGCCATTGCGCTTTTCACATGTCACTTTGTCTCTGTTCTAAATTTCAGTTAACTAAGCAATGTTAGCTTCAGTGCATGACCTAATTAACATCATGATTTTATTGTGCTCCATTACGTAGTGTACTACTTTATGTGATTTTTGACAATCTTTCCGCAGGGGTCCATTTGTAAAATTCTTTCACAAAAAGAGCCGAACACAAAAAAAAGCCCCTGCAATTCTAATGTTTCAAAATATGGTTTTTGTTCTACTAGTTAAGTCGTTTTCTTTACATATAAAAGAAATTCCCTTACATAAAACCAATAATTTTACTATTGCATTCCGACCAAAATGGTGAACCATGAACGTACAAAATATCACAAAAAAATCTACGGCATTAAACCGTACAAAATTTAAAACATGTAATACAATATTAAATCAAATATAGCCGAAACTAAAATTAAAGCGTCAAAATCTACATCATTTCATAATATGAAACCAAATCTAACACAAAAAATTATTTCAAATATTTCTGAACATGTAATAAAATATTAACCTTTTTCTACATAAAGAAAAAGGAATTGAACAAATATAGCCAGTTGAAATTTTACTGTATCAAGAAAAGTTTACACATTAATTTTCTTGTTGCAGGAAGTGTAGGAGACCCGGCTTCTCCATCATCATTTGGTGGATGGCTTGGCTATACAGCTATAAACCATTCATGGGTGGTGTCTTTTGTTGTAATGGACCTCTTCCTTTTCTTTGGCGTTATAACTCTAACAGTAATTCAAGCATCACAGGTATGAACCAGTTCCAGTTGCTATTCACCTGTAATAAAGTATTTGGCTTTGATGTGATTATGTTAATCCATCTGGCCATTTTTATACGTAACTGTGTAGTTGTGTACATTGTTGCTGCATGTCACATGATTATTCATATTGTCGTTAGTCTTATTCGTACTAAAAGTTATTGTCTTATCGAGCTTTTGTTTGTTTGTTGCGATCCACTGCTTCTAATATGGCTCAGCCATTATAAATTTCTTTTCCTGCTTTTCTAATGTTTCAAAAAATGGTTTTTTTCTACTAGTTAAGTCGTTTTCTTTACATATAAAAGAAATTCCCTTACGTAAAACCAATAATTTTACTATTGCATTCCGACTATAATGGTGAACCACGGACGTACAAAATAACACAAAAAAAAACTACGGCATTAAACCATACAAAATTTAAAACATGTAATACAATATTAAAGCAAATATAGCCCAAACAAAAATTAAAGCGTCAAAATTTACATCATTTTGTAATATGAAACCAAATCTAGCACAAAAAATATATCAACTATTCCTATGTAATAAAATATTCACCTTTCTTTACATTGAAAAATAAATTCAACTAATATAGCCAGTTGAAACGGCTATAGCCGTTTCAAACGGCTATAGCCGTTTCAACTGGCTATAGCCAGCTTACACACGGCGATAGCCAGCGCCCAGGGACGGTGGGGCCTTTCGCCGTTTGAAACGGCTATAGCCGTTTCAAACGGCGAAAGGCCCCCAGCAGCCGCCACGTGTTGCGAGCGGCAACTTATCGCCGTTTCATCCGGCGATAGCCGTTTGAAACGGCGACATAGGCCCAAAACTGCAATTTTTTGAGCCAAGAATTTATTTTTGAAAAATCGTAAAAAAAAAATATATAAAAATAAAAAAATCCTCTATCTGGACGTGGCAGGTGGTCTGGCTCGTGTGCTTAGATGGGCTTTTAGCTCGCGTATGGTCAAATGACCCAACTAGACCATCAGAGCCCATTTTGTACGAAAGCAAGCCCAATTGCCTCCGTAAATGCCTGGTTTCGCTCCGTGGTCAGTGATCACTGATCAGCCATCTCACTTCTGAATTGATCTCACTCCATGCGAGTGGCATGGTCTCCTGCCGGCTGATGACAAGCAAACTTTATTTTGTACAAAAGGAAAAACAGACCAGAAGTTGTTCATGTGAGTGTTGCTTCACCAAACCAAACCCTTTGCCTTTTCACCTATGCAAATCGCGTGCCGCCCGCCCCATCATGTGTTGAAAGCTTGCTGTTGAGTTTGCCCACGGCTTCTTCCATCCATCCGCTCCCACAGGCCAAAATTAAAGCTGAGTGCACTGCCAAGTGCCAAGTCACAACCATCTCTCTCTCTTTTTTTCTTTGAAATAAAAATGGCCATCCTTTTTTTGCGTTGCCATTTGCATGCGTTGTTGGGATTGTGTCCATCAGTCGCAACTCAAAGACCTCCTCTACTTGCTGCTTGTAAAGGCTAGCCACTAACCTATGTTCATGCTTATCCAGGAGGACTGAGGGGAGAAGGACTCATCGAACTGCAAACTAAAGGGTCCTGTGTGGTAGGCTGCCACCAAACAACTTGTGTGAAAGGGAAAACCTCTGGGTTTTTTACATAATGGATAAAATCCGGCTACAGCCCCCTTATTTTACCCACAAATTAAACAAATTATTTGTGAACCTCTTCTCAGTTCTTTTCACCCACTCCTGTCATATTCTTAAAACTAGACCCGATTGGGTAAATAGTCGTTAACCTTCTTCGAGTCTAGAAAAATCCCCGAACCCTGACTACAATGGCGAAGAATTTTTATTTTAACCAGCCTCGTAAATTTGCTCCCGTAAGGTATCGAACCCAGATTTACTAGTGCGATTATGATATTCACCTCTCTTCTTCTTTTCCGGAAGAACCAGACTACGAGAGTTTGTTACTATACGAGTCTCGAAATTATTAGAAATCATATTTGCACGATTATTTTACCATTCTAAACGTGTGTGTTCCTTAGAGAGAAGATGTGGAAATCACCTAATCACCTGTATGTAATCCTTGGGTGACGACCGAGTCAAAGATAGACAGCATCACTGGAAAAACGAATTGCTCGCAAAGAAGGGGAAGGAATCACACTCACAGCCATCCCCATCCACATCGACGGATCACCATCGGTCCGTTTGGTGGCGAACTGAAGCGAGACGACTGACAGGTCGAGGATGAAGCATCTGCGAAGCAGCAAGGTGAGTGGGCCCCGGTACATGAGCGACACGACGACACATGTGCGTCAGCAGACAGAGCCGTTCTGTTTCTGACAGGGCGACCATGGCAGGATCCGGTACTTGCCCGGCCCGTGTTTCCCACCCGAAATCTTTTCCCCCGTCACATCAAAAGGGAATCTTAGATCCATGAAGTATTAAACGTAGACAAAAAAGGTGAAAAGTTATATGGATGGGCTGTAAATCGCGAGACGAATCTAATGAGCCTACTTAATCCATGATTTGCAATAGTAATGCTACAATAACCATCCGCTAATTATGGATTAATTATCCTCTAATTACCATCGTTAGATTCGTCTCGAGATTTCTAACCTATCCATATAACTTTCCACCTTTTTCGTCTACATTTACTACTTCTAAATTGGTAAAATCAATACCCGAAATCTTTTCACGAAAACATTTCGTGAACTAAACACGGCCTTGGTCGGCTTGGCCTTTGCCTTTGCACACGCTGTCGACAGCAGCTAGCTTTTTGAACGCTTCAAAGGCAGGCAGCCTCGTCGCCGTCGGTCGCCGCTGCTGAAAGCCATGTGTCTAGTGGGGCTTCCTTCCTCGTCGGCCGCCACCGATCCAACACTTCACATCAGGTGGAATGGCATGGGATTGCTTTTACAAATATCAATATTTAATCCATGTGCAAATGCTGCAAGACATTTAGGGAAGATGTGCATACATTTAGGCCTTGTTTAGTTCACGAAATCTTTTCGTGAAAATATTTCGGGTTTTCATTTTACCGATTTAGAAGTAGTAAATGTAAAAAAAAAGGTGAAAAGTTATATGGATAGGGTGGAAATCTCGAGACGAATCTAACGATAGTAATTAGAGGGTAATTAATCCATAATTAGCGGATGATTACTGTAGCATTACTGTTGCAAATCCTGGATTAAGTAGACTCATTAGATTCGTCTCGTGATTTACAGCATATCCATATAACTTTTCACTTTTTTATCTACATTTAATAATTCATGCGTCTAAGATTCTCTTTTGATGTGATGGGTGAAAGAATTTTAGGTGGAAACTAAACACGGGCTTATCTACTCCTATTTTATTGTGTAGTACCATTGCCTGCTTCTAAAATGTTCACGTCTATTGTGTACTCTCTTCTAGGTGTTGGTGTAGGACTGTAGGGATCTAACTCGTGCAACATGAGCAAGAGCAATGCCATACGTAAATTATTGGTTGACACACATAGAGTTACACTGACTCTTATTTTTATTTTTACTAGGTTATTTTGCCCTCACAAAAAAAATATTGGTTGGTGTAATAATTTACGCTTTGTCAGACCGCCCCCGGCAGGTGTAAACCGCGGGCGTCGAGAAGCCTCGGATCCGGAGGACACGCAGCGTGATCGCAAGGTTTGCGTCGGAGGGAAGCAAGCTTGCGGTGGAAGGTGTCCCAACCGGAAAAATCTTCGCTGAAAATGTCAAATTTGCCCCTGAGGGGTATGTATCACTTAGGGGTAGTTGAATCATTAGAGCACCAACACTTGGACTATATAATAGACCCTCTTGGGGTTAGTGGCTGCTATCTCTCTTGGCTTAGTTCTATTTTTTCTTTGGTTTTTTCATTCCTATTTTTCTATAGGCTAGCTAGTGCTTCATGGTGAAATCTTCAAGAGGATAGGATGTGGGAGGATTACTAATCTTTTTTAAAGAAGTTGACCTTATTATGTATGGAAGAATTAGCTCTTGTCCATCATCTCTTGTGTGATTTCTTTGTTCATCCCGTGGCTATTTTTGGTCTTTTTTGTGGATTTTCGTTCTTGGATTTCTAGGGCGTTTTTCTCTCGGATTTCTTTGGGAGAATCACACATGAGTGCATTGTGCCTCTTTTCTTGGTGATCCCTTGCCCCCAAACGCCGGGAATCGCTCTAGATCTGAAGATTTTTGGATGAACTCGAGATGGAGGTGTTCTTCATGAGATCTAAGATTCCGGGAGTTCTAGGGAGTTAGAGGCCGAGATTTTTGGGGCATAGCATCTACTTGAGGTTATATCATCTACCCAATGTTTCGTCTCAAGAGCTCAAGTCGTTTGGGAGATCCATTCACGAGTTGACTTTTGGTTTATGTTTTTCCCGAGGCTCCGGACCGGGCCGGTCTAACCGCCCTGCCAAGGCGGTCTGACCGCCCCTAGCTGGGAGCATATCAGGGCCGGTCCAGCCGCCCCTCCATGGCGGTCTGACCGCCCCTGCCCGAGAGGAGTTGTTTTTGTTTGGATTTGTTCGAGTGTTGTTCGATTTGATTGATTCGCATTCCGCTGCTGTGATCTTGTTTCTAGGGTCAGTAGCCTCTCAGTAGCTATGTTATCTTGGCAAGATCGGCTCGTAGGCTTTGGAGTTGAGTTTGGAGAAAAGCCAGATTGGTTGAGATGAATTTTTATCGGCTCTCATTCACTCCCCCTCTCTGGTCGCCCAATCGGTCCTTCACATAGATTTATTTACTCCTATTTTATTGTGTAGTACCAATTTTTTCTCCTATTTGATCATAATAAAACTCTTGTGCAGCTAAAATGTTCAAGTCTATTGTGTACTCTCTTCTAAGTGTAGGCCTGTAGGGATCTAACTCGTGCAACATGAGCAATGCCACACATAGACCAACTCTTTTTTTATTTTTCATTAGTGTTTTTGACCAAAAGGGCGGCCTTTGGTGCAGTGGTAGAGCTTCACCGCCTGTGACCGGACGGTCCAGGGTTCAAGCCCCAGCCTCTGCACATTTATGTGCAGGAAAGGTTGTGCGCTAAACAACCTGCCCCAGACCCCGCATAATGCGGGAGCCTACGGCACTGGGTACGCCCTTTTTTTAGTGTTTTTGACCGAAGTCAGCCGGGAAAGCCCCAACCTCTTTTTTTTCATATTTTTCACTAGGTTATTATTGTCCTTTAAAAAACAGTTGTTGGTTAATGTAATAATTTACACTTTATCGACCAAATAACACGTTGATTAATGCAGCACAAGTTCACATTTTGGGAAGCAAGTTTTTGCTTTTGGTCATTGGCTCGACTGAAAATAAAGTTTTCTGGACTTTATTGTACAACTTGCAACTTTTTTAGATAAGAGAATATATATTAATATTCCAGCCGTTGCATCAATCAATGCATATAGTTGTTTATTATTACAAGCTTATACCACTGATAAGCCAAGGAATTAAGAAGATAAAATGCTAGAGGTTCGAAATAAAAAATTTTATTAATTTTAAGATTTCGAATTCTACATAACCTTTCAAAAAGTTACATTAAAAGGTAGAAAAAGAACTGGCACACTACCTCCGATCCGATATAGATGTCGTCCTAGACAGAAGAGTAAAAAGAAAATGGGCTAACTTCCTCCGTCGGAACGTCAAATGAAAAGGGAAGGAGGCAGTACAATTTATAGACTAACTTCAAAATCGTCTTAGGCCTCCTCCAATGGTATGAGCTAGTACCTAGCTCTAAGCACTCTAAGAGATAACCCTTCCAATGAGCTAGCTCTTAGCTCATAGCTCATAATATGAATGGTCCCACACTTCATCCACACACAATCTCGAAGTGCGTGTATGAGACTATCTCTTGATTAAGAGATAGCTCTTCTCTCTCTTCTATTAAAATATGAAAAAATATTCTATGAGCTAGCTAAGAGTCAACCATTGGAGGAGGCCTTAGAATGGCCAATAAACTAACATAATCCATTAGGTAGCCACTCTCTAGTCACACGGCATAACAACCGCAAAGATGATCTTAGAGCAACTCCAGCAAGGCCCCTACTCAAGCCCCTACTCAAAAAGTAGGGGCTGAATGCAAAAAATCGAGCTCCAGCAGGGCCCCTACTCGGGTCCCTACTCTAGGGAGGCACCCAAATTCTCCCTCCCAGCCCCATCTCCCAGGGGTGGAGAGAGAAGGCCCCTACTTTACAACAGTAGCCGTTTTCCCCTCCCACGCCTCGCGCCACCAGTGGAACCGCCGCCTCCCAGCCTTGCACGCGCGCCGCCGTCTCTGTGACATGGAGCCGAGGCTCTGCCGACCCGAGCAGATCGGAGCTCCGCGCGCCCCCGCTGCTCGGCCTCCATGCCCCCGCCGCTTGGGGCTCCGGCGACCCGGAGGTCCGGCGCCCTCTCCTGGAGCTACCCGCCCGGCACCTGCCGCTCGGGCTCCGCCGCCCCCGCTCCAGGCTCCAGTGCCCCGCCCGGACCTCCACCACATCTGCCCGAAGCTCTGCGGCGCCCATCGAACCTCCGCCATTCTGGATCGGGAGGCGAGATCGAAGAGAGAAAGGATGGAGAGAGGGAGGAGAGCGGGTGGATTCGAGATTTCGAGGCCATGGCTATCCGATTCGAGGCCGTGGGAGACCGATTTGAGGCCGTGGCAGCAAGATTGGAGGGGCCGCCGGCGATCACCAACTCTCGGGCGGATATGAGCTCGGCACCCGCTCGTGAAGGACCTCAAGAACGAGAGAATGGTGAGGGCGGCGCGGGCGAGCTCGGGTGAGGGCGGCAGCCGGAGGAACCGGTGCGTGGGCGGTGGGCGGCTGCTCCGGTGGGCGGAGGCCGGAGGGCGGCACTAGCGAGCTCGGGTTGAGGATGTGCATGTGCGGCCATTGCCGTGGGAGAGAAAAGAGATGGATGAGGGAGAAGAGTGTGGGGCCCACATGTCATGAAGAAAAAGTTTAGTCATTGACGGATTGGTCCCGCTAGTCAGAATAAAGTAGGGGCTTGGTTGTAGGGGGTATTGCTAGAGTTGACGGTAAAAATTAAGCCCCAGAAAGTTGAGGCCGGCCCCTACTCAATAAAGTAGGGGCTTTAAGTAGGGGCTATTGCTGGAGATGCTCATAGGAGATCGTCTTCTTCATTCCCAGCATCTCTTAAACAATGACACATAGTAAAGCCCAAACCGCGTGACATTTCCAACCTTTTTCTCTTTTTTTTTTCTTTGTCTCTCCGTTTAATTCCCTGCTTGATTGCTTGTCGTCTTCGCATGGTTGCCTGGTCAATCCAACCGAGTGAATGAATGAATCCCGACCTCCCTCACCCCAGGCCAAGTCTTCTCCTCTCCTCTTCCACCACCATCCCCTTCCTCTTCCGGTCGTCTCCCCCCCAGCCACATCAACCCCTCCCACTACTCCCCCCTCTCTCCCTCTCCAAATCCCCACCTGTGACGCGGCTTCTCCCTCCTGCGCGGCTGCGCCCAGTCCACGGCGCCCCGCCGCGGCCGCCGCGCCATTTCCGTCCAGGTAATTCATTCTCGTGCCCTCCCTGCCGCCATTTGATTCGTCCCGTCCGCAGCGCCGCGAATGATTGATTCCGTCGGGAAAGGAGTCGTCTTTTCTCCCACCCTGATCGTGTTCCTGGGTTTGGTCCCGGGGAAATGCTGTAGGGGATCAGGGGCGCGGTAATCTAGCGCGGATACTGACCGTTGCTCTCCAATTCGCAGTTCTTGATCCGTGATCCTGCCGTCGTCGCTCGCCCGGAGACTCGCCGCCGGCTGCCGCCCGGGCAAGCAGGGCCTGAATCGCCGCCGGCTGCCGCTCGGGCAAGCAGGGCCTGAATCGCCGCCGGGCTCCGGCGCTACCCGCTGTTCCGTCAGCCGCGGATTCCGAGGCAGACCGATTCGATTCTTGCGGTGCTCGCTGAATTGGGGGCAACTTGCCTTGTCGGCGCCGGCGACGAGGGTGGGAGCGGCGCGGCTGATCCGGCGGCTCCGATTGATGAATTCGCGCCGGTCCAAGTCAGTCAAGCTCGTGTCGGCGCGCGCCAACGCCAGCAAGCCCCTGGAGGTGGACATCGCGGAGGAGGACCCCCGGATGAGCTCCTCGGCGGACAACACCGTTTACTGCTGCATTGCCAAGGGCCGCAAGGTCATCTACTGCTACAACAGCAAGGACGGCGACCCGCAGACGGAGGCCACCGCCGCGCTCTGCCTCGAGCACTCGCCGCCGCACCATCGGCATTACATCCACACCTCGGGGACCAGGAGCTACGGCTACCTCATGGCCGACGGCCACACTTTCTTCGCCATCATCGACCCCAGCGTCGGGAACGCCGGCACGTTGCAGTTCCTGGAGCGCGTCCGGGACGTGTTCAGGAAGAACGCTAATAGGAATGGATTCCATGATTCGCTGGTGCCGGCCGTGCAGAGGCTGGTGGCGTCACTGGAGAAGATGCCCCATGCTGCGTTTGTCCTTGAGGAGAGCACTGAGAGGGGAGGAGGGCCGAATGAGAGCTCCGGATGCACGTCCTCGAAGGTGCCTCTGCTGGGGAAGAGTGGCAGCAGGAAGGAGAAGAAGAGGTCCAAGGATAAGTTGGCGTCGATGGGGGATGGCGAGGATGAACATCATGGGACGAGGGGAGTTAGGATAGATGTGCCGGCAGAGGAGGTCGGAGGAATGTCATTGGAACGGAGCGCAAGCCAGTCCAGGCTGCGGCGGCAGCAGCCATCGCGGTCGTTGTGGATGCGGCATGTGAAGATCATCATCGTTGTCGACGCCATCATCTGCCTGGTGTTGTTTGCTGCTTGGCTGGCCGTATGCAAGGGCTTTAAGTGTGTTTCTGGGTGATGAACCAGAACCTTTGGATCGATTTGTACAGTTTTTGAGGAACTGAGGAGGCGGCTCTGGACGCGGTGAGGTTTGATGTCTTCCTTTTCGGAAAGGTAAATATAAGGCAAGAGAAATGTTGATGGAGAGATCAGGTGGCGACCATTGTGGTGGATACTGCAATCACCAAGCAACAGCATGTTCTTGATCAGATCATGAGAATGGAGGCTTCATGTTCTGAACATGTACATATGCTTCATCCCTGTACATGAGAATTCAGTAGGATTTTTCTTTTCTAGATATATTGTGTCCGGGTGTGTGATATATGATTCCTTTGCTAATAATAGTTGTGCAGATGTCTGGTGATACGATATACCTTGCTTACAGTACACGACTCAATAGGCAATGCCTTTACATGGCCCTTCGCGGCCTTTTCTGTTATCTATGCTCTCATGAAATTTGTGTGGTACTGAGCTTCTGAAACCTTGTACCAAAGGCAAATTCGTTGTCAGATGCTGCTGCTCTGTGTTATCTTGACTTAGCTGTCGAGATTTATCATAGTAGCAGCAAAATGCCTGCTGCCATCACTAGCAGGAACCTGTCTGATGTCTGAATACAGTCCCCTCCCCTCTGTTCCAGCAGCGTCTGAAGTAACTAATGTGACTGGAGGCAAATGCAGTATCTTCAGGCAAATCTCACTGTGAGCGAGAATGAACATCGCCGGCTCTTCTGAATTCGTGACCGTTTAGAGTAGAAACCTAAGAATGGCGATACACCTGTGAAACCAGATTGATGCTACTGTTGGTGAAGCTTGTGCGTCTCGTATTCAGTTCAGAAAACACTCGACTACCCAGCAACATCAAGAACAGGGGGTTGCTGAGACATGTTGGATGTGGACAAGTACGGGCAGGATGTTGCTGCCGGCCTCAAACGTGTGGCAACAAAACACCATGGAGCTGCTTAATCGCCAGCTGGCAACTGGCATGATCATGAGATGCTGATCCAACTTTCCAGCCAGCATGCCTCGTGCCTCAACAGGGTGACATTAGCCTGCCTGCCATCATGGTCCTCCCCTCAGCTAATTTCAGTTGCTGTTTGGTGAAGCCTGTCACATTCGGTTCAGAAATGCCATTCTCATCACTCATCAGCCTTTTTTTTTTTGATCGGATCCTTGGTGGCTTTGGGCCTTTGGTGCAGTGAAAATCTCTCTGCACGACTCTCTAAGGCCGCAAGGGCGAGCAAACTCATGCATGGGCTGCTGTGTTTGGGCCTGTCGTGGGCTCGCCAAAGTTAAGGGCTGGGCTGAATCGGGCCTTGCATCTAACGGGCTGGCCTCGGCCTGCGTTTCTATCGTTCGTTCATCATTATTATATTCCCTCAGAAAAAAAAAAAAAATCTACCGTTCGTTCGTTCTTGCAATTGAGCCCCGAGTCGTCGTCGAGGGCGGCGGCGGCGTTGAGCGCTGGTTGAGGCGGCGGCCCGAGCGGAAGGGAAGGAGCCGGCGGCGACGCCATCGAGATTAGGGAGGGATCCTGTTCTCGGCGTGCACCTGGGTCAGGCACCAGACCAAACCCTAAGCGGGTTCAACAACTAGGTCAGCCTGATCTCGTCCCTTCGCCCCCCTTCTCGGATCCGTAGATTTGTTTTCCGCTGGATCCTGTGTCGTTTCGCTGGTTCTTGTCCATGTATCTGTGGGGTAGAGAGAAACTTTCCACGGTTGAGGAAGCAGCTTGTTTTTCCTACCCTGCGCCTTGACTGTGTGATAGAAATTACTAGAACAGAGAGGAAGTAGCTTGTTTTTTCTTTTTCCTTCTACTTCACTGCCTCCAAGTAGCATGTCGAGAGGGCAATATGTTTTACTGCACACCTTTTTAAAATACTCTTAAGTTCCTTGATGCTTCTAAATTGTTGCCTGCCAGAAGTATGCTTGCATATTAAGAGAATATAGAGATTAGTGGTGTAGAGCCTGTACTATAATTGTAGATATAGAGATTAGTGGGTACTGGGTAACTTGTTTTTCTTAGAATGGTATGGCTCTTCTTGTATGAAGCTGCGTTTGACAGGAAGAGGGACATTGTTTGCAGCAACAGTGTTTTCCGCCATAAACAGATGTTTTTGCAAAAGCTACAGTCTGTATCTGGGAGATGGTCTTGCTTCCTTATGCTCTCCGCATATCCCTTTTCTATCTGTTTTTAGGGCATTACTCAATTAAGAAACCAGAAACACTGAAGACAGACATCTGTTTTTCTTGTGCACGCGTATTTTTGAGATTCCACCTGTCAAATTTAATTCTGTAGAGTTATCAATTTTTGTTGGGAGAGGGAAGTTTCCATGCCTTCTTTGCTGCACAACTTTTGGGTGTCTATATTTGCCCATGTTGGCTAATCCAATTATAGGGATCACTGTATGTCCATTTTTTGTAAAGGCATTGTATGTCTACTTAGGCTTCAGTTCATTTCTTGTCTTGACACCATCAAGTTTGGCATCCAAGCATACTCTCGTTCCCTTTATCTGAGTTCAGTTGAGACTCCTTGGATTTGATATTATCAGGCACTTTGAACTGAATTTGCCTCAATCAGTTAATTTTTCAAGAAAAATGTGTGGAGTCAGTGCTCACATAGTTCTGTAACTGCTTCTAAGTGAAGTTTTCATCTCGTTTCTTTGTTCAACTTATCACTTTTTCCTAATTGATGCCTTGATTGAATAGTAGTGTTCTTGCTCTTTCAGAAAAAGTGTATGCTGCTTGTTGAGCAAAGTAATATATTGCTCTGAATCTACAGAAATGAGACTTTTGAACTGTATATCTGCTGAATCAGGATGCACAAAGATTATTGAACAAAGTAGTCTGTTCCATCTCCTTTATCACTAGCTATCTTGCATTTCCACAGTTCAAAGAAACCAGCACTGTGCCAGTATCTACCTAGGATGCCATTTGTTTTATAGACTGTACAGTCTTGGTCACCGGGGATATGGATACCGAGCACCGCGATTGGGGTATTCATTTATCCTCATGGTTTCTAGATAACCAAACCATGAATGTATAGGCACTCTAGTTCTCCTTATATTGAAGATGGTTACTGATTTTGTTCTTGCTTATGCTTGCAGGTTTAGTGTCAGTCAGGGCTGAATCATGGCGGAGCACTTGGCTTCGATCTTTGGCACTGAGAAGGACAGGGTCAACTGCCCTTTTTACTTCAAGATTGGGGCTTGTCGTCATGGGGATCGCTGCTCCCGTCTGCACAACAGGCCAACCATATCACCAACTCTCGTGCTTGCCAACATGTATCAGCGCCCTGATATGATAACCCCTGGAGTTGATGCTCAAGGCCAACCTATTGATCCTGAGAAGATGCAGGAGCATTTTGAGGACTTTTACGAGGACATCTATGAGGAGTTGGGCAAGTTTGGTGAGATTGAGAACCTGAATGTCTGCGACAACCTTGCTGACCACATGATAGGGAATGTCTATGTCCAGTTCAGGGAGGAGGAGCAGGCAGCTGCAGCATACAATGCTCTCCAGGGGCGCTTTTACTCTGGACGCCCGATAATTGTGGAGTACTCTCCTGTGACTGACTTCCGTGAAGCAACCTGTAGGCAGTATGAGGAGAACAGCTGCAACCGTGGTGGCTACTGTAACTTCATGCATGTGAAGCAGATTGGCAGAGATCTCAGGAGGAAGCTCTACGGGCGTTCAGCTTCCAGGAGGTACCATGGGAGGAGCAGAAGTCCCCCGCCTCAAAGGAGGGGCCACCGTGATCGTGACGACTACCATCGTGACCGTGATGACTACCGCGGTGGTGGTGGTGGTGGACGGGGTAGAGGCAGCAGGCACGACAGGTACGATGATGGAGGGGGCAGAGGCGGCAGGCATGACAGGTATGATGACATGGGAGGCAGAGGCAGCAGGTACGACAGGAATGATGACGGAGGAGGCAGAGGCGGCAGGCATGACAGGTATGATGATGGAGGAAGGCGCAGGCATGGTAGCCCACCCCCAAGGCGTGGGAGGAGCCCAGTCAGGGAGAGCAGCGAGGAGCGCAGGGCCAAGATCGAGCAGTGGAATCGTGAACGCGAGGCAAAGCAGTGATAAGGTCCCTGCGGCAAGTGTATCGACGAGCACGGTTTGCTGGAGTTGCTGCCTAGCTCGTTTACTGCTATGTTCTAAGTGGACCTGTGTTGTTTGATATCCTGCTCGTCAAAGTAACCTATTAATTGCAGGATTGCTATGTTTTATTTCGGTTAATCAGACATGTAAACTTGAAATATTTCCATCTGCATTGTTTCGGATCATTTGCTAGTTTGTGGTCGAAGCTATCATTGGTGTGAAATCATTCGTGGTGGGTTTGAATCACTGTTTTGTTTTCGGCCTTGTGTCATGTTGTTCCACGGTTGGTTTCTCTCGTCTGAATGGCCTTTTGGCATTTCTGTCTGTGTTGCAACTTGCAACAGGGGTGATTCAAGGTTCCGGGGTCCTCTTTTGTCACCTGGGGCTTGTGCTGTACTCTAGGCATTACATTAGTACATTACAAATATTGTTGCGCATGTCGATGTGTACCCTGCTGTAGCATGAGTTCAAAACAGAGTCAGTCTCACACACGGATTTTAGAGTTGAAATAGACTTGCTGTAGACCACCAGTGGACCTTATGGATTCTGAGTGAAACTAGCAACGAACATTGGCAAAGAAGTAGCAACGACGCAGCAGGCAGCATGAAGCAGCAGCTAGTTTGCTCTTTGGTTTGTCGTCAGGTCCTTGTTTCGAACGCTTGCGGCCATGGATGAGGAGGGTGACCACCAGCCATGGCGCTGACACATCCCTTCACTACACAGGCTCGTCTGCACTGTCGGCGGCAGTGCGCTCGATCGGTGGCCATCGGCCGGATGTTGCACGGCGATCCTGGCCTTACTTCATGACGGTCCAACAGAAAGAAGCAGGCAAGGCAAGCATGATCTGAAGCACATGATCGAGCAGTCGATGGAGCTCTGTGCTTCTCGATCTGCCTTGCCGACACGAGCTCGGACGCCGGTGGCCATGGCGCGCCACACTCCGCGGGAACGGATCTCTGCGCTTCTCTACCTCGCCGACACCAACTTAAAGCGTCGGATCGGCGAGGCTGGCGATGGGGGTACAATTTGTATATCTAAGATCAAATATTCTAACTATGAAAAAAAACCATGAATTTTTTTTTTAACATAAGGCATCATATTATGTACCTACTTATAAAATTTACTTAAAATTCAACTCGTATATAGAGAAACAAAAATGCATAAGCACATTAGGGGGTAGATTGGACCAACTGGAATGAAATAGTTCGAGTGAGTAAAACACGCTAAATAGGTAATTTTATTCAGTCCTTTTCTAATTCGATTTCGTTGAATGCGGTATTATTGTTCTGCGGAAAAACGAAATTTTATAGAGGACACCATTTACGTTTCCTGCTAAAGAAAGCGGGGACCTCTCTCGTCTCCCTGCAAACCCCCCTCCCTCCGTCCGACCCTCCACTCCCCACTGTCCAACCTTCCGTGACCTCGTTCCCCTCTCCTCTCCTCTCCGATGACGATTCGTGCTCGTGAGCTCGTCCAACTCTGTGGCTGGTGGTGGTAGACGACCAGCGACGAGGTGGGTCCTCCTCCTCCTGCTCTTCATTCTTCTCTCGGTAGACGACCAGCGACGAGGTGGGTCCTCCTCCTCCTGCTCTTCATTCTTCTCTCGGATTGAGGCATGGTGGTGGCTGGGGTTAGGGTTTCGGTTCGCGGTCATAGGGGAGGGCTCCATCTCCATGTCCGGCGGCTTAGAGGGTCTGGCGGCAGTTGGCACGGCGGTGGTGGAGGATCGAGGGCGGCCTATGGGCGGCGGCATTGCCGGCGGTGGCAGGGGTAGTCCGGTTCATTGAAACTGGACTGTGGATGCCGTCGCCCCAAATCTTGCAGGTGTAGGCGTTAGTAAAGTCCTGGATTTGTTTCCATTTCGAAGCTGCACATCATGGCGGCACGCCTTTCCCCTTCACCTTCTTGTCATGTGATGATTTATTTTAGCAACAGGGAAATAAGAATTGACTGATTTATTTTTCAAATCGAAAGGTTTGGTTCATTTAGCTCTTGGATCCCCATCGGAGATCCCGCTGGCGCTGGAACAGGCAAGGAAGGACTTCCATATATGTGCTGCTTCGCGTCGAGGCGTCGGCAGTGGCAGTGGCCTCCAGAGGAGGCATCGTCGACGTACATAGTCTGGACGTCGAGGCTGGACTGGACGTACGTGCTGGAGGCGGTTGATGTTGGCGAATTGAAGCTTCACCGTATGCTTAGTGTACATATCCGGCGATGGCCGGTGATAGACGATGGACCCGCTGCTGGTCGTCGTCTCCGCGCTGCAATTAATCACGTACTGGACCAGTTCGCGAGGCGCATGGCGTTGCGTCTTGATTTTACGTAGCTGATGCCTGATGATGATAATTGTGAATGCAAGTTGAAATAAAAATATGTAGCAGTGGCTCAAGTGATATACTCAAGCTAGCTCTTATACAAATTAAACAAGATATACTCAAGCTAGCTCTTATACAAATTAAACGTCTCTCTGCAGACTTCCAGAGTGAAGTGATGATATACTCAAGCTAGCTCTTATACAAATTAAACAAGATAGTTTTAAAAGATAGAAAAATTACATCATGATTTAATTTGTCCCATATACTTCTTTTATTGCGTTGAGATTTTTTTTATTCCCAGGACAACACGAGGCATAAACCTATGCAATTAAAAGTACCGAGTCTTTTTGGGAGTGTTCCTGTTTTATAAAGAGTAATCCAATTTGCATGTGCCAGGTAGCAAAGTTTCTATCTCTAGGGCTCGTGGACTTGCAACTACTACTGTTAATATACATGGAAAATAATTATGAGGGCATGTCCACATTCTGACAGTGTATTCTTTAGTTTATGCATCTCACTCACTGTCTCGATGACGCTGATATTTTCTCTGTTGCTTCCTAAAGGAGACTGATGGAGTTCACTAACAATACCTCTCAAGGTTATGAGAACTAATCTCGATCGCTAAGCAATGGGTGCGGCGTCGGTGCTTACTATAGTGACAGAAGGTGAACATTGCTTGATTGTATTTACTTTTAATTGGCATCCAACATTTGATTAATACAGCATATATGTGTCATATCTGACAACGAGATTTTTACATTAAAAAAAAGAAAGGTCCAACTTTTTTCTTGCAACTCGGTTAGTTTTAGTCTTGTAAAACATAGCTGAAATTTGTTTCACCGTAGCAACACACGAGCGCATTGCTAGTAATAACTAGCAAAAGGGCACGTGCCACAGGCATGTGTTTTAAAAAAATTACTAAATTAGAGATGTAGTCAACATGAACTATTTATATTAATCTAGAGCGTTCAATCATCATAAAATCTCCGAGTAGTAATTGGTTAGGATTCTACTCGAAAACAACCTTGTAACCCTGCCCGCCGTGAATATAAGGGACACATGGATTCTCTCTAGACAGAGTCGTACCAGGCGTGAAGAACAAGAGTAGAGTACTGTAAGGACTCTTCTCGATATGGAAATTAGTCATATGACTTGTAAACTACTCGGATTGCCTTGAAAAGCACTCTTCGAGTAGTAATTGGTTAGGATTCTACTCGAAACCAACCTTGTAACCTCGGATTGCCTTGAAAAGCACTCTCCGAGTAGTAATTGGTTAGGATTCTACTCGAAACCAACCTTGTAACCTCGGATTGCCTTGAAAAGCACTCTCCGAGTAGTAATTGGTTAGGATTCTACTCGAAACCAACCTTGTAACCTCGGATTGCCTTGAAAAGCACTCTCCGAGTAGTAATTGGTTAGGATTCTACTCGAAACCAACCTTGTAACCCTGCCCGCCGTGAATATAAGGGACACATAGATTCTCTCCAGACAGAGTCGTACCAGGTGTGAAGAACAAGAGTAGAGTACTGCAAGGACTCTTCTCGATATGGAAATTAGTCGTATGACTTGTAAACTACTCTGATTGCCTTGAAAAGCACTCTCCGAGTAGTAATTGGATAGGATTCTACTCGAAACCAACCTTTTAACCTCGGATTGCCTTGAAAAGCACTCTCTGAGTATTAATTGGTTAGGATTCTACTCGAAAGCAACCTTGTAACCCTGCCCGCCGTGAATATAAGGGACACATGAATTCTCTCCAGACAGAGTCGTACCAGGCGTGAAGAACAAGAGTAGAGTACTGCAAGGACTCTTCTCGATATGGAAATTAGTCGTATGACTTGTAAACTACTCGGATTGCCTTGAAAAGCACTCTCCGAGTAGTAATTGGTTAGGATTCTACTCGAAACCAACCTTGTAACCTCGGATTGCCTTGAAAAGCACTCTCCAGGTAGTAATTGGTTAGGATTCTACTCGAAACCAACCTTGTAACCTCGGATTGCCTTGAAAAGCACTCTCCGAGTAGTAATTGGTTAGGATTCTACTCGAAACCAACCTTGTAACCTTGGATTGCCTTGAAAAAGCACTCTCCGAGTAGTATTTGGTTAGGATTCTACTCGAAACCAACCTTGTAACCCTGTCCGCCGTGAATATAAGGGACACATGGATTCTCTCCAGACAGAGTCGTACCAGGCGTGAAGAACAAGAGTAGAGTACTGCAAGGACTCTTCTCGATATGGAAATTAGTCGTATGACTTGTAAACTACTCTGATTGCCTTGAAAAGCACTCTCCGAGTAGTAATTGGTTAGGATTCTACTCGAAACCAACCTTGTAACCTCAGATTGCCTTGAAAAGCACTCTCCGAGTATTAATTGGTTAGGATTTTACTCGAAACCAACCTTGTAACCCTGCCCGCCGTGAATATAAGGGACACATGGATTCTCTCCAGACAGAGTCGTACCAGGCGTGAAGAACAAGAGTAGAGTACTGCAAGGACTGTTCTCGATATGAAAATTAGTCGTATGACTTGTAAACTACTCGGATTGCCTCGAAAAGCACTCTCCGAGTAGTAATTGGTTAGGATTCTACTCGAAACCAACCTTGTAACCTCAGATTGCCTTGAAAAGCACTCTTCAGGTAGTAATTGGTTAGGATTCTACTCGAAACCAACCTTGTAACCTCGGATTGCCTTGAAAAGCACTCTTCAGGTAGTAATTGGTTAGGATTCTACTCGAAACCAACCTTGTAACTTCGGATTGCCTTGAAAAGCACTCTTCGAGTAGTAATTGGTTAGGATTCTACTCGAAACCAACCTTGTAACCTCGGATTGCCTTGAAAAGCACTCTCCGAGTAGTAATTGGTTAGGATTCTACTCGAAACCAACCTTGTAACCCTGCCCGCCGTGAATATAAGGGACACATGGATTCTCTCCAGACAGAGTCGTACCAGGCATGAAGAACAAGAGTAGAGTACTGCAAGGACTTTTCTCGATATGGAAATTAGTCGTATGACTTGTAAACTACTCTGATTGCCTTGAAAAGCACTCTCCGAGTAGTAATTGGTTAGGATTCTACTCGAAACCTACCTTGTAACCCGTGCCGGCCGTGAATATAAGGGACACATGGATTCTCTCCAGACAGAGTCGTACCAGGCGTGAAGAACAAGATTAGAGTACTGCAAGGACTCTTCTCGATATGGAAATTAGTCGTATGACTTGTAAACTACTCGGATTGCCTTGAAAAGCACTCTCCGAGTATTAATTGGTTAGGATTCTACTCGAAACCAACCTCCTTCCCGCCGTGAATATAAGGCTGGGCAGGGACCCTCTCAAGAGGAACCGAAGTCGTGAATGTTTTTTGTGGAAAGGTGTAATTTCATGCAAGGAGCTAATTCAAAGGAAACTTTGCTGGCCTTGTAAAAGGAAACTTTGGTGGCCGAGTATTTCATGCAAGGAGTACGTTGATAGGAAACTTTGCTGGCCTTGTAAAAGGTAACGTAGCTGGCCGTGTAAAATTGCACATTTCAAGAACAAGATGAAGATTCAAGATTCTGTGGACCCTCAACCACTCCATATAATATTTTGAAGACTACTAATTTAATCAGAATAAACGGGGCTTAAGCACCTCATGGCCTCGTGACAACCAAGACCTGTCCAAGACTGATCAAGAACTCGAAAAAGCACTCATTTGGCTTGGCAAGCACTCGGTTGATGATACCAGGCGTGAAGAACAAGAGTAGAGTACTGCAAGGACTCTTCTCGATATGGAAATTAGTCGTATGACTTGTAAACTACTCGGATTGCCTTGAGAAGCACTCTCCGAGTAGTAATTGGTTAGGATTCTACTCGAAACCAACCTTGTAACCCTGCCCGCCGTGAATATAAGGGACACATGGATTCTCTCCAGACAGAGTCGTACCAGGCGTGAAGAACAAGAGTAGAGTACTGCAAGGACTCTTCTCGTTATGGAAATTAGTCGTATAACTTGTAAACTACTCGGATTGCCTTGAAAAGCACTCTCCGAGTAGTAATTGGTTAGGATTCTACTCGAAACCAACCTTGTAACCCTGCCCGCCGTCCAAGACTGATCAAGAACTCAAAAACGCACTCGATTGGCTTACTCGAACATTGAAAGTATATATGTCCTCTCGAGACAGAGTTGTACCAGGCGTGAAGAACAAGAGTAGAGTACTGCAAGGACTCTTCTCCATATGGAAATTAGTCGTATGACTTGTAAACTACTCGGATTGCCTTGAAAAGCACTCTCCGAGTAGTAATTGGTTAGGATTCTACTCGAAACCAACCTTGTAACCCTGCCTAGAGTACTGCAAGGACTCTTCTCGAT
Source organism: Urochloa ruziziensis (assembly GCA_015476505.1). Taxonomy (NCBI): domain Eukaryota; kingdom Viridiplantae; phylum Streptophyta; class Magnoliopsida; order Poales; family Poaceae; genus Urochloa; species Urochloa ruziziensis. The sequence continues at coordinate 4,440,098 of CM027124.1, read as the reverse complement.
ATGGAAATTAGTCGTATGACTTGTAAACTACTCGGATTGCCTTGAAAAGCACTCGGATTGCCTTTAGATCGCATATTAAAATTATTCAATAGCATCTCATATTAAAAATTACATATTCATACATCGAAAGCTTGGGCCTCCGGCGGAAACAGAAGGAAAATATTGACGATACATGTATCCATGAGCAACTCGGCACCGCAGCCAGCTTTTTGATGACGGGGAGGCCGAGAAGGTTGCTCTCCTCGTCGCCGGTGTCGTGGAGCAACGACGCCACGCACTCGACGGCACCGGACACCGTCACAACGCGGAGCACGTTCCGCTTCTACCTGGCGAGCTTGGACACGACGAGCGTCGTGGCCACCCTTGCGCCGCGCTCGACGCCGACGCCCTTGCAAAGAAATCAGTAGTCTTGAATAGATGATGAGAATGAAGGGAGAGATTGTGTGCTTTGAGAATAAGGAGGGGCGCCTTATATAGGGGGCAGGAGGGCTAAGGAGATGAACCTGGACGCCCACGACTATGATAAGTAATCGATATGATGTATGTTTATGGAAAGAACGATTTCGGTTCGAAATCACCTAACAATTGCATCTATGGCGCGGTAAATCACCTAACAATTCCATCTATGACGCGGTGGGTACAGAAGGCGGGTAGATTGGGCGGTGGTGAGTGAAATTTTTCGGTTTAATGCCGCCTAAACTATCCCTCATGCGTTGGATCGGCCACGGACGCTCAGATGGCCTTCATTTGAATTGGTTGATGCCCAAACATTTTAGGTGGGTTTAGGCGGGTTCCTTACAAGTGGAGACGCTGTGAGGGGTACGAGAGGTTTTATAAAAGCAGTTTTTTACCAATTGTTTTGGATCCTTAGTATAGATTTACAAAAATAAAGTAGCTCCGGATTTCCCGTAAATAAAAGAAAAAAGAACGGCGAGTTGGCATTTTTAACAAGTTATTAAGCTATTGGGTTACATTTATTCTCCAATCCAAATATCTCATATTATATTATCATGAAAGGTATCGGATTTATTATAAAAAATACATAATATTACATACTAATAAGGTGACTACAATTAAAAATATCTTTAAATTGACAATTAAGCGTGAGCTTTACACATATGTTAGGTTGCTGTATAAACAATTTCATACATGCACCTTAAACCCCAAAATCTTATAGTGGTTCACCTTATTGGATAGGCTAGTTGGCTAGCAACTAGCTAGTAGGGGGGCTTGAGACCCCTTAGGCCCCACGCTACTCACGTTACTATTATTAGAAGATATTAGTGTTCTTGCCCCTACTTTGAAGTGAAATTGTGATTTTACCCTCATTTTTCTAACTTTGTAATTTTCCCCTCATCATTCACAAGTCATAATTTTGCCCCTAGTCAACGGTTAAAACAAGGGTAAATTCGCAAAGACCAAGGGTAAAATCGCGTTGACTTGAAAATTTCCAAGGACAAAATCACAAAGTTTAAAAGCAGGGGCAAAATCACAATTGCACTTCAAAGTAGGGACAAAAACACCAAAAAACCAATTTCAATCTTGTAGATGCTACTCCTCTTTTTTCATGTTACTAGTTCTTTACGACAATATTTTCTCATTGCTGCCGTCAAGTAATAATGCAAACTCAGGCGTTGTGTATCCTTTTAGTACAAAAATTCACTCTAGTTTTAGTAGCACGTAGAATGCACTTACGTAAGTTTTACAATGTTTATTAGAATTTCTCTTGTACTCGTTGTTGTTCATTCGTGAAATCTTGGCATTGGTCTCTTCCTTGGAATCGGGCCAATCCAAAATCTTCAATATTTCCAAGAAAGTCGTATTCTAAAAATATGAGGTTACATTAGCGCATAGAACGCAGCCCGAGATGGTGGTCGCGGCGTTCGACGCGACGGCGCTCCGGCGACCGAGCCAAGCTTCCCTCCGGTTGCACGCACCCCTGCCAAGCAAAAGCGCGCAGCCGCCGTGAACCTGAACGCGGCCGGCGGCGTTGTGGCGTGCAGCAGCTAGCATAGCGCGCGTTGCGAGGAAATCCGGCGGCGGCGCTGCAAGGTCATCAGGTCGATGGTGGCCCGATCACCGGAGACGGCGACGTCCGGCTCCTTTTCTTCTTCGCCGAGCCATTAGCCAATCCTTGCTCTCATCATGGCAAGACTGGTTAATCATATTAGTAGGTTGAGGATGGTGGAGGCCGCCTCAAGCTTAGCTTAAATTAACGCGCGCCGCGTCGGCGTCCGCATTCCTGTTGGAACTGCATGCACAAGGCATCGTCAGGAACAATATATATATATATAATCGATCCCAATGCTTGCATATTTAATTATTAGCATGCTATGCTTTAGGACTGGACTGAAGCATTGAGGAAAGGAGATTGTGATGGTGAACGCACGTGCTCTTTGGCGCGTGAGCTAGCTCTGGCTGATTCCTGACTGTGCATGCATATATATCTCCGTATATGCTCTGTGCTACACTGCGCTGCAAAAGGGAGGATGATATACTCAGAAGTCGTAACTGAAAACAAGGATTAGCATCTCATTAATTGTTCACACTGCCAGGGAGGGTTACGCTATGGGGAACAGCTGACATGACCGAGTTCGTATTGTTCCTACTTCAATTCTCATTAGAATTGGCATATAGTTCAGATCGATCTACTTGTCACTGGCATCGCGACTACTTTGCCACAGTGGGCACGATCGATATATAGCAATGAGTAGTGTATACTTGTCACTGGCGTTCGCTCGCAGCCGTCGGGCGGACGGCAAACACAGCGGCGTGGCAAGCCCGATCGCATGCATGCGTTCACTTTTGGGACCCGACACTACGGGAAATCGCTTGTTCGCCGTGTGTCTCTTCGCGGGCACATGGCGAACAAGCCTGTTTGCCGTGTGCCTGCCCACGTGGCACACGGTGGACCCAGGCAGGCACACGGCAAACAGGAAGGCACACGGCAAACAGGCCTGTTTGCCATGTGCCTGTCACGTGGCACACGGCATACATGTAGCACACGGCAAACAGGCCTGTTTGCCGTGTGCCTAACGACCAGCACACGGCAAACAGGCCGCCCCAAACGGCCGTTGGCTTGGCCGTCAGCTTTGCCGTGTGCCCTTGCCACGTGGCACACGGCAAACATCCAGCTCACGGCAAAGCGGCCTGTTTGCCGTGTGCTGGGGCCACGTGGCACACGGCAAAAAGGAAGGCACACGGCAAAGTGGCCTGTTTGCCGTGTGCCATACGTAGGCACACGGCAAACAGGCAGCAAAAATTTTGAATTTTGCCTCCAAATTTTTTTACTAACTTCTTTGTCCTTGTATTATTCCATGTTAGTTTTGTGGATGTTTTTCGGTCTGTTTGCTATATTTAATCATTTTATATCATTATTTTTAATTTTGTCGATACGGCAAATTTGAACTGTAAGTGTTTCGAATAATGTAATGTAATGTTCGGAAAAATGTTATTCGGATTCTTAAGACTAATATGATGCCATGTCCATTAGATGGAATCAAATTTTGAATATATTGCTCGCTTACCGTGTGCCCGCATTTGGGCTCGGTTCGTTTAAAATTTTTATAAAATACAAAAAAGGTCAAAACATTATAAATTTTGGCGTGATGTCATGTTTTCATACGTAGAGGCTATGGTAAAAAATGTAGAAGGTTTCGAGCAAGTTGACGCATTGAATCTTTACAAACCGGAGCTTCTCGGGAGAAAATCCTAAGAGTTTTGAATGAGACGTTGTGATTTGAAGCAACATGACAATTCAAATTTTGTTTTACCACAAAACTCATTTTTTATAGTCTTCATACACTTAGACAGGTCCATGCCCAAATTTGGTTATTTTTTGAATCCGTTTGATATTTTTTTAATTTTTTTCTGTTTAGGCAGAAAATGTTTGCCGTGTGCATTCCTAGAGGCACACGGCATAGATTGTTTGCCGTGTGCCCCATGGGCGGCACACGGCAAACAGTTTCAAAATTTCAGAAATTTAAAAAACATGAAATATTTTAAAAATTTCAAAAAAAATTTAAAAATTTTAAAAGTAGTCTGTTTGCCGTGTGCCCAGATCCAGGGCACATGGCAAAGAATTTTGAACTCAGAAAAATAAAAAAATGTTTGCCGTGTGCCCTGGATCTGGGCACACGACAAAGCTAGGCGAAGTCCCGGCACTTAGCCGTTTTCGGGCATCCTCTCCCCCCGCACACACAGGACACACACGCACACACACAGCACACACACACGCCCCGCCGTCGCCGTCGCTGCCGCCGCGCCTCCCCCACCCCCGGCCGCGCCGCTGCCCGGCCGCTGCGCCGCGCCCGGCCGCCGTCTCCCCCACCCCCGGCCGCCGGCCGCGCCGGCGCCTCCCCCACCCCCGGCCGCCGCGCCGCCGCGCCGGCTGCCGCCTCTCCGCCCCCCGCTCCGCCGCTTCCTGGCCGCCGCGTCGGCCGCCGCCTCCCCGGCCGCGCCTCCCCGGCCGCTCCTCGGCCTCCCCGGCCGCCCTCCCCGGCCGCGCGGCCCTAAACCCCGCCGCCGCGCCGCGCTGCCGCTCCGCGCCGCCGCGCCTCCCCGGCCCCCGTCGTCAAGGGAGAGGCCGCGCCGCCCGCTGCCAGGGAGAGGCCGTGGACGCCGGCCGGCCACCTCCACCACGACCTCACCGTCCAGCCGGTGAGTTTTTTTTATTTAGTTGCTTAGTTATAATTAGTTGTTTGATTTAATTTAATTTAGTTATAATTAGTTGTTAATTTAGTTAGAAAAACTTAGATAGCATATACTTAGTTATAATTAGTTGCTATTTTAGTTAGAAAAACTTAGTTAGCATATACTTAGTGATAATTAGGTGCTGCCAAAATATTTACATTGACATTTCTTTGGTTTTTGATGTGCAGAAGCCACCGTCCACGGGAGCCCATCTCCGCCTCGCCGCCGTTGAGCCTTTAGGTGAGCCTTGTGGTTTTGGTGGTCAAAGCCTTGTGTCCGGCCATCGAGCTGTGCGCTTGAACATCTGTGTGGCCCGACCATCGTGTCGTGGTTTTTGTTAAAGGTTTGGTAACCCTCACCGTATAGGGGAGATGCTGGCAAAATTTTGAATTTCATATAATCATTTATGGAATTTTGCAGGAATTCCCCTTCCACTTATTCGACGGAGAGTCGGTACCAGGAGCAGGAGCCAGAGCGGTATCAGGAGCGGGAGCCGTAGTGGGAGCCGGAGCAGGAGCGGGACCGCGAGTCTACACCACGCCGGCCACGCCTACACCGCCGACCCACCGTAAGCACAACAATCACGCTCGCGTTACATGCATGTTCGTAGATCACGTAACCTAGTTAGGTGTCTCCCGTTCGAAAGAGATACGGTTGGAAATATGCAGAACTTTGCATATCTAAGACTGTATCTGTTTCGAATTGTCCACGTTATTTGGACAGCCTGAGGATGTGTAGCTAGGGTAAGTTTCCGTAGTCTACTCCGATCTGGGACAGGATTTCGGCAGCACCTCCCGGTGTTCTCCGGATACACAATCTCCCTCTGGGACGTGTATTTGGAGAACAGCGGGGAGGTGCTGCCGAAATTCTGTCCCAGATCGGAGTAGACTATGGAAACTTACCCTAGCTACGCATCCTCGGGTGGGATTAGTACCTATCTTCACCTAGTAGAGAGTATAGACATCGTGTAGGACCTACGCTATGTACATGTAAAAGAATTTCATTTTCATTTGCTGGTGTCATAGAGGATGAATGATCGTACCTGGATGCACACGGGTTGGAACCCTGGGGGTGATGTGAGTCTGGATTGGGTTTGAAGGACCGAGGCGTTTATAGATGAAGCATTTGCAAAGGTTAAAGGAAGAAACAAGACCACTTGGTGTCCTTGCGATAAATGTGGGAACAGGCGTCTTTTCAAACACGGATTTACGATAGACCAAACCCGGTGGACCTACCATGTTGAAGGCAATAATCGTAGAAGAGACGAGGCCGTGAGACAACGCATTGAGGAACTTGATTCAGATGCTGGGGTGGCGGACATGTTAGATGACTTTGAGGAAGCTCAGTTTGATGAAGGAGGAAGGGAAGATGAGCCAGAGCCAAGCGCGAAGGTGTACTACGACATGTTAGCTGCAGCTGGTCAACCCCTTCACGAGCATACCAAGGTTTCGCAATTGGATGCTATTGGGCGCCTAATGGCCGTGAAGTCCCAGTTTGCACTGAGTCGAGACGCCTTCGATATTATGTTGACAGTATTTGGCAGCCTGCTTCCGGAAGGTCACATTCTGCCAAAGAACATGTATGAGTCACAAAAGGTCCTTCGTGCACTTAAGATGTCTTATGAGAAGATTGACGCCTGTCCTAAGAACTGCATCTTATTCAGAAAAGAACACGAGAATGCAAAGTATTGTCCAAAGTGTGAATCCTCAAGGTTCTTGGAGGTAGACGCTGGTGATGGTCAGAAGAGGCAGCTCGCGATCCCCGCGAAAGTTCTACGGTACCTTCCATTCATACCGAGGGTCCAACGGCTTTTCATGAGCGAGGACACCGCAAAACAGATGACATGGCACAAAAATGGAACTCGATACAAACCAGAGTTGCTTGTACACCCATCCGATGCTGAATCATGGACCCATTTTGACGGGATCCACCATGTTAAAGCTGCTGAAGCTCGTAATGTACGTGTTGTATTGGCGACAGATGGCTTCCAACCTTACGGAATGTCGGCAGCCCCATACACTTGTTGGCCTGTGTTCGTTATCCCTCTCAATCTCCCCCCGGGCGTTATCTTTGAACGACAGAACATTTTCCTGTCGTTGATAATTCCTGAACACCCGGGGAATAATATGAGTGTGTTTATGGAGCCTCTGATTGATGATTTGCTCTGTGCTTGGGAGGAAGGGGTTTGGACATACGACCGAGCTACAAAGACAAACTTCAGAATGTATGTGTGGTACCACTACTCTCTGCATGACATGCCCGCGTATGGGATATTCTGTGGCTGGTGTGTGCACGGGAAGTTCCCTTGCCCAATATGCAAGGGGCGTCTGAGGTTCATTTGGTTGAAGAAGGGTGGCAAATATTGTTCGTTCGATAAACATCGACAATTCCTCCCTATTGACCATCCATTCAGACGAGATAAAAAGAACTTTAGGAAAGGCGTCGAAGTTAAAGACCCTATACCGCAAATGATGACACCTGATGAGGTTCGTGCCGAGTTAGAAGCCCTCGTGATGAATTAAGATGGTGGGTTTGTGGGATATGGCGAGCAACATGCCTGGGCGGATATGTGTGGCTTGTGGAGGCTCCCCTATATGCAAGACCTCCTTCTACCACACAACATCGACATGATGCACACTGAAAAGAATGTCGCTGAGGCGACTTTTGGTTCAATCATGGCCTGGCCTGATAAATCAAAGGACAATGTTAAGGCTAGACTTGATCAAGCAGAGTTATGCAACAGACTAGAGTTGAACATTCCGGCTCTCCAAGAGGGGAAGAGGTGGAAGAAGCTAAAGGCCGATTTCTGTCTAACGCCGGACCAAAGGAGGGAAGTACTACGCTGGATCCAGAACTTAATGTTTCCTGATGGGTACGCAGCGAATCTGAGTCGAGGGGTGAACTTGACTACTATGCGAATCAACGGGCTCAAGAGTCATGACTATCACATATGGATCGAACGGCTGCTTCCGGTGATGGTTCGAGGCTACGTTCCTGATCATGTCTGGCAAGTGCTTGCAGAGTTGAGCTTTTTCTTCCGCACGCTTTGTGCTAAGGAATTATCTGTGACAGTGATCAAGGAAATGGAAAAAATGGCGCCCGTGTTGCTCTGTAAGTTGGAGAAGATCTTTTCACCCGCCTTTTTCAATCCGATGGAGCATATGATTTTGCACCTCCCATACGAAGCACGAATGGGGGGGCCTGTGCAAGCACGTTGGTGCTATTCTATTGAGAGATGCCAAAAAGTGCTTCAAACTAAATGTAAAAACAAATGCAAAATTGAAGCTTCTATTGCCGAGGCATACATTCTGGAGGAGGTCTCCAACTTCACATCAAAATACTATGCTGACAACCTTCCTAGCGTGCATAATCCACCCTCTCGTTACAATGTTGGCGAGCATGAATCGAATCTCAGTCTTTTCCGAGGGCAACTCGGAAGTGCAAGTAGTTCGGCTTTCAAGACCTTGAACCATGAAGAGTGGAGCAAAATCATGCTATATGTGTTGACCAACCTTGAAGAAGTCGTGCCGTACATAGAGTAAGTTTTCAACAAGCGTTTAGTATTTCAATACTTTGTATTCTGTATCCAACCTCATTGTTCCTCTTTGGTATACAGGGAATTTCGTGTGGAATTCTGGCACGGTCCTAGGGCCCCTACCCTACAGGAAATGGATACCCTTCTTAGGCAGGGTGCGGGAAATGGAAAACCTAATTTCATTTCTTGGTTCTCACAAAAGGTAATGAACAATTTAGCTCGTTCGTAGTTCGTAGTATGACATTTCAAGTTGCTCCCCTATAGTATGACGAAATTATTACCTGTTTTGAACTTGTAGGCTCAAAAAGATACTTCTATGAGTACTGAGTTGCAACAGGTTTACAAAGGCTTTGCCTATAGGGTCAAGTCATTCGGCGCTTATGATGTGAATGGGTATCGTTTTCACACAACAAGCCATGAGCAGAGTCGTCCCAATCGAAGAACCACAAATACTGGAGTTTTTACTCCAGGAGACGATGAGCTCGAGTACTATGGAATAGTCGAACAAATATACGAACTGGACTTTCATGGCTCGAAAACACTGAAACCTGTCATTTTCAAATGCCATTGGTATGATCCTCAAGCTGTGAGACGTACCCTGAAACTTGGGCTAGTCGAAATTCAACGGTCCTCCGTGTACAAAGGATATGATGTTTATATTGTGGCCCAACAGGCCACACAAGTCTATTATCTCTCATACCCATGCCAAACCGACCAACATCTCCTGGGTTGGGATGTTGTGTACAAAGTATCGCCACGCGGCAAACTACCTGTCCCAAACAATGAAGACTACAACATAGACCCAAACACATATGCCGGAGAGTTTTATCAAGAAGATGGGCTAGAAGGGACATTTCAGATAGACTTCAGCGAAGCGATCAGAATGGAAGTAGATAATGAAAGAGTTGAGCAGGAGGATGCCGGAGATGTGATTCATAATGTGAAAGACTTAGAATTACTTGAGAAACTACGATTAGGCAACGACAACAATTCTGACAACGAACCTCCTTTGGAGCACGGTGTTGAAGATATGGACACGCGTGATAGCGATGATGAGTCATGTGATCCAGCTAATATGGATCATGATGACTATTTCTAATTCGTGTAAGATATGTGTACTAATGTATTATAGATTTATATTTTCTGAATTTATTTTTCAGTACTCGTGATTTTATTTCTACTACTTGTACTTACTTTTTGTCATTGCAGGTGATTGATCAAATATGGTGGGGGGCGGCAGACGTGTGATGAGGTCGCTCAACTCTCTCCTTGGGAGGGGCAGCGGTTCGGCGTCGTCCTCCAAGGGGGCCAACAGGGGAAAAGGGAAGGGTTCAGCGAGTTCGTCGGCGGCTGAAGGTACTTACACTTGGTCTTTTTAATTACAGTGATCTTTCTAATACATGTACTTACACACAACTCTTTTTAATTACAGTGGAGAGACCGCGGAGGAGTACTCGCAGGAGGGCGCCCTCGCCTGTACCTTCTGAGCACAGCTCTAGTGCGGAGGAGGATGCGAAGCAGGAGGAGCCGAACCAGGAGGAGCCGGAGCTGCAGGAGGGGGAGGAGGAGGCGGACCAGGAGGGGGAGGAGGAGGCGGACCAGGAGGGGGAGGAGGAGGCGGACCAGGAGGGGGAGGGAGAGGAGGAGGCGGACCAGGAGGGGGAGGAGGGGGCGGAGGGAGGCGACTCACCTAAAGTTTGGTTGCGAGGCTCGTCTTCCCTCCCGAGACGACCCATACCTATGGCTCAACGGCTGGTTATTGCACCCGACCCTCCCAGGTAATTAACTTGACATGTTCTTACTAATGTTTGTTCTCATGTTTTTATAGATAATTAAAACTAATAAATTTGTCTGTTTTTACCTTTGGCAGGGGCTTTGAGATTGTGGAGCTAGGTGGTCACTCTCGCCTTTCCAACGGCATTCTGGACCAGCTTTGCAGGTTGCACTACCCCGGCGTCATACAAAAAGGGGGACGAGAGGAGCCGGCGTGGTCGTGGGAGGACTACGCGACCACCCGGGACTTGGAATTAGATGAGAATGGACAGGAGTTTGGGAGCAAGGCGCGACGGGTTGTGCTCGAGCTGTTTGTAAGTATTCTTCGTGTTACCTCGCATTCATCAATTATTTATGAAATTACTAATACATCATGTGATTTGTGCAGGAATTTTACAAGCCGTTGGATGGAACGTTGCACCAGTGCATCCAGGTGGCAGACACGGCCTGCCGCAAGCTGGTGTCCGATATGTGGTACGAGACGAAGTTGTGTGCCATCATACAGTGGTGGGCTCACCATGCGCCTAAGCGCGAGAGGCGGAGCGTGTCGAAAGTGGAGGCGAGAAGAATGATGCTGACAAAGGCACAATTTGAAAAGGTAAATGTTCAACATTTAATTGCTTTGGTCAATTATCGGTGCTTCCGTAGTGCCTTGATGGCGTACTTGATGGCGTGCAGGTGCCTCCGTGGTGGCTAGCTAACAATGTTCGGTGCTGGGGTATGGTGATGGACAAGTGGTTGACGGAGGATTTTACGGAGAGGAGTGAGGCTGGTCGAGAGCGGCGACGAAAGATGGGAGGATCATCACACCACCAAGGCAGCAACAACCTCAAGGAGTACAGAAAAAAAGAGTACGTGTATTTACTTATTTATTCCAACGCTAAATTATGCAGAATTTCTAATGAATCTACCTTTTTCCCATAGTCGGCGGCACATGGCCAAGAAATCAGCATCCTCGGGGCCTATGCTTGCTCAAAAAAGGGGAAGGCGACCTCCAATGTCACGTACAACCCGGATGACCCCCCCCTCGGCATACAGCAACTCCTCTGTCCACAGCCGCCTGAGTGACTACACTGAGATGTCAAAGGCGGTGAGGGGGCCGGATTTCGATCCACACACGGATCCCATTGATGGAGAGACCGTCATGAGGATGGGAGGAGGCAAAAAGCATGGGCGGTACGTTATGGCTGGCATCGTGATCGACACGGCTAGTATTCCCACTCTCTCGCAGCTTCGTGCTCGGCAAACCGACTCCACACCGCCTATACGACCGAGGCGAACCCCCATACAGATAGAGATGGAGCAATTCAAGGTTATTTCTGTTGCACTCGTCGTTCAAGCGCTTTACACACGTTAGCTTCGTATTCTAACACATGCATCATATTTTGTAGGCCCAGTTGGAGGCGCAGGTCCAGGCGACGGTCTAGGAGCAGTTGCGGGCCCAGGTAGAAAGGCTTGAGCAGGAGAATGCACGGAGATGGGAGGCCTATGCTCAGTACATGCTGTCCATGGGCTATCCGCAGCCACCGCCGTCACCGTTCGGTCCACCCCCTGCAGCTCGTGGCGGTACTCCGACTCCTGTGAGTGACTTTATAGCCGTTTACTTTCATTTGTTATAGTGACTTAGCGCTTTCCAAACTCAGGATACAAAGTAGGAAGACTTAGTGTACAAACCAATGACTTAGTAAAATCACTTAGCTTAACACATTTAACATCTTCAACTTTGGACAGCCTCCATCGGCGGCATCCAATGAAGGGCCAGTCAATCCAGATATGTCGCCTCCGTACCCGTCTCCGCAGGGGATGCAGGCTCGCTCGTGGCACGGGCAGCCGACTCAGCCGTGGCAGGGGGCGCCGCTTCAGTGGGAGCCGTCGTTGTCGCAGGTGCCGCTGCCCTGGGCTTGGGGTATGCAGCCTCCGCCTCCGCCTCCGACTCAGCAGCCGGCGGACGAGTGAGCGGTATGTATCATGTGGTTTCTATGCCGTTGTGCTTTGTATGAACTTGTTCTGGACTATGGACGTTGTATGAACTTGTTTATAAACTTTGAACTCATATCGACTCGTATGGACCGTATATGAACTTGTTTATGGACTTTGTATAAATTTCTGTGGCCGTGTATGGCTTATGGTGTTTGTGAGCTGGTGAAGCGATATTTGATTGTCTGTGATGCATATAAACTGCCTGGGATGTTATTTGTAATGCATATGAACTGTATGTGATTGTTTTTATTGTTTGGGGGACATTTAAAAGCAAAAACAGCAAAAATTTGAGCGGGGGGAAGGATGTTTGCCGTGTGCAAAGGACGGCACACGGCAAACATCAGGCTGTTTGCCGTGTGCTAAGGTCATGGCACACGGCAAACACGCACACGGCAAACACGAGGCTGTTTGCCGTGTGCCGGCCACATGGCACACGGTAAACAGCCCCTTTCCATGTGGCACACGAGGCTGTTTGCCGTGTGCCACGTGGACGGCACACGGCAAACACTGGGCTGTTTGCCGTGTGCCATGGGGCCAGCACACGGCAAACAGCCCCTTTCCACGGGTCCACCGTCAGTTACTTTATTCCGCCGTGGGCCCTACGTGGCGCATGGCAAAGAATCCAGGCGCACGGCAAAGCTGTTTGCCGTGTGCCCGTGGTCTGGCACACGGCAAACAGCTGTTTGCCGTCGTACTGTTTGCTGTGTGCCACTTTGCACACGGCAAAGCCATTTACACACGGCAAACAGCTTTGCCGTGTGCCTTTCACTCCCGTAGTGCGACCTGCTGATGTCAGACACGGATGGGCATGCACTGCACTGCACTGCACCTGAACGCGGCGGCACCGTAAGACGTACAGGAGGCTTGATGCTCACGCTCACGCAGCCGGCCAAGACACGAGTTTGCCGCCGCTTCCGGCGAGCCCGCGCCTCCTGAGGCTTGCTCACTGCGCCGGCGGCGTTGACCGGCCGGAGCCGTACGTGTTCGGTTCGGGGCTCCGGCGAGGCTCCGCTCCGCTGCTGCGCGCACTGCACGGACCTCTTGCCTGTCGTTCTGGGCGAACTAATGGCCGGCGGTGTGCGCACATGATCGATCGGCAGCAGCCGCGGCAGTTTAGCCGGTCCCAGCCAGGCGCTTGCATTGGGAGCTCTGACTGTCCGTGATTCGTGTCCCAGCCAAGCGCCTCTATTCAAGTTGCAATTGCAACACCAGCAACGCGGTTGACCATCGAGTCTCTCCGAGAGTGCTCAAGATAGGTTCCTAAAATTCTAGTTATGGGTACCAACTAAAAAAACCTTGCTTCAACGGTTCGCCAATCATCTTCCCAAAATGACATCAACTAGCTTGGGCCACCCTCAGGCCCCATGCTACCACCGCATCAACGTATCTTCGAATTAGAACAAGAAGAGGGTGTGATAGTGGATGATGCTGAATTGAAAGCTTATATCACAAATTATTACAAGGGCCTGTTCGGACCACCGGTGGCTAATAATTTTGCCATGGTGGAAACTCATAATCATGATATACCTCAAGTGACTGATGATGAAAAATAATTTTCTCACAGCGCCTTTCAAAGAGAGGGAGGTAAAAGAGGCAGTGTTCCAAATGGAGCACAATAAAGCTCCTGGTCCAGATGGCTTTCCAGCAGAATTTTATCAAATTTTCTGGAACATTATAAAAGCTGATCTTATGGCGCTTTTCTCAGAATTTTATGCGGAGCGCCTCCCTCTATACACTCTTAATTTTGGAATAATTACTCTCCTTCCAAAAATAAAAGGGGCAACAAAAATACAACAATACAGACCCATTTGCCTACTCAATGTAAGCTTCAAAATTTTCACCAAGGTGGCTACAAATAGACTCATGAGTGTAGCTGACAAAGTTGTTCGACCATCTCAAACAGCATTTATGCTAGGTCGAAATATAATGGAAGGTGTAGTGATTTTACACGAAACTATCCATGAACTACACACCAAAAAAATTAATGGTGTGATTTTCAAAATTGACTTGAAAAGGCCTATGATAAAGTAAATTGGTCTTTCCTACAACAAACACTCCGTATGAAAGGCTTTTGCCCACGGTGGTGTTCATGGGTTGAGCAATTTGTGTCTGGAGGAAGTGTGGGCATCAAAGTTAATAATGACATTGGGCACTACTTCCAAACAAAAAAGGGCCTCAGACAGGGAGATCCCATGTCACCCATTCTTTTCAACATTGTGGCCGATATGCTCTCCATTTTAATTAAGAGAGCAAAGGATGACGATCAAATTAAAGGAGTCATTCCTCACTTGGTGAAGAAGGATTGTCTATTCTGCAATATGCAGATGATACAATCATATTCATGGATCATGATATAGAGCAAGCTAAGAATACGAAGCTTTTGCTCTACGTCTTTGAACAATTGTCAGGTTTAAAGATTAACTTCCATAAAAAGTGAGATATTTTGCTATGGAGATGCCAAACAGTATGAGCAAGATTATACTGAATTGTTCGGTTGTGGCCTAGGATCATATCCTTTCAGGTACATAGGTATCCCGATGCATCACAACAAACTCCATAATATGGATTGGAGTATCATCGAGGAAAGATTCAAATGCAAACTCAGTACTTGGAAGGCCAAACATTTGTCTTACGGGGGACGATTGATCTTACTAAATTCGGTCCTTAGCAGCATTCCTATGTTCATGATGTCTTTTTTTGAAATCCCTAAGGGTGTCTTGAAAAGACTGGATTTTTATCGTTCTCGATTTTTCTGGCAAGGCAATAATGATAAAAAAAAATATTTCCTGGCTAAAAGGGATATCCTGTGACGTCCTAAAGATCAAGGAGGTCTAGGAATAATAGACCTAAGGATTAAAAATAAATGCTTACTCAGTAAGTGGTTAATTAAATTACTGAATGAAGATGGCATCTGACAGACTAGGCTTAGAAACAAATATCTAAGTTCTAGTTGTTTGACTCAGATTAAAATTAAACCTGGAGACTCACACTTCTGGAAAGGTTTGCTAAAGGTTAGGGAAGATTTCTTAGGCTGTGGGACCTTTAAGATAAGAGATGTGTCGTAAAGTAGATTTTGGGAGGACACGTGGGTCGGTTCTAAACCACTCAAGGAGCAATTTCCCAATCTATATAATATAGTATACTACCCTCACGTTACAGTATCAAATGTAATGAACCAAATGCCTTTGAATCTCTCTTTTAGAAGAGCTTTAGTCGGAGATAAACTAACTGTCTGGCATAACCTTGTAGCTAAAATAGCTAATCAACAGCTTTCTGATGGCAGGGATAATTTTATCTGGGACTTGCATAGACATGGCAATTTTACAGTACAGTCTATGTATCAATATCTTATGAACCAGGATATAAGGACCTTATATTAATAAATTTATATGGAAGCGGAAGGTTCCTCTTAAAATAAAGATTTTTCTTTGATACCTACAGCGGGGTATTATTTTAACAAAGGATAACTTGGCTAAGAGGAACTGGTTAGGAAACAAAAATGTTGTTTCTATGACCGCAACGAAACAATTAAGCATCTCTTCTTTGATTGTCAACATGCTAGAATGATTTGGAGACTTGTTAATATAGCTACTGGGTTAACCCCACGGTTCCTCTTAAAATAAAGATTTTTCTTTGATACCTACAGCGGGGTATTATTTTAACAAAGGATAACTTGGCTAAGAGGAACTGGTTAGGAAACAAAAATGTTGTTTCTATGACCGCAACGAAACAATTAAGCATCTCTTCTTTGATTGTCAACATGCTAGAATGATTTGGAGACTTGTTAATATAGCTACTGGGTTAACCCCACCAAAATCAATAGCGCACATGCTTGGAAATTGGTTAACGAGCATAGGCAAAAGAGATAGAATGCTAATTTTGGTTGGGGTTGCAGCTCTTTTGTGGGCAATTTGGTGTACGCGTAACGATTTGGTATTTGAAAAGAAACAATTTCCCTCTTTTATGCAGGCTGTCTTCAGGGGTCATACTGGCTGCGATTTTGGTCCCTACTACAGCATGAGGATAAAAGAGAATCTGTCCGTTTGGCAAGCAAGGCATTGGAGATCGTTGCTCTAGATACCTTTGCCAAGAATGGATGGAAAAACAATAATAGACTTTGCTTTTAATTTTTTCCCATCGTTTGCGTAGTTTTCTTTTTGTTTAATGTAATAAGCTTCGTGCTGAGAATTATGTAAAAGACTTGGCTGTGTGCGATCATGGAGGCCGGAACTTTATCCTTTTTCTATGTATGATTCAGAGATAGCTTGAGGTAACAATCGCAGTCCTGTAGGCGTGAGTCAAACACACAGCCTAGAGTTTGCTTACAGGGGGGCTACCAATAACACTTAGCCTATTTAGAAATTAGGATGCTCAATTTTTACACCATGTGTTGGAGTGCAAACACTTAAAAGGTAACTTATGCACTCCATAGATCATACTTGTTGAGTTTTATGATTTTAAGAGTTCATTTTCTAATTAAAAAGTGGAATGAAATAGAGCTAAATGAGCAACTTTGAGTGCTAGCTAGTCACGCCACAGGGCGTGGCGCGACTATCCTCGAGGCACACACGGTGTAGCGCTCCTCCCGGCGCTCCGCTCCATCTCCGTCACCACGCACAGCGCTGGACCCAAATCCGCGGCGGCCTGGCTCCCCACCACCGCGAGCCGCCTCTCCGGCGACCTTGTCTACCACAACATTGCCGCCCCGCCGATTAGCTACAACTCCACCATTGATTGAGCTCAACATGGGCTTCCTCTTCCTCGGCCTCGCCCTGCCGCCGCAGGGCGTCTTTGCGCGGCTCACCAGGATTTCCCCACAATGTTAATTTACCGATCGTGCGGTCGGTTCCCAACTCACGGCCGATGGCCACTGCGCGCGCCTGCTCCCTAAACGGCAACGCACCCGAAACAGTAACGGAGCCGCCGACACCGCATGCTTGATGGGGCCCACTAGTCCCAAACCGATGGGGTCTTTTTTTTTCTTTCCGCGTTCTGTTCGTATCCACTCCTTTTTCTTATCCGCCTTGCGTTCTTCCGCCTCGCATCGCCATTGCCACGCGCGCCCAGATCCTCCATCGATTCTACCGGCAAAACCTCGACGTGATCCAGCTCCGGGCTACTCCCTCCAGCCAGGTTAGGTCATCCCCCTCCCCCCCCCTCCCCGCAACCCCATGCCGTTTCATTTCGTGGCTGTGGCGACGTGTAAATCGAGCAATCCTCTGCTAGGTTTTCGATGGAATAAGGTCGTATTCTGATAGTTTCCTTGAAGGATTTCGTAGCACTGATGTTTGTGAGGCGAGTTGCAGGTTTTGGGGGTGGGTTTTGTGCGGACGCTGTGTTTTAGAACTGACATGCGGAACATGCAGTGATAGAGGAAGATTGATTTTGAGATGGGGATTTTTTGTTTTTTCTACAGAGGGGATGATGTACGCTTCTACCAATAGTAGCACGGTGTTATAGCAGCAGATTTGTTTTGGTCATAGCTGCAGATCTAGGATCCGCCCCCTGTTCGTTCGTTTGGTTAGTGACTGGATGATGTACGCTAATAGTTGGGAAACGATTTTCTTCCAGGATTATTTTCTTGATTCCCCAAATAGTAGTCATAGCGGTGGTTTGTTCTAGCACCTGTTGGCTTTATATTTTTTATCACACGATGTTCAACATTGCTGAATCTAATTTTCTGGCTGTTTTTTTATTCATTTAGCATACATGGAGGAGAACAGTGGCACTGATCGAAACATATCCAACAATAAAGATCAATGCTCTTATCGTACTTCAATGGTTAGTCAACAAATGGCACTGCTATTATATATTTTTTAATAGTTACATTTGTCACAATGTGTACTTCAATGGTTAGTCAACATATGGCACTGCTCTTATTGTATTTGGAATAACGTAGTCTAGTAATGCAATACAAAGGAAGATAACTTAATGAGTTCATGTTACACAAGCATTTGGAATACTGTTTATATTATTGCAGTATAAGTTTCCTTGACTATAAGTTTTTTTTCAGAAGTTTTATTTCACATTTTTTTACTTGTGCTGTATTCTATAAGTTCTTATCTAATACAATTTGTATCATTATTTTTGCGTAACAACAATTCTTTCTATTTCTGTTTTTGCGCAGACTACATCTGAGCCAAGCAATAGTGCCACCAGCGACAGTGCTCTCTCCCCTCCTAGCAAGCTTAAGGGCTGCCTAGTATGTGACATTCTTTTGTTTTATATTATAACATTTTCATCATGTGCTATTTATGTTCCGAAATATAGTTCATCAGACTGGAGGTCTAAATACCTTATCAATTCAAATCTAGTACCGGATTCAGAAACTTTTCCCTTTTGAAAGTGATAGTATAAATTATTGGTTGTTATTTATACCATCTGTGCACCATATAAAAGAAGTTCAAATATATTGACTCAAAACATATTTGAAGAAAATTATTAAGGTTTGAGTAGTAGCAATGTGAGTTCAATATATCCTGTCACCCATGATTATTTGTTAAGTGCTTCTTTTTAGGTGGGTGGGTTCCGTATATTTCAACTAGAAAACTTCCCTTTCCCATATTACTTTTTTTAGGGACTTTTTCCATGGTACTGAAACTGATGCTCCTTTACATCTTCCCTTTTTTTGTTTCCCTGGAACTTTTATTTTTTTGTGTGCTTAGGCACTACATGGATTATTAGACTGTTTTCTGTAATATATCGGTGTTTTCTTATCTGTCTGTTGCCTTTTTGTATAGCAGGAATGTTATACTATAAACTAGAGAAGTAAGCTTGTTCGTAGTATACAATTTATTCTATACTTATGGAATACTTCGTTAATTCATATTTTTGCTACTTATGTTCAGAAATTCAACACACAGTTTTCTTTACCAAAGATGATGAAGTTTATTGATACATTGACAAAGGCCCAAAAGGATATTGTCAGACTGTGGGTTTGGATCAATCCTCGCACTCAAATGTTCATCCATCCCAAACAATGTTATACTTTGGCAATGTATGTGCAGCACCCATTGACAATGTATGTGCAGCACCCATCTTTGTGTCTCCTATCCTCCTCACCCACTTTTGTAAAATATTTATAGTTACAGATTCAAAAAAAACCAACATCTAAATCTGTCTATTTGTTCTCATTCTTAGGACCAAATTTACAGTTACAGAGTCCAGGCTGCTGTTTACATGATTCGACACAAGGCTAATGAGTCGATGCCACCATACATCAAGAAGCTTATCGAGAAACATGTTAGTTCTATTTTTCTCTATTTTTATTTTTATCCTCTATTCTGTGTATTCCCAGTCACATGAATATGTTTTTTTTAATATTCTTTGATACATAAATCACATTAATTTCATACTTCTAAAACACAAATAGCAGCACTTTTTCTGCCGTCCAAGATAATTGGATAATAACACACATAAATTACAATGGCCATATATATATTTATGCAGATATACTCTGCATACATATATATATTGTTGTTATTATCAAAGTATTTTTTTAACCGCAACTGTCTTTTATCTTTGGACACCCTCCCAAAACAAACACAAATCACATTGACTCAGATCCTTGTTTCTGTGTACTCTGCTGTTTTTTTGTCATAGCTTCACTTATTTTAGCTGACGCATGCCTTAAACTCCCGCCACTCGTTGCACAACCACAGCCGTTGTACCAGTACCACCACCTTGCTTGTTTCTTTTCAGCATAGCCTACAATTAATACAAACTGTTATTAAAAATATTTTTTATTTATCAATATCTTTTTTATCAAGATAGAAAAACATATTACAACACAACTTTGTTTTATACAAACTTGTGGGAGCTGTGCCCTCTTCCCCACTTCTGGACATGATTTCTTATCATGTCCAGCAGTTTTTGCATTCTCTGCATTTTTTTATGTAAAATATTTTTTCATTAAATAGTTCCTAGTAATTAAATTTTCAATAGTATATATATTTTTTCCAAACATTTTATACCATATATTTTTAATTGTAATAAAACTTCAAATATAAATATTTCATTAAACTTCTTCGACCCAAAACTTTTTTACTGGGAATTTATGTTGCGTAGAATATATATTTCGCAAAAATTCTTTGACTTAAACATTTTATTCCACTAAATATGTTTATAAAATTTCTCCACATTTCCATTAAATATATCTAACAAATGTTTTTACGAGCCAATAAATATGTTATACTAAATGTTTTTACGAGCCAATAAATATGTTATACTAAATGTTTTTGTATATGTTTTCCATTAAATAGTTCTTATTAATGAAATTTTCCACAACAAATATGTTTTCTTCCAAACATTTTGTGCCATATATTTTGTGTTGTAATAAAAATTCAAATATATTTCATTAAAATTCTTTACCTAAAACATTTTTTAGTGGCAACTTATTTTGCAATAAATATGTTTATAAAATTTCTTCACATTTCATATAAATAGTTGATATATATATTTCGCAAAATTTCTTCGACTAAAACATTTTATTCCACTAAATATGCTTATAAAATTTCTCAAGATTTCCATTAAAAATTCTACACCATAGTTTTGTGGAAATATATGTTTTTCTAAATATATT
This sequence comes from Urochloa ruziziensis, assembly GCA_015476505.1. Classification (NCBI taxonomy): domain Eukaryota; kingdom Viridiplantae; phylum Streptophyta; class Magnoliopsida; order Poales; family Poaceae; genus Urochloa; species Urochloa ruziziensis. Next base: position 4,419,537 of record CM027124.1, on the reverse strand, counting down.
TACTAAATGTTCCACAACAAATATTTTTTTCACAACAAATATTTCTGTACAAACATTTTCTCACCACATATTTTTAATTAGTACATGTTTCTAAATATTTTTCCCTCACAACAATACAATCTAAATTTCAAGCTAAATACTCTTGCACAAAATTTTTTCACTTTGTTAGTCTTCCTAATCTTATTTTTCTACGACAATATTTTTCTAAAAATTGTTTCATAAAGCTATTCACGTGCTAAAAGATATTTGTTAGTTTTTTGTATTCTGATTTTTTGGAAATATTTTTGCAGTAAAAGTTAAAATATATATATATATGTGGTAGGAACCATTCGACTAAAATTTTCTATTTACTAAATTCTTTTTCGTTAATATTTGTGCTGCAAATATTATTTCAACAATTTGTTTTGTTAATATTTCTGCTACTTTTTTGTTAATATTTCTGCCAAAAATATTATTTCACTAAATATGTTTAAAAAGTTCACATTGTTTTTCGTTGAACATTCTATTCACTCAATTAAAATATGCAACTGTTTTGCATGAATATTTTCCTTTCAAAGCTTTATGGTATCAAATTTATGTAGAAAAATATTTTACCAAAAAAATATACTAATTGCATATAATTTCTAAAACATATATTTTACTATGCTCACTTTTGTCGTTTCTTTTTTTCCAACAGGTGTACCAAGTTTTTCAAAGAGATCCGATGCAGGGCCGATGCAGAAGGAATATAACACATTTTTAATATATTTTTTCCAACCAATCGGTGTTTCTATCTGAATTTTGCCCATGTTATACTATATATATGTGACGAGTGAGGAATATATACAACAGTGCAAAAAAAATACCAACACAAATATATATATGTTTTTTATTTTATTTATTACATGATTGAAACTAGTATTTATTTCATCCCCCACCCGTTTCTTAACCCTCCTTTTCCACATCCCGAATGATTTATGGTCCACAAATAGGAAAGGGAAAAATAATGGACCGCTGGACAGAAATGGCCCAAAGGCCCGCAACACTCGACAGGCCCAAGACCCAAAGATACTATATAACACGGCCCGCACGCCTGACTTGCTAGAAAAAACGGTCAGCGGGACCGCCGCCTGCCAAAAATGACTTGTCGGGAAACCGTGCGGGGGGAGGCCTAGTACCGCGCGCGCGCCAAAAATGACTTAGCCGGTCCCAGCCAGGTGCTTGCATTGGGAGCTCTGACTGTCCGTGATTCGTGTCCCAGCCAAGCGCCTCTATTCAAGTTGCAATTGCAACACCAGCAACGCGGTTGACCATCGAGTCTCTCCGAGAGTGCTCAAGATAGGTTCCTAAAATTCTAGTTATGGGTACCAACTAAAAAAACCTTGCTTCAACGGTTCGCCAATCATCTTCCCAAAATGACATCAACTAGCTTGGGCCACCCTCAGGCCCCATGCTACCACCGCATCAACGTATCTTCGAATTAGAACAAGAAGAGGGTGTGATAGTGGATGATGCTGAATTGAAAGCTTATATCACAAATTATTACAAGGGCCTGTTCGGACCACCGGTGGCTAATAATTTTGCCATGGTGGAAACTCATAATCATGATATACCTCAAGTGACTGATGATGAAAAATAATTTTCTCACAGCGCCTTTCAAAGAGAGGGAGGTAAAAGAGGCAGTGTTCCAAATGGAGCACAATAAAGCTCCTGGTCCAGATGGCTTTCCAGCAGAATTTTATCAAATTTTCTGGAACATTATAAAAGCTGATCTTATGGCGCTTTTCTCAGAATTTTATGCGGAGCGCCTCCCTCTATACACTCTTAATTTTGGAATAATTACTCTCCTTCCAAAAATAAAAGGGGCAACAAAAATACAACAATACAGACCCATTTGCCTACTCAATGTAAGCTTCAAAATTTTCACCAAGGTGGCTACAAATAGACTCATGAGTGTAGCTGACAAAGTTGTTCGACCATCTCAAACAGCATTTATGCCAGGTCGAAATATAATGGAAGGTGTAGTGATTTTACACGAAACTATCCATGAACTACACACCAAAAAAATTAATGGTGTGATTTTCAAAATTGACTTGAAAAGGCCTATGATAAAGTAAATTGGTCTTTCCTACAACAAACACTCCGTATGAAAGGCTTTTGCCCACGGTGGTGTTCATGGGTTGAGCAATTTGTGTCTGGAGGAAGTGTGGGCATCAAAGTTAATAATGACATTGGGCACTACTTCCAAACAAAAAAGGGCCTCAGACAGGGAGATCCCATGTCACCCATTCTTTTCAACATTGTGGCCGATATGCTCTCCATTTTAATTAAGAGAGCAAAGGATGACGATCAAATTAAAGGAGTCATTCCTCACTTGGTGGAAGAAGGATTGTCTATTCTGCAATATGCAGATGATACAATCATATTCATGGATCATGATATAGAGCAAGCTAAGAATACGAAGCTTTTGCTCTACGTCTTTGAACAATTGTCAGGTTTAAAGATTAACTTCCATAAAAAGTGAGATATTTTGCTATGGAGATGCCAAACAGTATGAGCAAGATTATACTGAATTGTTCGGTTGTGGCCTAGGATCATATCCTTTCAGGTACATAGGTATCCCGATGCATCACAACAAACTCCATAATATGGATTGGAGTATCATCGAGGAAAGATTCAAATGCAAACTCAGTACTTGGAAGGCCAAACATTTGTCTTACGGGGGACGATTGATCTTACTAAATTCGGTCCTTAGCAGCATTCCTATGTTCATGATGTCTTTTTTTGAAATCCCTAAGGGTGTCTTGAAAAGACTGGATTTTTATCGTTCTCGATTTTTCTGGCAAGGCAATAATGATAAAAAAAATATTTCCTGGCTAAAAGGGATATCCTGTGACGTCCTAAAGATCAAGGAGGTCTAGGAATAATAGACCTAAGGATTAAAAATAAATGCTTACTCAGTAAGTGGTTAATTAAATTACTGAATGAAGATGGCATCTGACAGACTAGGCTTAGAAACAAATATCTAAGTTCTAGTTGTTTGACTCAGATTAAAATTAAACCTGGAGACTCACACTTCTGGAAAGGTTTGCTAAAGGTTAGGGAAGATTTCTTAGGCTGTGGGACCTTTAAGATAAGAGATGTGTCGTAAAGTAGATTTTGGGAGGACACGTGGGTCGGCTCTAAACCACTCAAGGAGCAATTTCCCAATCTATATAATATAGTATACTACCCTCACGTTACAGTATCAAATGTAATGAACCAAATGCCTTTGAATCTCTCTTTTAGAAGAGCTTTAGTCGGAGATAAACTAACTGTCTGGCATAACCTTGTAGCTAAAATAGCTAATCAACAGCTTTCTGATGGCAGGGATAATTTTATCTGGGACTTGCATAGACATGGCAATTTTACAGTACAGTCTATGTATCAATATCTTATGAACCAGGATATAAGGACCTTATATTAATAAATTTATATGGAAGCGGAAGGTTCCTCTTAAAATAAAGATTTTTCTTTGATACCTACAACGGGGTATTATTTTAACAAAGGATAACTTGGCTAAGAGGAACTGGTTAGGAAACAAAAATGTTGTTTCTATGACCGCAACGAAACAATTAAGCATCTCTTCTTTGATTGTCAACATGCTAGAATGATTTGGAGACTTGTTAATATAGCTACTGGGTTAACCCCACCAAAATCAATAGCGCACATGCTTGGAAATTGGTTAACGAGCATAGGCAAAAGAGATAGAATGCTAATTTTGGTTGGGGTTGCAGCTCTTTTGTGGGCAATTTGGTGTACGCGTAACGATTTGGTATTTGAAAAGAAACAATTTCCCTCTTTTATGCAGGCTGTCTTCAGGGGGTCATACTGGCTGCGATTTTGGTCCCTACTACAGCATGAGGATAAAAGAGAATCTGTCCGTTTGGCAAGCAAGGCATTGGAGATCGTTGCTCTAGATACCTTTGCCAAGAATGGATGGAAAAACAATAATAGACTTTGCTTTTAATTTTTTCCCATCGTTTGCGTAGTTTTCTTTTTGTTTAATGTAATAAGCTTCGTGCTGAGAATTATGTAAAAGACTTGGCTGTGTGCGATCATGGAGGCCGGAACTTTATCCTTTTTCTATGTATGATTCAGAGATAGCTTGAGGTAACAATCGCAGTCCTGTAGGCGTGAGTCAAACACACTAGCCTAGAGTTTGCTTACAGGGGGGCTACCAATAACACTTAGCCTATTTAGAAATTAGGATGCTCAATTTTTACACCATGTGTTGGAGTGCAAACACTTAAAAGGTAACTTATGCACTCCATAGATCATACTTGTTGAGTTTTATGATTTTAAGAGTTCATTTTCTAATTAAAAAGTGGAATGAAATAGAGCTAAATGAGCAACTTTGAGTGCTAGCTAGTCACGCCACAGGGCGTGGCGCGACTATCCTCGAGGCACACACGGTGTAGCGCTCCTCCCGGCGCTCCGCTCCATCTCCGTCACCACGCACAGCGCTGGACCCGAATCCGCGGCGGCCTGGCTCCCCACCACCGCGAGCCGCCTCTCCGGCGACCTTGTCTACCACAACATTGCCGCCCCGCCGATTAGCTACAACTCCACCATTGATTGAGCTCAACATGGGCTTCCTCTTCCTCGGCCTCGCCCTGCCGCCGCAGGGCGTCTTTGCGCGGCTCACCAGGATTTCCCTGAGGTGCGTCCGGTTCCGCAGCCCGTGCGACGTTGGTCTCCTGGCTGCGGTGCCCGTTCTTGATGAAGAAGCTCGAGGTCCACGACTCCAGGGTGCTGCACAATCTCTCCATCCACTCCGAGTCCGAGTCCCTCCTGCAAATCAAGCTGAAGGGTTCGGCTCCATGCCAGTGAAGATAGTCCAGACTCCAGAGCATAGGCCACATCAAGTAGTATGGTTACAGGCTACTCTTTGATGGAGACTCAAGTGCTTATCCACTTGTTCGTTTGTATCAGGATGCAGCCAAGATTCTAGGCTACCATCAGGCACGAATTCATGTACAATTGCTTTGAAGTCATTCCCTCTGTTATCAAATTGTAATTATCTTGATCAGGTTTTGGTGTCGTCGCACAGTTTGCAGTGCTTCACATTCAGACATGAAACTCTCATGTGCTTTACTAGTATGAAGTTTCAGTACCTTCACAACAACAAGGTTGGTGGTTCTTTTCCAGCATGCCCCTATAACTTTCCTTTGTATACAGACCCAAAGGATCCAGAGCCAAGAAAATTGGTTTTTTGAGAAACCATTTGTTGCCTTTACCAACTGTGCATAAGAGACCAACGTACAGATGACCTTGCATGGACATTGCAGAAGAACTTTTTTCATGGACTTTCTTGTGGCAAGTAAGAAGCTTGTAGAGTAACACAAGAACAAACGGCGTGGCAATGAGAGAACCTAGCACAGGCATGGCGAATGTAGATCAAGTATACCGCCGCAAAGCATTCTATTGCCTTGGATAGATATTGCTGCTGAATTTTCCAAAATTCCAATACTTGCCTTCTCTAGAAAAGCAATTGAAAGAAAGGTCGAGATAATGGAGTGAAGTAAGCTAAGGTCTCCAAAAGACTTGGGTACCGGCCCTGAGAAATAGTTTCTTGAGAGGTAAAGAATTTCTAGACCTTGAGATGCTGCTATTTAAGAAGTTGTTTTGGAGAACGAGGTCCTGGAGAAGTTGGCATTTGCCAATAGTAGAAGGAATTTCACCAGAAATTTGTTCGACTCCGCACGGAAAACTGCAAGATTTTTTAGCTTTCCTATTTGTGGTGGTATTGATCCCCCCAACTTGTTATGGGATATATCCAGAACTTTGGGCAGGGTGACGATATTGAATAGGCCAATGGGGATTGTGCCTATAAAATTGTTGTTTGCAAGATTTAGCTCCAAAAGTTTAGTTAGATTTCCAAGTGAGCTTGGTAACCTACCGCTGAACGCATTCATGCTCAGGTTCAAAGAAGTTAGTTGGGTAAGATTCCCTGTGGTCCATGGGATTGATCCACTTATTTTATTTCTATGTATTTGAAGTCTGCCCAAGTTTCTAAGCTGGCTCAAGGAGGATGGAAGAGTTCCAGTGAAAGAGTTTTCAAAGAGAATGAGGTTTTGCAAGTTAATGAGATTGCCAATGTCTTTAGGGATGCTTCCTGATATTTTGTTACGTGCAAGGATGACAGATACTAAAGAAGTAGAAAGATTGGCAAATGAGTCAGGAAGAACTCCCTCAAATTTGCTGAGACCCAATCCCAATGCTTCTAAACGGGAGCATTTTTGTAAGGGAAAAGTCCATTTTTGACCATCCAACTCTTGCCTCAGTTTGGTTTTGGCCATCGAACTCCAAAACCGGGTATCTTTAGCCATTCAACTATCAAAACCGTTCAAATTTGGTCATCGGGCTGTTTTGATGGGTGGTTTCAATTTTTTTAATTTACAATTTAGTCCTTAGATCTTAAAATGATTATTACTTTTTGCCCGTACCTCTGATTTAGGTGATTCTTGCGGTCACACATTCATAACGGTGAGCTTTATATTTTAAAATGTTATTTATACTATTTTATCACTATTTGTTATATTATTCTTATGTTGTTGTGTATAAACAATAATATAAGAAAAACAAAACAAACAATTACAAAATAATATGAACAACATTTTAAAAGATAAAGCTCATTGTTACGAACGCATGACCACTAGAATCACTTAAATCAGAGATACAAGAAAAAAATAGTGATCATTTTAAGATTCAAGGACTAAAAATAGTAATCATTTTAAGATCCAAGGACAAAATAGTCCTTGCATCTTAAAATGATCACTATTTTTTTCTCGTATCTCGGATTTAAGTGATTCTTGTGGTCATACATTCGTAACGATGAGCTTTATCTTTTAAAATCATGGACATATTATTTCGTAAATGTTTGTTTTACTTTTCTTATATTGTTGTTTATACACAACAACATAAGAATAATATAACAAATAGTGATAAAATAGTATAAATAACATTTTAAAAGATAAAGCTCACCGTTATGAATGTGTGACCGCAAGAATCACCTAAATCAGAGGTACGAGCAAAAAGTAATAATCATTTTAAGATCTAAGGACTAAATTGTAAATTAAAAAAATTGAAACCACCCATCAAAACAGCCCGATGGCCAAATTTGAACGGTTTTGATAGTTGCATGGCTAAAGATACCCGGTTTTGGAGTTCGATGGCCAAAACCAAACTGAGGCAAGAGTTAGATGGTCAAAAATGGACTTTTTCCTTTTTGTAATGTGGTTATGAATTCCCAATCTTTGGACTCTTCAGCGTAAAGTAAGTTATCTGAGATCTGTAACCATCTTAGACTGCGTAATCTTCCAACCTCTGGAGGAACAGTGCCACTGAAAAAGTAGTTCAACAGCTGAAGTACTAACATATTAGAAGCATTAGCGATTGAAGCAGGGATGCATCCATGAGACTGGTTAGCATCCATATAAATTAATCCTTCGGAGATGGACAAGATCACCGAATCCATTTGGAGGTATCGTTCCACTTAGCATACTGTGCTGGACAGAAAAGTTTGCTAGAGAGGAAATGTTCGGAATAGAAGCAGGGATCACTCCGCTCAAGTTATTATTACTCAACTTGATCCAATACAAAGTTGATGATCCCAAAGATGAAGGGATAGCTCCTGATAGCATGTTTCTAGTCATCTTGGTCTTGCCGGCCTCTCGAAGATGATTTTCATTGGTCTAGTTTAACTAATGGGCCTCTTATATATCTATAAGGTGCATAATGACAGAGACTCTGATATAATACATGGGTTTTTGCTCAAAAAAATACATGGGACAGTTAGTGAAAACCGCTTGTATTTGTCGCTATGGAGCACTTGAATAGGGCTTCATGGTACGGCAAATCGATTGTGCACCTGTTTCTTTCTTGGATCAGCTACATACCGTCTATATTCCTTAGTGTTTCTTTCTGCATGCGCTCCTCCGTGGCGGACGAGAGAGGAGCGCGGGCGCGGCGACACTGCACTTTTGGGTCCCCTCCACTCCACTGTCGTGCTGGGCGAACAAATGGCAGGCCTCGTCAGCTGCGCGCGTTCATTCTTCGTCAGCTTGTGCTGCAAAGGCCATCGGGAGTGAAATTTTTTGAGAACAAGCTCTGATGGGAGTGAAATTTCTCGATAAGAAGAAAGAAAACAATATGCAAACAAGGACTAACAATAACAGTTTCCGGCCTGCCGGATTCGAACCGGCTTCAAAGGATGAGCGTAGGGTCTTTCAACCCAACACCATCCAACACTCTTCCAAGCGAGCAAAGGCCGCTGATTCGGCATCACTGAACTGAATAGCATTTTTGGGCATGTTATGTGTGCTATGTAGGTGGTATTGATTTCTTCTGTACTAAAATGTACATTTTCAACATGGTAGTGACCATTTACCAGAAAATGGCAATGTGCATGCTCTCTATGCCAATAACATACTGCAAAAAGTTATAGTAATAAAGCCACAAACATGAGCAAAAATTTGTTGATGGGCAAGAATCAAGATTCATCTGCAAACTGACGACAACAGCTTACAGCTCGCTCACGTTCTATCTCCTCTCCGACACTATCACATCCCCTAAAAGATATTCACAGTTAAAGTTATTTATGAACTGCACCTTTTGATTTTTGCAAAGATTATGTACCTTTTGGGGAGTTGGGTCAATATTATCATGTGGCAAATTCCCTACTGTTCTCAAGAAAAAATGTAGTCCCCCCCATGCTAAAATTTCCCCAATCAACTGCTTCTACCAGATCTATCAGAAACTCAAAAACTAGATTATCCAGAGCTTTGCCATCCAGAGATGTAAGGTTCACTGGAATCTCACTCTTCCTCACCTCCTTGATGCTTTCAACAGGCACTCGATAACAGGAGCTGACACACCGATCATGATCATTTGGGATTGAGTTCCTCGCTTGCCTGAAGGTACCATCAGTTAATTGGAACAACAAAACATGATCTCCATCTTCCTATGTGCCAAAGAAACTTAGTTATCCTTCACTTTATCAGGATGGGATGATTAGTCCTTTCCTGAAGGCTCAGGTGCTCTATCAATGGCCATTTTCTGCAAACATGCACAGAAATTGCATACACATGTTAGGTATTGCACATTTTTACAGCATCATATCATTAGAAAAAAGGGTATGTGTGTATGCAACCGAGAATTGGTTATTTTACTCGTGTGCCGTCCCAAACTTGCGATTGGTGTGTATCTAGAATTTGTTTGTGTGCCACAGGACACCCAATGGCCTTTGTGTGTACGCAGCAGTGGGAAGTTGCATAAACACAATTACAAATGCCATACACACAATAATAAGTTTGGGAAGCACACAAGCAATAAAAGTGTACTCCCAATGCTACATACACAAGTCCGTAAAATCTTACGGAATATGATAAAGTTATCATAATGTGATGTTACCACATAGGGGAGTGGGTGAAGTGAAAATGATGAATGTGTGAAACACCTCACCCGCCCTACTTGTTGATAGCCTTGGCCACCGGCTATGGGTTGATGCACGTTGCAGCATCCGCAGGTCATCTAGAGGTCTACGAGTACTTGGTGGACAAACTTGGGGGTGATACAAATATGACCGCATATAATGGTCCTTAACTTCTCTTTTCCCCTCTGCAAATTTGCAGCTTTCATATATGAGTAATATTGGCCCTTGCCATATGAGATTTATGAACTGTGTTTATACGCTTTTCATGGCAGGTGTGATCAGATGCCACTTATGGCCTCTGCTCAGTAGAATGATCTTTCTACTGTGAAGTATTTTCGTAATCATGATGCTGACCTGATGAAAGCAGATAAAAGGGAAAAACAGTTCAGAACTGCAGCTTTGCTGTTCATCTAGAAGATTTCGATTTTTTGTTCAACTTCCAATTTTTCTTATAAAACACCAATGTCTTACTCGTGTGCTGTCCCAAACTCACTATTTGTGTGTATTGCTACTGGAGTTTGTGTGTGTGCCAGAGGACATGCAATGGCCTTTATGTGTACGCAGCAGTGGGCAGTGGCATAAACACAATTACAAATGGCATACACATAATAAAAAGTTTGGGAAACGCACAAGTAATAGAAGTGTGCTATCAATGCTACATACACAAGTCCCGAAAACCTTGGTTTGTCCGAACCTGCAGCATCCACAGGCCATCTAGAGGTCTGGTACTTGGTGGATGAACTTGGGGGTGATGCAAATCAGCAAATATGACTGCAGATAATGGTCCTTAACTTCTTTTCCCCTCTGCAAATTTGCAGCTTTCATATATGAATAGTATTGGCCCTTGCTGTATGAGATTTATGAACTGTGCTTATATGCTTTTCATGGCAGTGTGACGCCATTTATGGCCTCTGCTCAGTAAGATGATCTTTCTACTGTGAAGTATTTTCTTGATCATGATGTTGACCTGATGAAAGCAGATAAAAAAGGGAAAACAGCTCTACACCATGCTGCATGCCATGGTTACTACTCACCTGATTAATGATACTTGCTAAATGTTAAAGAAGGTGAGTTAGGTCAACCAATAGATTCACAGACATATCTTAGTCCTTGCAAACAGACATGCACATACATGGCATGTTACGCATATGTATATTGTTGCCAGAAATGATAAGTTATTACCGTGTCATGTGTCTCACCTGACTAAAGATGCTGTCGTATTGAGGGCATTGCGCTCTTGTTAATTCTTCTGCGATCACTTCATTGAAATGTTGAAGCAATAATTCATTTGCCGCAGCATGCAGTTCGGCTACCAAATTTCTTTTGACTCTCCACCATGAAACCAAAAAATAATGAAGAGAAGTCCATATTAACCTCTTGAGTCAAGGATGATGGCTGCAGAATCAGAAAAAGTATTAGTAATGCAATAAGCACATACATAATACATTACTGGAATTTTGTGTATATAGCACATTAGCACAATAATGCACAGGATCATGTGTATATAGCACAATAATGGTTGGGGGTTAGTGTGCTATATACACAGTATCAGAAAATAAGCACATACATAATACATTACTGGAATTCTGTGTACCTATAGCACAATAATGCACAGAAGAGAAATCCATTTGCTTGTCATTGCCTTTGTGAACTTATCATGAAAAACTTTGCAAATAAATGACACAGCTGCAGGGCGCAAATGAAATGTTTCTCGCTTTGTCGCATACAAACTAACAACTTCCCGGTTCCCGCACTCCGAACTCAGCACTTCTGCCCCACTTTCTACTTCTTCAGCAAGTCACCGCCTGATCCCTCGCCTTCTGGAATCCCAATTCCCAGGCTCCCTCACTCCTAAATCCTAATGGCTACAACAACGCCAGAATATGGCAGGCAAATAACGGTCACAGAACTGAAACGCTTGTCGCATACAAACTAAACCCTTCCCACCCTCCAAACTCAGCATTCCCGACCTAATTGCTACTGCTGAGCAAGTTGGCAGCACTCACCGCTGATCTCCACCGCCTTCTGGAACTGCCCCTCACTCCCAGTGGCTACAGCAAAGCCAGCACATCCAAATTCCTTATGAAAATTGACAAAGCTCTCTAGATGACATAGCAGAGGCCAATCTTTGGCTCAACTAAAGTGCTCAACACACAACTGTACTACTCTTTTTTTTTCTGAAAGATCAACACACCACTATGCTGTACTCCGTTTTCAGCAGCCACAGTCATAAAACACGCAGCAGCAGATCGGCTAGCACGATGGACAGACAACCTCTAACCCCGACCACCACGAACGCACAAGCACATCGACGCGACGAAGAACAGCAGATCCTAATGAAATTGATTAATTGAATTCCGCACGGGGCAGGCACAACAATCACCCAAAGAAGCAGTCAGATCGCGCCATAGCATACAGCATCTACCGACATGCATTACACGAAAGGATGAAACAGCAGGGATAACTAAGCTACAGAGGATCGGTACCGGATCGTCCCACTCTCACCATCGGGGGCGGATCGGGCCGCGGAGGAGAGGCCACCGCCTGCGCCGCCTCGATGAGGCAGCGGATGGTCGCGGGCGCCCTGTGGGGCGGCGTGGTGGCGGATGCGGCCGCGGGGGAGCGGAGGGCCTCCGGCCGGAGGGGGTGCGGCGGCCCATTGCGATTGGCGGCGAGAGCGGCGGAGGCGGGCGGGTTGTATTCAGGGGAACTCACTGGCTCTGAATAACTCATTGGCTCCGCTTCTCGACTCAAATGCAGCGGTGTGAGGAGGACAAGAATTTTATAATAAATGTATGCAAGCGTCTTAAGGCTTCAGTCATGCATATCTTTGCACACAATGGATGGCGGTTTAGTAATAGGATTGGCTTTACTTAGACTACATTTCGAACTTTGGTGTGTGTTTTCTTGTCCTTTGTATTCCATTGAATTTTAGCAGACGGAGGTGCTGCAATCCATGTAATAAGGTGATGTAGCCTTATCTAAAGGTCAAAGCTGAATAATTTATTCATTATCTAAAAAAATTCAACATTTGAAGGGAACACAGAATAAAGTCTTCTCTATCAACATTTACAAATATTACCACTTGTATTAGCATTAAACAATATTCAGGACAGAATACTTTATGCATTCTACCACCCAACCTTGATTTCAACTTCAGATAACCGACATTTATAGGGTTCCTACAAAAAAAAAATTATTTACGAACAAATTATCAACATACAGTTTAGCATTCCCAGACCTCACCAGACAAATCAGAATCAGAAATTTTGTTTCAAATAACAGCCAAATAGGAAAAACCGTCATAGACAACTTATATTTGTTGTAAGACTATCAGGATCTTAGGTATGTACGGTACATCATTAATCCAACATCATGCAAGTAATGGAAAACCATGAAATAGTTATAGCTCAACAAGGAACGAGATAACAGTAATCCAAACCCGGAGTATAATTAAACAATTTCACCACTTGTTCATCAGAATCCAGAACCCCAGCTAATTAGACAAAGCAGGTGGCAAACAGAACAGAGTAGTAGCATCCGATACATAGCACTGGAATAGATATTGAAACAGCCCTATAGCTAAGCAGCAGTTCAGGACCCTAACATTGCACATGGTGCAAAATTTGAAGGCTACATACTCAAAAGCTAAACACTTGACTCCGTAAAAACATCATCTTCCAGAATACAATCTAGTCTCCCTTCCGGCGGAAGGAGCAGCCCTCCGTGAGCCTGGCCTTTCCTCCAGTGGGCTGGCAGAGGACAGTTTGGCAGCCCGGGCACACCACAACAGTCTGGGAGTGGCTGAAAACAGTGGTTCTGCAAAAACACAATTAAATTCATAAGACCAGAAAGCAATATGGTTTAGAAGCCAAACTACAAGGTTCATAGCACAGCGCATCATTAAGGAAAGTGTTGTAGTATACATAAATGCACATTCAACCTACATAGTAGCAAACAACAATCACTATTACGGAACAACCACAACATAGTAGACGCTCATCTAAAACTAGTGCCTATTGGAGTTTTGGACGAGTTGGAGAATGAACAAAAGTTTTGTTTAACAAAGATGATGCATAAAAATCCAGTGCCACTCTTTTCAAATATCAAACTATGGGAGCTTGTCACAATATTTACCAAGAGCAAAGTCAAGTTTGTAAAGAGTAATTTTATGATTTTTTCACTACCTGTCTGAGATTAAAAAGTAGTTCCTTGAAACCAAATGAGGCAGAAATTAAACCAATAACAGGACAATTATCCGCTCTGGCCAAGGACACCAAAACTAAAGGAAAAATGGTTCTCCAAACTCTAAATAGCATGCTACAATAAGTTGGTAAAATTATATATAGCTTCCTACAGGCCATACACTGGCATCAAAGAAAATTATAACAATAGCAATAAGATTAAACCTACTAATGTGACTCCACATATTATCTTTAACCAAATCACAGTGGATAGACTGAATCAATCAACGATGTTGTAAAGATTGCCATATTCGACAACAAGAGCGCAATCAATCAATGACCGAGAACTACGTAGGTCTGAACCTATAAACGAGGCTGGAGGGGCAGTAAAACTTACATGCTGAAGCATCCCTGGCACTTAACGTCCTGCGAGACAAACAACGAGATTTCACAATTAATAAATAGGAAAAACAAGGGAAAATGGCTACCTTCCCCCAAACCACAGCAACGGGATCAAATTAGGGATAAGAACGCGTACCATGAAGAAAGAGTTGGGGGACTGGACGAGGCGCTTCTTCTTGTGCTTGAGCTTCTCGAGCTCCGCCGGGGGGTTGAGCAGGTCGATGTCGTTCTGGAGCACCTGCACCACGAATCAATCTCATAATCAGAACGACTGAACGAGAACGCTGGCGACGAGAGGAGGAAAAAAAATCGGATCTCGTCGGAGAGGAAGAAGAGCAAGTGATCCGAACGTACCATCTTGCAGGGCTTGCTCGGGCTCGGCGGCGGAGAGGAAGGGAAGATAGAGGCGGCGGCGGCGCTGCGACGGAAGAGGCTGAGCCGGGAGGGTTTTGCTCGGAGGGCGTGGTTGTCGCTTTATAGCGAAGATCTGGAGATTCTGGGCCGTTCGATCGTGTTTGGCTCACCATCTCAACCTTTGGAGTGGACAAGCAAACCATAATGGGCCGATTAATTTTGTTGGCCTGGTAGTTGAGTAGAATCCACTTGTGCGAGAACAACTGAACAAGAACTAAAAAATGGGAATGATTTCAAACACAATCATCAACCAATTCATGAAAAATCAAATGTCACTGCTGGTATGTATTTTCTTAATAATTAGAGTTATGAAAAATAAAATAACAAACATGGGATATCAGAGGGATATTTGGGAAGTCCGGTTACAAAAAATAAAAGGTAAGCAAAAAAACATCAGACAGAAATTTAGTTAAAACATCGTAGGAACGACAATTTTTGGTTGGGTTGAGAGTTAAAAGTCACCAAAAAGTGGCGGAATGCTCTCGAAACCAGTTTAACTCGGGTATTTCGATTTGAAAAAATTCTTAAAAGTCTATTTACATTAAGACACTTTGAAAATGGAATTACTATAACACAATGCAATGTTGGAGCAGAGCTGCAGCATTTTTTTTCAGAGACTAACAGGATTGGAAGTTAGCCTTTTTGTATGCCAATCCAGATGGTCCTGAACTCCTGATCCAGTGATCCCGCAAAGTCATGAACAGTATAATAGACTAGTATATGCTAATGCATATCATATTCAAGCAGCTATTTCTTGTAAATGATACGGACATAAATGCCTACGGTTTTGGCTATCAAGTTTACAACAGATATTTCCTTTCTATTTTGTTGCAAGGCACTACCACATAAGATAGTTTCTGTTACACAAGCCGTTCTAGGATAAATTACATCTCACAGGTCACCTCAAAAATAACTAAAATCAGCATGCTCAAGCTGCCCGCAAATCAACAACCTTTGCGCCTGGCAAGATTACGGCTGCAATCCTCTAGTCATCAAATGTCTGGCCTCTTGTGTCACGCTGGTTTTGGAAATCTGGATAGCGGTGATTTCTGAAACTTGACTCGTTATGGAAATCTAAACTGTGGTGATTTCTGTAACTAGATTCATTTTGGAAATCTGAACTGTGGTGATTTCTGTAACTTGATTCATTTTGGAAACTTGAACCACGCTGGTTCCTGAAACTTGAGTTGCTTTGGAAACTTCAATCAAAATGGTTTCCAAAAGTTTGTCCATGTGAGCCAAAATCGTCAGTGACATTTGTCGGGGCAAAATTTGAATCATCCTGGCTTCTAAATCTTGGGTCATGCCGACCAAAATTGCTCTCCATGGGAGCAAATGCTGCAAGACACGGGAGATAATAGATGAGAAAACATGAAAACACACAAGAACATATGAAGGCTCAATGGAAGCAACACCAATTGGAAATAACATGCAGAATTATCTATAATTTTTGCCTAGTTGTCAAAAGGGTGAGCTGCTGTTCGTTATTGAGGTATGCATTTAACACGACTTACTATATTGCAAGAAACAATACCATAAACCATTTACGAAACTAAAGAACATGGTGGAAATGCCTCATACCAGCTTTATACGCATAACCCTAAAGACAAAAAGAAAGGATAAACAAAAGATATCTGGTACCATTCCAACAAATATGAGCATACCTCGTTCTCTCATTCTCCGTTCTCTGTCGTATTCAAACTTGTCACGAATTTGAGTAACCCTTTCCCACGTTTCACCTTGTTTGTTCACCCCGAAGACAAGGTCCTGCAGTGCAAATTCACAGCTGACAACAATTTTTGATAGTTGCTAGCAACTAACTTGATCTATTGTTGATATCAAACATGATTGATGCAGCAAAAGAAAGCAGCTCTGATACTACAAAAATGATAACAGATTATGATCCAGTCCGGGGGTAGCACACTAAAGTTCTGAATGTATCTGCATGATTTTAGTATTCATCCTTTTCTCCTGAATACCAGTTATTCAGTTAACTTTCGGATTGCCTGGTATTCCACCGATTCTTAATACAAAGTTTCAGACATTTGTTAAGAGAGAAAGAGATTTCCCAGTGCCAAAGTACGATAAAAACAGAATGTACGAAAGAAGGCCGAGGTTTCTCTCTTTTCCATTTTTTATCTGTAAACTGGGCTTTCAATGAATCAACTTCATTACTCGACTCTATTTCATTCACTAAATATATATGATATTTTATTTACTTCAAAAATGTGGATTTGGTCCTGTCATAGCCAACTTGGGCCCAATGTGCCATAAGATTAGAGGAATCACATGCATCCCAACTGCTTCATTCCCATAAAAATACAGTGCAACAATGTGCCAAACATTGTTTCTTCAGAATGCTGCAGTAACATCCTTAAGACTTTAAATCAGGAAGATGCATGTCGCATGTCAGTTTGTATGGTCGAGCGCCTGCTGCCCAGTTTTTACAGATAAAGCTATGCACCAAGAAAACACCAGCGAAGGTTGACTACATTTTCTGTTTCTAAAAGAACAAAATAATGATGCATCAGCAGCAATAGCATGAAACATTTACAATTAACTTCTGGAAGTGTGGAACTATGGACCAGTAAGACTAAAACACTTTAATACATGGTCAGGAGTCAACAAATAGGCTTTCTACTAGTGAACAAGAAGAAAAGTACAAAATCTAAGAGTTTGTGGTGAATAACTGCCTTGAGTAGTCCAGGACAGGTAAACTACTTAGTCCGATTCTTTGTAGCTTGTAGCCAGTAGTTGATCTAGATACTCAAGGATGAAAGACGACTCTTGGCTATAATTGATGCCATGCATTATGGAAATTAACTTATGTTTGACAGTATTGACACGTAATTAATATCCCTCATACTAGCATGAGACATATTACTTCGGCTCCATACAGCACCGTAAATTACGATGACATTGTCGGTGGACCATATTTTAGACACATGGTTTTCCATTAGCCAGTTTCTCTAAGCTCTGTTGCACAAGATCAGCTGTATTACAAGTATAAGAGATTAAGAGTATATGCTAAATTAAATAGCCAAGTGAGAGAAAATAGAAAAACAGCTGTGGGATATGTAAACTAATAGTATGATTTACAAAATAGGGTGCCAGGTTTTTCAGAACTGATTTTGAACATGAGTTTTATAGTACAGAAAAGTAACACCAGGTTGGCCCTTAGCATTCTTCTACAGTTCAATCAGCTTCTGTACAGATGGTGAGCGATAAGCAAAGGACGTGACCATAGATAGCTTCAGCATTAGCATATTTAGTTCATAGCACAAGATGCAAACCCCTCAGGCGCTCAGCATAAAGAAAATGATATGTAAGATGTAAACACACCTTGTTCGGTTCTAAATTGGACTGCCTTCTCCTGCTGCAATATAAAAAAACTAATGAGACTATTTCTAGAATTAGGATATGACAGTAATATACTCTGGCACTAATTTGTTCATATAGCATTACCCAATCAGGTGAGCAACAAATTATAAAATTCAGAAGTTAGAAGCAATCCATCAAACAATTGTGGGGGGCACAGTCTACCAGGTATGATCAAAAGGTTACGGTGAAAACTGAAGTCATGTTTATGGTGTAAAAGATAACCAATTACACTAAACGATAAGCAAGGAAAAGAAGATAGATCTATTGACCATTGGTACCTGTATGGCGAGAAGTCAAGATCATCTTCTTCAGCAGAGTCATAATTAGCATGAGATTCAGCAATCTTTTTTGAATAACCTTCATCCCAATACAATCTTTCCCAGTTTTCTCTAAGTTCTTGGTACAGCTCCAAGTACTTTTTGCACCATGTTTCGTGTTCCTGTAAATTTTTGGTGCTCACTGGTCAGGTTCCTAGCATCAAAGAAGACCATTTTGGGCTTATATTTATAGGCCACCAAAACAAATTCTAGGTTCAGAAGAAAGCAAATAATGTTTCACTTTCCACCTATGAAGCATGCATTTATCACCAAATCGTTAACCACAACATGTTTTTCAGCTTGCATTATGCAGTGTCCCTCATATTAATGATGTAACATGGCTTGCAGGTCAATAATTTCCTACTTTGCACAGTACAAGTAATCCTTTTTGTAGAGTTTCTAACAAATGGATAGTGTTTCTTGATATTGAAGCACATTGTGTTTTTTCATTCTGTGCATTGCCCAATTATGCAACACTGTTAGCATGCTTCAAATTTTACATGTCCTATGTTTTTAAATTTCTATATAATGCTTGTCAGTGTGGTCACATCATCTCAAACACTAAAGATGTGCTGATTCAGTTCATTCAAAAGTGACAGGGATTATACTAAACTCAATGCAATCAATGATGCCCCAGAATTTTCTGCGGGCAAATGCATAAGAATCAGCAGAATTACATTCACATTGTGACTCTAAATCCTCTAGAAAAGAATAAGGAAGGCAATCCAGAATAATTGGCTTCAAATTGTTTCAGGACATTAAAGGGTACTCCAGTTGTGCCCAAGATAAAGCAAACGGAGAAGCTAGGGGTAAATCTCATATTGGACCCATTTCGCTGGTAACCTATAGCAAATTCATCCCATATAAACTAATTAATCAATCAGTAGGCAGACAACAAACAGCGGCAAATCCTAGAGTTTAAGGAAAAGGGGGCCCGACCGCCCAAGCATGGGAGATGAATGGGAGGGGCAGTGGAGCGCTTCCAGGTGCGGTCCGGGGGGGCTTACCGAGTCCTTGATGACGAGGCGTGTACGGCACATGAACTGCTCCCGCATCTGCTTGCGGCGGCGGTTGGGGAGGTTATCCCGCGGGATGGCGAAGCGCTCGCGGTGCGGCACACCGGTCCCGATCTCGTGCATCTCCCCGTCCACCGCCCACCACTCCGACTTCTTCGCGCCCGCCCCGGCGGTGGGGCCGAGGCCCCGCAGCGGCGGCTTGGACCAGCCGATGCCCCCGGTCACGAAGCCGCCGCGGCGGTGCGCCCACCGCCGCTGCGTGTAGGAGAATGCGCGGCGCAGCATCCTCTCGCCGCTCCCCACAGCCGCCTTCCGTTCCGTCCTGTCCTCGCTGGGGGTTTTGGGCTTTTGGGTCGGATGAACGGTCAAGATGCCTTCCCGATCCTGTGTGTTGCGATAGTCACTTGTTTTTAACACAGTAAGACTGTAGGATGTGCTCAAAAAAAAAAAAGTAAGACTGCAGGAGTACTGGAGTGCGTCTGCACTCAAGTTCAGGTTGCACGCCCGCTCACCCTTTTTATTTATTAACACATATATAATCTATTTGTCGATGTACTTTTTTCCTTAACCTATAAAAGTTAACTATTTAACAAATAAATTACACACAAATACTTATAAATAGGAAGGCGGTCGAGGGACTGCCCCTGCCACCGCCGGCAGCGCTAGCCACAGGCCGCCCTCCACGCCGCCATTCGCCAACTGAGGAAGACGCACCCCGCCATTCGCCAACTGACGAAGCCCACCCCCAACAGCAACCCCCCCCCCCCCCCCCCCCCCAAAGTCGGCCCTTCCCGCGGGTTGTCGTCCGCCGCCCACGGCGCCCACGCTGCCTCACCTCGCCACCCTCGATGCTCCATCACCGCCGTGCCAACTGCCGCCGCCCCCCGCCGGCCATGGAGCCCTCCCCTACGACCGCGACCCGGAAACCCTAACCCAGCCACTACCATGCCTCAATCCGAGAGAAGAATGAAGAGCAGGAGCGGGAGGAGGAGGAGGACCCACCTCATCGCCGGCCGTCTACCAGCACCCGCCGGAGTTGGACGAGCACGAATCGTCGGAGGAGAGGAGAGAAGAGTGAGCTCTTGAGCACGAAGCCACCATGAGCCACGGACGGAACCAACAGCCCGGCTGGGGAGCGGATCTGGAGAGGAACAGGAGGGCGTATCAGCGCTGCGAAAAAGTATTTGCGCTGGCCAACTTACGTTTTCCCACGAATCTATTTCCGTAAAAAAAAAATTATGCAACTCTAAGATTTTTCGTACAAACCAATGTACTCCCTTCGTCCTATAATATTTGCACTTGCAGAGTCTGGCATTATAACCAATAAGAAAGTAAAATGAATGCAGTAGTCGTATTAAATAGCTATAGAGGAAGAAAAAAACAGAGAGCTCTCCGCGTCGCCTCCGCGTGGGCGACGGGGGGCGCCTCTAACCCTAGCCGCCGCCCCTCCGTCTCCTCCGTCGCGCCGCTGCCCCCAAAGTCGGCCCTTCCCGCGGGTTGTCGTCCGCCGCCCGCGGCGCCCACGCTGCCTCACCTCGCCACCCTCGATGCTCCATCACCGCCGTGCCAACTGCCGCCGCCCCCCGCCGGCCATGGAGCCCTCCCCTACGACCGCGACCCGGAAACCCTAACCCAGCCACTACCATGCCTCAATCCGAGAGAAGAATGAAGAGCAGGAGAGGGAAGAGGAGGAGGACCCACCTCGTCACCGGCAGTCTACCACCAGCCGCCGGAGTTGGACGAGCACGAATCGTCGGAGCCTCGGAGAAGCCAAGAGTGAGCTATCGCCATCAGCCACGGAGCCCGGGCTAGGGAGGGGAATTTGGACTTTGGAGAATGGAGAGGCACGGGAGGGCGTATCAGCACTGCGAAAACGTATTTGGGCTGACCGTTCAGAACTCAATGTTTTCCCACATTTCGCTGGTAACCTATAGCAAATACATCCCATATAAACTAATTAATCAATCAGTAGGCAGGTAACTCAATTTTAGGGTTTAAAGAAAAGGGAGCCCGACCGCCCGAACATGGGAGATGAATGGGAGGAGCAGTGGAGCGCTTCCAGGTGCGGTCCGGGGGCTTACCGAGTCCTTAATGACGAGGCACGTGTGGCGCATGAACTGCTCCCGCATCTGCTTGCGGCGGCGGTTGGGGAGGTTATCCTGCGGGATGGCGAAGCGCTCGCGGTGCGGCACGCCGTCCCCGATCTCGTGCATCTCCCCGTTGAAGGAGCATCTAGGCCCCTAATTCGATTTTGGAGATTAATGACAACATGATCATTGCGACTAACGTGTGTTTTACAGAAGCAATTAATAAGTTAGTGCAATGATGGGCTTTCATGGTACTCTTGGCCCCCATCAATTGGTTTTCTTGTATGAGTACAAAGGATATGCGCGAAGACTAAGGATAAGCTAGTTTCAAGTGTCAATTGGAGTTGAGAGACACTTGAAGTAGTTTAGGTCTTTATTTTCCTTTGGCCGTACTATTAAGGGGGGTAAAGAGTAGTAGCTTGACCTAGGTGAGCCATAGAGGTTAGGTGTGATGCACACTTGTGAAATTAGCACTAGGTAGCTCAGATGAAGGCTAGAAGTACAATAGAGAAGACCCAAAACTTAAAGAAATTAAATTGGACAAGTTTTGGTAAGACAGAGAGCACCGGAGTAATTCGCTAAGAGCATCGGAGCAATTTGGGAAAAGCATCGGACGATCCTATGCTCGGCTCAGCTTTAAAGAGGAAGGGACCACCGATCGATCCGATGCTAAGGCAAGGATGAGCATCGGATCAATCGTGGAACGTGACAGCCTTTAAGTCCATTTAGACGTGCAAAGAGCATCGGTCGATTCGGTGCTAGGCTCAGAGGAGCATCGAATGAGTCGATGCTCGTCGGCTCGGCTCGCCATCGGCTCAGATTCGGCTCGGGTAGAAATTGTTAATACCATCGATTGATTCGATGGTCAGGGTGTTCAAGCATCGAATGAGTCGATGCTCTGTGTCAGTTACCGTTGAAGTTTGAACTCGGGTGAGCATGATTTGATTCGGTGCTTCAATCAAGGTACCATCGAATGAGTCGGTGGTCACGATTTCAGCAGTCCGTGGGGCAACGGCTAGTTTCTTGGCCTTGGCCTATATATACCCCATGGGCTGGTTCATTTGGCTCTCTTGCCACTCAGGTTCATTGCTAGGCTCATTTGGTGTTCAAGGGCAAGAGAAGCACTTGGAGTGATTTGGAAAGTTCTTAAGTGAAGATTAAGGACATCATTAGTGCTTTGAGAGTAGCAAGTGTGCATCCACCCATCTCTTTGGCTTGTGTAGGTCAAGTGAGGTTCTTTGCTTGTTACTCTTGGTGATCGGCATCACCTAGACGGCTTGGTGTTGGTTGGTTCTTGGTGAGCTCTCAAGGAGGCGATTGTGAGAGACCCAAGAAGGTTGTGCTCGGTTGGAATCCACCGATCCGGAGATGGAGAAGGATTACCACTAGAGAGCACTTGATCCTTGCGCGGATCAAGGGGGAGCTAGACCCTTGCGCGGGTGCTCCAACGAGGACTAGTAAAGAGTGCCGACTCTTTGATACCTCGGGCTAAAAATCGGATTTCTAACCCTCTCTTTACTTTTGGCAATTTACTTTCCGCATTTTCATTTCTTAGAATTGCCATGCTAGTTTAGGATTGGAACTAGGTTGCTAAACTTTTGAACGACTAGGATAGCCACACTTTCTAAGGGTTAGGCACATGGGGTGATTAGGCTTGATCATAGGTTTTAATTTCCGCAAGAAAAATTTGTAGAAGCCTAATTCACCCCCCCCCTCTTAGGCATCTTGATCCTTTCAATTGGTATCAGAGCCTCGTGCTCACTTGGATAGGCTTAACCGCCTAGAGAAAGATGTCTAGTGGGGATGGTCCCCCTCCCTTGTTCGATGGCAACGATTTTTCCTATTGGAAAATTCGTATGGAGGCTTATCTAGATGCCGTCGACGCGGGAGTGCTTAGAGCCGCATTGAATGGTTTTCCCCCCATTGTCGATGCTAGTAAGCCCACGTCCGATGAAGCCAACTATGAAAAGTGGAATGCCAAAGCTCGTAACATTCTTATGCGTGGCATTAGCAAGGAAGTGTTCAATAGTGTGCGTAGCCATAAGAATGCACATGAGCTATGGGCTAAGTTGGTAGAAATGCAAGAGGGATCAAAAGATGAGAGAGAGGAGCGCTATAAAGTTGTTATGGATAAAATCAATGCTTTTAAGATGCTCCCTCATGAGAATGCTAATCAAATGTTTTCTCGCTTCAATGTTCTTGTAGAGGAGCTTCATGATCTTGATATTGCCAAAATGAGTGACCTTGACATTATTAGAAGAATTCTTGGCATTCTTCCCAAGGACAAGTATGCAAACATTGTCACATGCCTCCATCAAAAAGACCTCAAGAAGTACACCATCACAAAGATTCTTGGGAAGATTAGTGGACATGAATTGTATATGGGCATTGCAAATGATCAAGGTGCTACCTCATCATCCAAGAAAAATGATATTGCTCTCAAGGCAACTAAAGAGAAGAAGTCACCCACCAAGAAAGATTCAAGTGATGAAGAAGATACTGATAATGAGATAGATGTTGCTCTTCTCATGAAGATGACGGGCAAGATGCTCAAGAAGCTTGACAAGAAAGGTGTGAACTTTGACAACAAGAAGAAAAGATTCTACACCACCAAGAAGTCTATCAAGGATATGGATTGCTTCAATTGTGGCAAGCTTGGTCACTTGGCTCATCAATGCCCCCTTCCCGACAAAAGAAAGAAGAACAAGAACAAAGATGAATCTAGTGATGATGAGAAAGAAAAGAAGCACAACAAGAAACATTCTCACAAGAGCAAGAAACATGAGAAGAGAAAGTCATCTAAGAAGAACAAGAAGAAGGAAGGCAAGGCCTATATTGGAGAATGGGTTACCGATGAAGAAACATCCGATGATTCCTCCTCCTCAAGTGATAGTGATGATGAAGGCGTTGCCGGGTTAGCTATCAATGCTTCTACACCTCACCCACCTTCACTATTCTCTTCACCGAATGATCACATATGCCTCATGGCCAAGGGTGGTCACAAGGTGAGCAATGAAGAGCCTCAAGATCATGACTCTAGTGATAGTGATAATGATAGTGATAGTGGCTATGAACTTCCGTCATATGATGAACTTGCTACCTTGCTTAAGACATACACTAAGATCATCATGAAGTCAAATAAGGAGATAGATGCACATAAAGATGAAAAGAAAACTCTCCTTAGAAAGTGTAGAGAACATGATGCTAGCTATCTTGAGCTTACTGTGAAACATGATGAGATGAAGGGCACTCATAAGGAGCTTGACACTAGATATGAAAAGTTAAAGAAAGATTTTCAAGAACTCTCAACTAGCTACAAGAATCTTGAGCTTACCTTTGATGCCATGACAAATGAAAGATTTGAGGCTATGACAAATGATAATGTTGAGGCATTAAAAGTTGAGAAAGTTGATTGCTCCACCTCTTGTGATGATTTGGTTGATCCCCCAATGAAACCATCAAGTTGTGCAAATTGCAAAGGCAAAAATGTTGATATTGATACTTCCAAGGTTGAAGCTACAAGTGAGGTTGTTGAGCTTAGAAAAGAAAATGAGCTTGCTATGAAAGAAATTCAAATTCTCAAGCAACAAGTGATTGATCTCAAGACCGGTTACAAGACGCTCATCAAAGGTAGAGACTTATATGATGAGATGGTGTCAACAAGGGCCATCAACTATGGCAAACAAGGTCTTGGCTTTCCTTCATCAAAACCCAAGCAAGTCCCCAAGCCTAGGCCTCAAGGTCCAAAGAAGAGATATTGCACCGAGTGTAAACAAGAGGGACACTTTGCTATTGATTGCAAGACTCCACCTCCTCCCAAGATGAAAGATCACCTTAGACCAAAAGCCTTCAATGCTTACTATGGCTTATCAAGAACCTCTAAGGGTGATGTTGTAGCAAGATTCTTTGGTCCTAAAGACAAGTCAAGGCCTAAGCAAATATGGGTGCCCAAGTCTCTAATTGCTAGCTCACTTGATCCTCATAGTTCCAACATAGCATCTACTTCTACCGCTCAAGCTTCCAACAAAGTTTGGGTGGCTAAACCCCAAGCTTGATTACTTTGTGGATGTAGGTGAACTACAAGACCGGAGGACACCATTGGGTACTTGATAGTGGATGCACTCAACATATGACCGGTGATCCCCGGATGTTCACCACATTAGAGGAGGATGCTCATGGATATGAAAAGATTACTTTTGGTGACAATTCAAAAGGCAAAGTTGAAGGTTTGGGCAAGGTTGAGATCTCCAATGATCATACACTCTCTAATGTTCTCTTGGTAGATTCTTTGAACTTCAACTTATTGTCAATTGCTCAACTATGTGATCATGGTTTCAAGGCTATATTCACCGATGAGGGTATGGAAGTCACAAGGAAGTCAAATGATGATCTCATATTCAAAGGGTTTAGATATAACAATCTTTATCTTGTGGACTTCACTACAAAAGAAGCTAGTTTGGGCACATGTTTATTCACCAAGACATCAAAGGGTTGGCTTTGGCATAGAAGACTTGCACATGTTGGCATGAGTACTCTCAAGAAACTTGTCAAGAAAGACTTGGTAGTTGGACTAAAAGATATAGTGTTTGAGAAGGACAAACTTTGTAGTGCTTGTCAAGCGGGCAAACAAGTTGCAAACACCCATCCAAGCAAAGCTTATGTGTCAACTAGAAGACCACTAGAGTTGCTTCACATGGATTTATTTGGGCCAACAACTTATGTTAGCCTAGGTGGGAATCTCTATTGTCTAGTGGTGGTGGATGACTTCTCAAGATATACATGGGTTTTCTTTCTTGAGGACAAGACCGTAGTAGCCGACACATTCAAGAAGTTTGCCAAACAAGCTCAAAATCTATATGAAATGAACTTGGTGAAGATTAGGAGTGACAATGGAAGAGAATTTGACAACACAAGTATAGAAGAATATTGTGATGAACTTGGGATCAAACATGAATTCTCCTCAACCTACACTCCTCAACAAAATGGTGTAGTAGAAAGAAAGAACCGCACATTGATCACTCTAGCAAGAACCATGTTGGATGAATATGGTACTCATGAGAAGTTTTGGGCCGAGGCTATCAACACCGCTTGCTATGCATCAAACCGCCTCTTTCCACACCGGCTAATGAAGAAGACCCCCTATGAGTTGCTTGTTGGGAGAAAGCCCAATATCTCTTACTTCCGGGTGTTTGGTTGCAAATGCTACATCTATAAGAAAAGACAACACCTAGGGAAGTTTCAAAAACGTTGTGATATTGGTTTTCTACTTGGTTACTCATTGAAGTCCAAAGCATATAGAGTATTCAACATTGCCACCGGCATGGTTGAAGAAACATATGATGTGGAGTTCGATGAATCTAATGGCTCCCAAGGAGCGCTTGAAAATTGTGATGATGTAGGTAATGAACCGTTGAGGGAGGCCATGAAGAACATGCCAATTGGAGACATCAAGCCAAAAGAAGATGATGATGAAGAACAAGTAAATAATCAACCATCTTCTTCATCTATAGTGCCTCAAGTTGATGGTAGTGGGAAAGAGTCTCAAGATCAAGTGGATGATTCACCTCTTCCAAATGAAGACACTCATGTACCACAAGATCAAGTTGAGGCTCAAGCACAAGATGTTGATGCTCCACAAGCCCCTCAAAATGTTGAAACTAAAAGACACAATTCAAGAATTCAAGCTCATCCTAGAGATCTCATTATTGGGAGCCCTACTCAAGGAATCACAACAAGAGCCAAGCAACGATCAAATTATTGTGAGCATAGTTCATTTGTCTCAATCATAGAGCCAACCAAAATTGAAGAAGCTCTAAATGATCCGGATTGGGTGAATGCAATGCATGAAGAACTAAACAACTTCACTCGAAATAAAGTGTGGACATTGGAGGAAAGACCAAAAGATGCAAGAGTGATTGGAACCAAATGGGTATTCCGCAACAAGCAAGATGACCAAGGCAATGTAGTGAGGAACAAGGCAAGGCTAGTGGCAAAAGGATTCTCTCAAGTTGAAGGACTAGATTTTGGAGAGACTTTTGCACCGGTGGCAAGACTAGAAGCTATTCGCATCCTTCTTGCTTATGCATCATGTCACAACTTGAAGCTATATCAAATGGATGTGAAGAGTGCCTTTCTAAATGGATATATCAATGAACTAGTCTATGTTGAGCAACCACCGGGTTTTGAAGATCCATTCAACTCCAATCATGTGTATAGGTTGTCCAAGGCTCTCTATGGTCTTAAGCAAGCACCTAGAGCATGGTATGAGCGCCTTAGGGACTTTCTCATTGCAAAAGGGTTCAAGATTGGGAAGGTGGACACCACACTATTCACCAAGAAAATCAATGATGATCTCTTCATTTGTCAAGTGTATGTTGATGACATTATCTTTGGCTCAACAAATGAAGATTTTTGCAAAGAGTTTGGTGATATGATGTCAAAGGAGTTTGAGATGTCTATGATTGGAGAGCTTACATTCTTCCTCGGTTTTCAAATCAAGCAACTTGATGAAGGGACTTTCATTTGTCAAGAAAAATATACCAAAGACCTTCTCAAGCGCTTCAAGATGGATGATTGTAAGACCATTAAGACCCCAATGGCAACAAATGGACATCTCGACATGGATGAGGGAGGTAAACCGGTTGACCAAACTCTCTACCGTTCTATGATTGGTAGCTTGTTGTACCTCACCGCATCTAGGCCCGACATCATGTTTAGTGTGTGTATGTGTGCTAGATTCCAAGCCAAACCTAAGGAAGCTCACTTAGTAGCCGTGAAAAGAATCCTTAGGTACCTCAAGTTCACACCAAGCATTGGGCTTTGGTATCCCAAAGGAGCTAGTTTTCAACTCGTGGGCTATTCCGATTCGGATTATGCGGGTTGCAAGGTTGATAGGAAAAGTACCTCCGGAGGGTGTCAATTGCTTGGTAGATCACTAGTTTCTTGGTCATCCAAAAAGCAAAATAGTGTTGCTCTTTCAACCGCCGAAGCCGAGTACATAGCCGCCGGCTCTTGTTGTGCACAAATTCTTTACATGGTGCAAACCCTTCTTGATTACAATGTGATTCTAAAAAGGGTACCTTTGTTGTGTGACAATGAGAGCGCGGTTAAACTTGCTAACAACCCGGTCCAACACTCTCGCACCAAGCACATTGATGTTCGCCATCACTTCATTAGAGATCATGTTGCTAAGGAAGATATCTTGCTAGATGGTGTAAGGACGGAAGATCAATTGGCGGACATTTTCACAAAACCACTAGATGAAGCTAGGTTTTGTATGTTGAGGAATGAGCTTAATGTGCTTGACTTTACTAACTTCAACTAACAAGTAATCTAGTGTTGTTGTGGTTGCATCGCATTTGTATAAATTGTCATATGCATTAGGTGCTTGTCTAACCCTTGCAAGATAGTGATGAGATTGGTTTGGTTAGAGCCGTTGGTTTTGGGTTGCTCTAGACACGGGAGAGGCTCATCATGAATAAGCTTGCAAGGGGTTCAAACTTGACAAGATAGTTTTAAATTCCGTATTAAATTCCTTGTCTTGCATTTGCATGCATTTGCATGGTTGTTGTTTTAGTCGTTTTGTTTGACATTTGGTTGTGGTAGGCATTTAGGGGGAGCTTTACTTGTCTTTGACAATTCTTGAAACCCCTTTGTGTGTGCTACCCTCCTATGTCTTTGCCTTTGGTTTTCTATTGCAAAATGACTACTAGCCTATGGCAAATAATGAAAAATATTTTAAAAATGAGGGTTTGAGAGAGGTTCACTTGCTTCTGTCCAAGATGTGTTTATTTGCCTCTTATTTGAACCCTTGGACATGAAGGAAGAAAATTCCGCGAAAATCCAAATCAAAAACAGCAAAAATGGAGCATCGGAGCTTTGAAGATAGCACCGACACATTAGCATCGGAGCATTTTGTTACCAGCGGTCAAATCGATGATCCTCTTCTCAGTTCTGTCATCTCCTAACCATAGGATGGTCCGATGGTGTTTCAATCTAAGCGGCGTTTCAGTCGATGGTGCATTTCCTTTTTAATCTCACAGCTACCACCATTTCATCCGATGCTAACCTAATTCTAGCAGCGAATCAGTCGATGCTCCGTCTCATCTTTAAATCGTGGTTGTTCATTCAAATCATCTCAGATCTCGGCCGTTCGATCTCGTTTGACCTAGTCCTCACCGCGGGCCCCGCACGTCAGATCTCCCCCACTCCCAAGCGCCGCCGCCCGTTTCTCCCACACCCGAGCGCCGCCGCCGTCCCCGTTGCCGGCGACTCGCCGCTTTCACTCCCGCGCGCCCACCGCCGGCCGCCGCAGCTCGCCTCTAGCGCCGCCCCGCACCGCCTTGCCGCAACACCGCCGCCCCTACGCAGCCGCGCCGCCTCCACCCGCGCGCGCACCCGCTAGGGTTAGGTCACCGCTGTCGCCACAGCCGCGCCGCCCATTTCCGCGGGCCCCCGCTAGGGTTAGTCACTGCCGCCGCGCCGCCATTGCTGGCCCCCTCGAGCACTAGGGCCGCGCCGCCACCGTCACACCTGCACAGCCAGTTTCTTCTCCTGCTCTGGCATTGACCGCCGGCCATCCTCCTTGCTGTGGAGTCATCTTAACGATCCTCCTCATTTCGTGATCAAGTGAGAGGGAGAAGTTGTTGTGGTGGTTTTGATCAGTAAGAGGCTAGGATGTTGATCTGTTCTATCTAGGTACATTTCTTGCTCTTTTAGCCATACACTGAGTTTGTTTCAATCAATTAGTGGCTAGCCAAAATCCTAGATGAGAACTCCTGTGTTTGTTCCGGCCATTCATGATCATGATCTCGATATATCAATCTTTCGACACACTTTCATGTCACATATGCTTTGTCGAACATTTCATACATAGATCATGACACTCTGTTCTCGACACACTCAAATCCTATCTATCATGCCATATCTATCATAGGGTAGCCGTTTCCTAGCTCTTATCCTATTCATGCTATTCTTAGGATTTTTCTCCCTCTAGTTAATGCTTATAAACTGTTATTTCCTTCTATACCTATTTGCGTGCAGGTGTATTCTTTTGGGAGTGTCAGTATCAGTGATGGGCAGTTGAGGCACTTTTTCAGTGACAGTTGCTTGAGGCCAAGCCTTAGGTGCATAGCACGGACATCGAGGCCAAGCCTCGACGAGGTTCAGTTTGAGTCAGCTGTCAGTGACAGGGGGAGTTTGTGCAGTGGATTTCTGTCAGTGGTTTTCTTTGATTGATCCGCTATGGCAGATGTTCAAGGTCCCAGTGGCAGTGGTGCAGGTGGTGATGGTGGTGATGAGCAGCGTCGCCCTCCTCCGTCTCAGAAGGACAAGGGGAAGGCCGCGAAGGTGATTAGTGTCAGGAAGAAGGCGCGTAGTGGTCTCTCACCTGACTGGGACAGGGCACTTGCAGCAGCTCACGCCGCAGAGCGTGTAGAGAGAGGTGGTCGTGGAGCTGGATTTCGTATAGTTGACAGGACAGGGTCACCGGCAGCACCAGATGCCAGCACAGCTCCAGCTTCAGGGACAGTGACAGTGACACCTCAGCTGCGTCGTTCTACGCGCACTCGTACACAGGCCGCTCCCTCTACTGACACTCCAGCGGCTGCCGCTTCTACCGGTCCCAGCGGTAGGAAGCGCACACGCGAGGGTCCCGCTCAGGGTACTCAGCCCAGACGCCAGCGTCGACAGCAGGAGAGGATGGTACAGCTACGTGAGCAGGGCGAGGTTTCACAGGGCGAGTCCTCAGGGTCCGAGGAGGACGAGGAGCCAGTGGGAGAGCAGCTACCGACAGTGGCAGATCTTGTGCGAGCACATGGGCGAGTTATTCAGCGATACAGGTTCACTGAGGACGTGATCGAGTGGTTTCCCATTGACAGACAGACTGGGGGAGGACCTTTCTGGACAGACCTACAGCGAGTGTTTCACATGGCCTACTATCACATCAAGGCCAGGCAGTTTGAGCACCGACAGATCTCACTCGCACGACTTGCGAGCATACTTGGGATGCCAGAGGACCAGTTCAGCCAGTACTTCTCCTACCTGCCCGGGCTTCATAACTTGATCACTTTGCCAGGTCGATACGTGGATGACTGGATTCACATCTTCTATGCTAGTGTCTGGATTCACCCCCAGCGTGCACGGATTGCATACATGATTGAGGGGGAACCTCAGCAGTTGAGCCGAGAGGAGCTGGCAGAGGCACTTCGAGTTGAGCTGCGTGGCGACCGTCTTCACGAGCTGTGTCACCCTGCAGTTGGGCCTCCTCGTCAGCGACACGGAGCCTACGGCACAGTGTACCCCCCGCACGAGCTTGTCAGTATTTGCTTCAGAGAGCCGTTTGGTCCAGCTTCGCCTCGACACCCCTCAGACTTGACTCCACTGGCTACGATTATACTTGAGGTGCTCAGGCGGACGATCTTGCCTCGGACAGGGTACAGAGAGGCGATCACAGCCCTCCAGCAGTGGACTCTGGCTTATATTCTTCACAGGAGGGACTTCGATATAGTGGACTTTCTGTTGTGCGAGATTGAGGACACTATAGCAGATGGACTTAGAGTCGGCCGCCGGTTTCCTTTTGGACACTACTTGAGCTACATGATATGCCGTGCCGGTCCGCCGATGGGTCCCTTGTACGGGAAGTGGCAGAGTTCCAGGGATGCATTCAAGGTCTACAGGGCTGCCAAGCGCACAGACAGGAGACGCGGCCACAGAGCCACAGTTGCAGTTGAGCAGACTTGGACTGAGGAGCAGCGTGCACAGATAGAGGCCGAGGACGCAGAGCTTCGTGCTGGTGAGGTGCAGGCAGGTCTTGAGGGCTTCATGGATGTTGAGCTCGAGTCAGACTCCGACGACGAGGACTTTGACCCTATTCCACCTGTCCTGATGGCACACGATCACGAGGCTGGCGGCTCAGGTTCCCAGGCTGACCCACAGGTTGATACACCAGCACCTCACCCAGTCTCAGCAGCACCAGTTACACCAGCAGCTCAGCCTATCACTGCCATATCTCCAGAGTTTGCTACCATTTCGGCCAACCTCGACAGGCTCACACAGGCCGTAGTTGCCTTAGCAGAGGGTCAGCAGCGCCAGCAGGATACTTTCACTGAGACCATTCGGTCTATACATCACCAGCAGCAGCGCACATTCGATATGCTACAGCAGCAGCAGCAGCAGTCTGACTACCGGTTTGAGTACATCTTTCGACAGATGGGGCTCCCTCCGCCTCAACCTCTTACGTCACTTGGAGCCCCACTTGCTCAGGCTGCTCCCGGCACAGTGCTACCACCGCCGTCACCACAGCATGTGCCTACTGGACTCTCTTCGTTCTCGCCGATTCGGCCGTTCACTCTTCTTGGGAGTCACCCAGCTACGACAGGGGTACAGATCTCGTCCATTGATACTTCACCACTTCCGGACATCCCGACGACTTTCAGTACTCCCTCGTCAGTGATGCTTGGACAGTTCGCACAGCAGGCTCCACATGCGACAGCTTCAGCCTCAGAGTCAGCCACTGTGTCAGCTATGACCTCGACAGTTGTGTTAGTCCAGCAGACCTTCGTCACTCAGCCTTCCACCACAGCTGCTTCGACTTCTGTTGCTTCTCCACAGATAGCAGTCACTACAGAGTCGATAGTGGTCACTACAGAGGTTTCTGGTTCTGCAGATGCTCCCGAGGACACTCCTGCGCCTCCTCCAGACCCTACCGCTTAGATCTTTTGGTGCTTGACGCCAAAGGGGGAGAGAGAGTAGTTTTGTGAGATAGAGGGAGCTTTTGGGCTTTTGGATCTTTTTTGTGTGCCACTTTCATGCATCATATTACTTTTGTGCACATGCATATGATGCTTTGCTACCTTGGTTGACATGGGTTTGCGTTATTTTCATATCTTGTGCCATGTCAATCGTTCTTTGCGTATGTGTTGCTCGCTTATATCCTTTATCATACGCGTTGCTGGACTTGATTTGCATGAACTTGTCTAACCCCTTTGCTCTTATTGAAATCAAGTTCATGCACTTCAAGTATTGTTATCTCAAAAATTCACTAACAAATCTTATTTGAGGAAGTGTTGTCATCAATCACCAAAAAGGGGGAGATTGAAGGAGCATCTAGGCCCCTAATTCGATTTTGGAGATTAATGACAACATGATCATTGCGACTAACGTGTGTTTTGCAGAAGCAATTAATAAGTTAGTGCAATGATGGGCTTTCATGGTACTCTTGGCCCCCATCAATTGGTTTTCTTGTATGAGCACAAAGGATATGCGCGAAGACTAAGGATAAGCTAGTTTCAAGTGTCAATTGGAGTTGAGAGACACTTGAAGTAGTTTAGGTCTTTATTTTCCTTTGGCCGTACTATTAAGGGGGGTAAAGAGTAGTAGCTTGACCTAGGTGAGCCATAGAGGTTAGGTGTGATGCACACTTGTGAAATTAGCACTAGGTAGCTCAGATGAAGGCTAGAAGTACAATAGAGAAGACCCAAAACTTAAAGAAATTAAATTGGACAAGTTTTGGTAAGACAGAGAGCACCGGAGTAATTCGCTAAGAGCATCGGAGCAATTTGGGAAAAGCATCGGACGATCCTATGCTCGGCTCAGCTTTAAAGAGGAAGGGACCACCGATCGATCCGATGCTAAGGCAAGGATGAGCATCGGATCAATCGTGGAACGTGACAGCCTTTAAGTCCATTTAGACGTGCAAAGAGCATCGGTCGATTCGGTGCTAGGCTCAGAGGAGCATCGAATGAGTCGATGCTCGTCGGCTCGGCTCGCCATCGGCTCAGATTCGGCTCGGGTAGAAATTGTTAATACCATCGATTGATTCGATGGTCAGGGTGTTCAAGCATCGAATGAGTCGATGCTCTGTGTCAGTTACCGTTGAAGTTTGAACTCGGGTGAGCATGACTTGATTCGGTGCTTCAGTCAAGGTACCATCGAATGAGTCGGTGGTCACGATTTCAGCAGTCCGTGGGGCAACGGCTAGTTTCTTGGCCTTGGCCTATATATACCCCATGGGCTGGTTCATTTGGCCTCTCTTGCCACTCAGGTTCATTGCTAGGCTCATTTGGTGTTCAAGGGCAAGAGAAGCACTTGGAGTGATTTGGAAAGTTCTTAAGTGAAGATTAAGGACATCATTAGTGCTTTGAGAGTAGCAAGTGTGCATCCACCCATCTCTTTGGCTTGTGTAGGTCAAGTGAGGTTCTTTGCTTGTTACTCTTGGTGATCGGCATCACCTAGACGGCTTGGTGTTGGTTGGTTCTTGGTGAGCTCTCAAGGAGGCGATTGTGAGAGACCCAAGAAGGTTGTGCTCGGTTGGAATCCACCGATCCGGAGATGGAGAAGGATTACCACTAGAGAGCACTTGATCCTTGCGCGGATCAAGGGGGAGCTAGACCCTTGCGCGGGTGCTCCAACGAGGACTAGTAAAGAGTGCCGACTCTTTGATACCTCGGGCTAAAAATCGGATTTCTAACCCTCTCTTTACTTTTGGCAATTTACTTTCCGCATTTTCATTTCTTAGAATTGCCATGCTAGTTTAGGATTGGAACTAGGTTGCTAAACTTTTGAACGACTAGGATAGCCACACTTTCTAAGGGTTAGGCACATGGGGTGATTAGGCTTGATCATAGGTTTTAATTTCCGCAAGAAAAATTTGTAGAAGCCTAATTCACCCCCCCTCTTAGGCATCTTGATCCTTTCACCCGTCCATCGCCCACCACTCCGACTTCTTCGCGCCCGCCCCCGCGGCGGGGCCGAGGCCCCACGGCAGCGGCTTGGACCAGCCGGTACCGCCGGTCACGAAGCCGCTACGGCGGTGCGCCCACTGCCGCTGCGTGTAGGAGAATGCGCGGCGCAGCATCCTCTCGCCGCTCCCCACAGCCGCCTTCCGTTCCGTCCTGTCCTCGCTGGGAGTTTTGGGCTTTTGGGTCGGATGAACGGTCAAGATGCCTTCCCGATCCCGTGTGTTGCGATAGTCACTTGTTTTAAACACAGTAAGACTGTAGGATGTGCTCAAAAATAAAAAAAAAGTAAGACTGCAGGAGTACTGGAGTGCGTCTGCGCTCAAGTTCTGGTTACACGCCCGCTCACCCTTTTTATTTATTAACACGTATATAATCTATTTGTCGATGTACTTTTTTCCTTAATCTATAAAAGTTAACTATTTAACAAATAAATTACAGACATGTACTTATAAATAGGAAGGCGGTTGAGGTACGGGTCAACCTGATGGCATGCTCATGGAGGGTTCAACCTGCGCTACGCTTGTGATGGCCATGCTGCCATAGTGGTGCTTTTTATATAGGTGATCAATCCGTAAACACTCTTAGCTTTTACTCGTCATATTTATAACAAATTGAATTGGTACATTGAAAAACCACTTGCCAAATACTAAACTTCTATTCCTATTGGATCTTTTTGGTGTGACTATTCTGGTCGATTGTATAGAGCCAAACGAAAGCAGCTTCACGCCTTCACTAGCACCACCATGGATCTCACATATGTGCTGGCATGAGCTTGAACTTTTGATGGATAGCTTAATTACCTTGTCAAGAAAACAAACTTATGTCCAATCTGCGATTAACTTGGTTCTTGATTTCAAAATTAATTATGAAAAATGTATTTATTTATCATCATGTCTTTTATATAGTGTTTTTAGATATGTAATCCTTTCAGTTGAAGAAAGATTATTTTACAAAGTAAGTAAGTGTTACCAATAGAGAAGTCAATTTTTTTATAGTTTTTAGTAAAGGTATTGTTTATTTCACTGTTTCTATCAAAAAAATTAGAGATTGGATGAATCTAAAAAAAAGAATGAAAATGAAGAAAGGAAATATTGTATGTGTGCATCAGATACTAGACAACCCATCAAGACATGACCCCATCACAAAAGCACATTCAAACTTGACCCAAATTTCCTCCGAACCGATAAGAGAAAATTTGAGTCAAGTTTGAAGGAATGGATAGATTTTGAGAACACTTTGCACTTGCACATTCCTTTTCCAACCTATTTGTAAAATTCTGAATATTGCTTGAATATAGTTTGAATGTTGCAGCCCTCCAAGAGCAAAGCGTTGTGTATCCGACTTTGCTTGACCTCAAACCTCTTACCAAGGTGAGACGTGAACTCATTATTTTTATCCATTTTTTATATAAAAAGCCCATGATCTTCGGCGTGTTATTCTCGACGTTGCAAACCTTGTTCTGTTTTCCCCCGTATGCCTAACAATCGGGTGTCCGAAAGCTAGCAAGCCCGAAGAAAAAAAAATATTAATTCAGTTAGATTTTTAGGGAACTAAACCCTCGTATAAATCATCATATATTTTTATCAGTAGTTGAGACCACAGATCCAGTAACAGTAGATTCACAAAAAGATCCATTTTTTCCGGAGGGGCAAAAATGGCGACTCTGAGGCGACTTGGCGGCGCATCGAGTTTGGCCGGATTTCCCCGGGCTTCTTGACCTTGACGGGACTCCTGTCGTCGTAGGGATCGGTGGATCGCGTGTTGGATACGTTGGGAACATCCAATAACGGGTGTGTACTCTACGATTTCTTGGTTAGCCAGGATCGGGAGAGGTTTCTGCCTAACTTCTTCGGGAAGTAAGTCTCCGAGTCCGTGATCTCTACGCCGGGGTGTCCTCTTGGATGCCGTCTATTTCTTCCGTTGGTATTTCTCTTTCGAGGTTTCTCTCGCTAGGGTTTCTCTCCGCTAGGGTTTGGTCTTCTGCTCCTGACCACCGCGTGTTTTCGTGATCTAGTGGGGGTGATTAAGGGGAACCCGGTGAGGGGTCTGCCCACCCGAAGCTAGTCGCGTTTTCGTGCCGTGGTTGGCGAGGTGTTGCAAAACCCTAGCTGATGGAGGATTCCGGCGAACAGGCAGAGAGGTTGAGGAAAGAAGTGATGGAGGGGAAGCAGAAGGTGGATGCTCAATCACAGGGAGGCGAGCATATTCCTGGTGAGGAGGCGGCCGCGAAGAGTGGAGATGAGGAGGTTAGTCCTGTTGGGGGGGGAAGAGGAGTTTGATTTTGATCCTTTGGAGGGAAGAGAGGAAGAGCAGCCCCGCTGGATCGCTATGGCTCGATTCTACTCCAGCCAAAGTGCTAAGGGCTTGTTTGATGAGATGGAGAAGGCGTGGAATGCCAGGCGCACACTCCCTGTGCAGCGCCTGGAGAATAATAGGTATATCGTGGAGCTTGAGTCTGAGCACATGTACAACTATGTGATCAATGGAGGGCCGTGGTGTCATAAGGGTGATGCTCTGATCGTGGTGCCGTATGATGGCTTCTGTAGGCCATCGGAGGTGGTAATTGATGATGTCAATGTTTGGGTGAGATTCTATGATGTCCCGTTTAACCTGATGACGCCGGCGTTCTCGGCTGTGCTGGCAAAGAAGGTTAGTCCGAGGGTTCTGGAGGGAGGAGGTCCAGTGCGGAACAGAAATTTCTTGAGAGCTAGAGTGGCTTTAGTTCTAGATGAGCCTTTAAAGCCGGTAGTGGAAGCCAAGATCAAGGATCATGGTGTTTTGAGGTTTGATGTTGGGTATGAGAATGTACCGTTTTTCTGCTTCTCCTGTGGAAGAATGGGACACTCCAAACGGGAGTGCCCGGAGGATGGAGATGAGAGTGAAGGGGAGGAGAGTGAGGAGGACGATGATGGAGAGAATAGGAGGAAGCTAGGTGAATGGATGAGGAAGTCTCCTTTGAAGCGTGGATCTGAAAAGCAATTGCTAACCAGAGATGCCCCAAGGTTTGTGAACAGAGCTCTGAACTTTAGTGGGAATCAACTGGCAAAGCTACAGGCAGCCTCTAGTGTGTCTAATAGTATGGGAGGAAAGCGCAAGCTGAGGGGGGATGAGTGGATTTCGACACCGTCGCCAACAGGTGGTGGGGACGGGAATCCTCTGCAGCTCCCGTGGAAGGTGAGCCATGCACTCTCGTCAAGTGTGCAGCAAATGTCAATGGAGGAAGCGAACAAGTCGAAGGGAGAGAAGGACATGCGGGAGCGTGTGTCGGGCTTGAATTCCTTTGTGGGTTCCAGCGAGCAGTCGTGGTCAGTGAATGAACTGATCAAGGGAAGGGAGACGAAGGTGCCAGTGAAGGGTATCCAGGAGCGCCTGAGGGCGGCAAAGGCCAAGCTGGGGATAGAGAAAAAGGGTAATGCTAAAGGCCTGAGCCCTATAAAGGAGATCAGCAAACAAATCAAGAAGAAGCCGTTGAAGTCTGGTGGAGGCGGATTTCTGATCGAGCAGGAGGGATCGGGGGCTATGGAGTCTGGGAGGGGGAAGCCTACTGGCGTGATGCCGACGGTGGAATCGCTGGTGGGTGGAGCTGACCAAACAGATGGAGAGTACATCGTCAAGCCTTTGGAGGAGAAGCTTGAGCACCTGACGGGCACTCACGCTGAGGCCCGTCAGGAGCAATGAATGCTTTGGTTTGGAACTGCCGGGGGGTGGGGAACTCCCGGACAGTTCGTGATCTGGACGCCCTAGTGAGTCAACATCACCCCAAGCTTGTTTTTCTTTCTGAAACGATGATTAGTGAAAGTCGTGTGAAAAACCTACGGTGGCGTTTAGGTTTGAAAGGGTGCTTAGCAGTAGATAGTAATGGCAAACGTGGTGGCATTGCTCTTTTTTGGGATGAGAATTTACTGGTTGATCTTCTATCTATTGAAGATCGGTATATTGATGTGTCTGTTCGTGATGACCCCAGCTCTCCTCCATGGAGGGCGACTTTTATTTATGGGGAACCCAGAGTTGAGGATCGCCACCGAATCTGGGAAGTTATGAAGCGTTTGAAAACTCGATCATCGGATCCTTGGCTTGTGATCGGTGACTTTAATGAAACCATGTGGCAATTTGAACATTTTTCAACTTCTAAAAGGGGGGAACGACAGATGGAGGCGTTTAGGGATGTGTTAGATTTTTGTGGTCTAAAAGACTTGGGTTTTGCAGGGCTTCCCTGGACATACGATAATGGGAAGGAGGGGGAAAGAAATGTCAAGGTGGGGCTGGATAGGGGGGTTGCAACGCAGGAGTGGTGTGACCGTTTCTTTGATGCATCGGTTACACACTTAATTTCACCCTGTTCGGATCATTGCCCCCTGCTCTTAAATGTTCTGCAGGAACAACCACTTCAGCGCAGTTGTAAACAATCCTACTATGAGATAATCTGGGAACGGGAACCGTCTCTGGAGGAGCACATTCATGAGGGGATTTGGGGAAAATAAGCGCTGCACTTGCAGGTGTGTTGCGGTCCTTAAAGCACTGGAGCAGTGAGCATTTCGGCTCGCTCCGTAAGGACTTGGAGGAGATGAGAGTGAAGCTAGGAGAGTTGCAGCAAGGCGGAACGGAGGAGAAAGAAATCAAGGAAACTATAAGCAAGATGAATGAACTCTTATACAGAGAGGAGATGATGTGGCTGCAGAGGTCTCGTGTAGCGTGGTTGAAGGAGGGTGATAGAAATACGCGCTTCTTCCACCAGCGTGCAGCATGGCGAGGCCGAAGGAATAAGATTAGGAAGATCAAGAATTCTGAGGGGGACTGGGTGAATGATGAAGTCTCGATGAAAGGTATGGTAAATCAGTACTTTGAACAATTATACACAAAGGATCCTCTTGTTGCACCGGCCGAAGTTTCTGAGTTATTCACCAGTTCTGTTACTGATGAGATGAATGAGGTGCTGTGCAAGGAGTTTTCAGGTGAAGAGATTGGCACGGCCCTTTTTCAGATAGGCCCCCTCAAGGCCCCGGGGCCAGACGGGTTCCCGGCGAGATTTTTTCAAAGAAATTGGGAGCTACTTCGGGAGGATGTTGTGAGGGCAGTACAGGACTTCTTTGCCACTGGGCACATGCCAGAAGGAGTAAACGACACGGCCATCGTTTTAATCCCTAAAGTTCAACATCCGAAAACGTTGAGAGACTATAGGCCTATAAGTCTTTGCAACGTCGTTTATAAGGTGGTCTCTAAATGCCTAGTGAATCGGCTTAGGCCGCTTCTTGACGGTTTGATTTCGGAAAACCAAAGTGCGTTTATTCCAGGAAGATTAATTACTGATAATGCACTGATTGCGTTTGAGTGTATCTATGCTATTCAGCAGGGCGAGTCTTCAAGGAACGATTATTGTGCGTATAAGCTGGATCTTGCTAAGGCGTATGATCGAGTGGACTGGAGTTATTTGGAACAAGTTCTCCAGAAGCTGGGCTTTCATCGAAATTGGGTGCGGTGGGTGATGGAGTGTGTCACGACCGTATGTTACAGAGTTCGCTTCAATGGTGTTCTCTTGGACACCATCCAACCCACTCGAGGTTTACGCCAAGGTGATCCGTTATCGCCTTACTTGTTTCTTTTTGTCGCTGATGGTTTATCAAAAATACTACAGCATGAGAATAGAACAGGCCATGTGCAAGGACTGAAAGTATGTCGCCGAGCCCCTGAAGTTACACATCTTTTGTTCGCCGATGACATCTTATTGTTCTTCCGTGCGGTGG
Source organism: Urochloa ruziziensis (assembly GCA_015476505.1). Lineage (NCBI taxonomy): Eukaryota > Viridiplantae > Streptophyta > Magnoliopsida > Poales > Poaceae > Urochloa > Urochloa ruziziensis. Next base: position 4,378,802 of record CM027124.1, on the reverse strand, counting down.
AGGAGCAGGCTACGAGGGTGAAAGAAGCTTTAGCGCGCTTCTGTAAGGGAACAGGGCAGCTGATTAACTTCAATAAGTGCTCTATTTTGTTTAATGAAAAGCAGGATGTGGATCGGATCGCTGCAGTAAAGAACCAGTTAAGTGTACACCTGGTTGCTTTCGAAGCAAAGTACCTTGGGCTACCAACCCCAGAAGGAAGAATGAAAGCGGAGCGCTTTCAAGCTATCACGGAACGTTTGATGCAAAGGTGCAACGCTTGGGAGGAGAAGTTCTTATCATCTGCAGGAAAGGAGACTCTGATCAAGTCTGTCGCCCAGGCAATACCGGTTTATGTGATGGGGGTGTTCCGGCTGTCTGGACAGCTTCATGAGAAGCTGACTAGATGCATCAGGAGGTTTTGGTGGGGAGAGAAGGAGGGGAAGAGGAGAACTCATTGGCTAGCTTGGGACAAGTTTACAAGGAGTAAAGGACAGGGAGGGCTGGGTTTCAGGGATCTAGCTCTGTTCAATCAAGCGCTTCTGGCTTGGCAGGCCTGGAGATTAATCGAGAGGCCGGAGAGCCTGTGTGCACGAGTGCTCAAGGCTAAATATTATCCAAATGGAAATTTGCTTGATACGGCCTTCCCAACTGCCCAATCTCCTACTTGGAAAGCCATTGTGCATGGTTTGGAACTTCTAAAAAAGGGCGTTGTGTGGAAGGTGGGTGCAGGGACTAATATTAGAATATGGCGCGATCCATGGCTGGCGCGAGGTTGGTCGTTTCAACCATCAGGAAAGCGTAGGCCGTGTCATCTAAAATGGGTTTCCCAACTCATTAACTCTGCAACTATGGAGTGGAAAGAGGATCTGATCAGGGATATCTTCAGACCCTTTGACGTACAGCATGTGCTGGATATCAGACTCCCATCGAGGCCCAAGGAGGATTGCATTGCCTGGAACTATGAAAAGAGTGGGCTCTTCTCGGTAAGGAGTGCCTATCGGCTTGCAAGGAATATAAAGGAGGAAGAAGGGGGTGGCGCCCAGTCCACATCTGAAGTGCAGGAAACGAGGCCACTCTGGAAAAAGTTCTGGCAAATCCCAATTCCGCATAAGATTCTAGTGTTTGGGTGGAAGGTAATACATAATGGGTTAGCTACTCAAAGTAATAAGCTAAGAAGATCTATAGTGCAAGTTGGACGATGTGAAGTATGCGGAATGGAGGATGAATCCATAATGCATGCACTTGTTCGGTGCCAGCATGCGAGGGCTCTGCGTCAGGCGATGCGCCAACACTGGGACTTGCCGGATGAGGAACAGTGCCTACGTTTGCTGCCGGAAAGCTTGCTACTGGAGTTGGCAAAGCTGGGTGTGGATAGAGGAGCGCAGCAGCTCATGCTACTATGGCGTAGCTGGCAGGTCAGGAACAATATCACGCATGAATCAGAAAAGCTTTCTTATGTGGCCTCTATCAAGTTTCTGGTAAGATATTGGGAGGAGCTGTGCTCCATCCGACAGCAGGGAGGGGTTAGTGATCCACATGGGAAGAAGCCCCTCTCTGATTCGTTGGCCATCTCTGGGAGACAGAAGGGTGAGCAGGCACACAGGGTGTGGGAAAAACCGAAGGAGGGATGGCTTAAAGTTAACACTGACGGCGCATTTGATAGCACAACAGGAGATGGAGGAATAGGAGTGGTAGTCAGGGACAGTGTAGGTGGCCTCGTTCTATCTGCATGGTGCTATGTTCCTAGGGGAAGGTGTCGGTGTTCTACCGCCAATCCTTCGAGTGGTTTCTCTGCTCAGATGTGTTTTCTCTACGCTTCCTACATCCACCTTATTGAGAAGTTGTATTGATCAGGTTTTATACAGGTTCGGGCCGCTAGATAAGCGGACCCTACGTCCTGTTTGGGGTAGTATAATGCGCCCTGCGCTATGGTGTCTGAGGTATGAACCTCATGTTCTATGGTCTTCTATGTCTTCTTGCCGATCTAGACACCCTGCCCTCCTTTATATATCCCAGGGGGCGGGGGAACTAGTCGGTTACAATGTTGGAGTCCTAGTAGGATTACAGAGTAGAGTCCTAGTACGAGTCCGGCTTCTTATTTCCTTCCTTCGAGTGGTTTCTCTACAAGTACTGGGGTTCCATACCCAACAGAAGGAGTGCAGAAGAGATAGAAGCTATGGCAGCAAGGTATGGCCTGGTACTCGCGGCAGGAACGTTGCCCTTTAAAGAGCATCCTGGAAACGGGATTGCGCCACGGTCGCCAGGGCTCTGCGACAGGGGGAAGTCGGACGTTCAAACCTGCGGTTCATCTTGGAAGAGGCGATGGAAGCGGCGGGTAATCTACCAGAGTGGACGGTGGTCCATGCAAAGAGAGAGTGTAATAGTGCGGCACACGAGCTCGATCAATTGGCAAAGCGTACCAAACATTCAGCGGTTTGGCTTGCGGCTACGCCAGTTTGTATTGAGCAAATCATTGCTCGTGATTGTAATAACTTTCCTGAGTAATGAATAAAGCTCTCTCTTTCTCGCAAAAAAATAAATAAATCACATATTTTTTACACAGATTTTATAAAAAAAAGATATATCGATATATACAATGGCGCTGGGATTTATTAATGTCATTGCGCCTAGGCAGCGAGGAGTTAAGAGATTAATCGTCCATTTTACTCTCTTGGTTGCATCAATAATTTTCATGTAGATAGAGCTATTATTTCTAACGCTGACACGAGAAAAAGATAATTCTGATTTTATATAAGGTAGCAGCAACGCCAATCTGACATATCACCAAGTCATAATTCGATCCCCAGAAGTACACAATGACGACTGAATCACTGGTGAGTTGACATAATCAAATTAGCCAAACATAAACTCTACGCGCTGCTATCTTCACAGGGTAGACATCCCTGCACTCAATTCCAAGAATATCAGCTTTGAAACGTACTTCACAAATTTTTCTTTCCGACAATACAATAAATTTGACCTCAGGAAACCATTTTCTTTTTGTGCTGTCGCTCTCACAATAAGATTGTTTTTCTACAGCATTTCAATTTCTATGCACACTCAGATGAAAAGAAAAAAAGATCAGCAATGCGTCATCACACGCCCAGTACTAAACTCTCTGATCCACAAACTAGCTTCACAACCATGCTCAACCAAAGAATCAATCCGTAAAGTTAAAACCTCCTGATGGAAATACATCCCTGCGGCTTCGGTGCTGTACATGTATCTTGTGATCTCTCCTGGCTGTTGAGTACACTCCTGTTAATGTCACCAGCAGCGTCACAGCTTTTTCTTGGTCAGCTCCAGAACTATTCCCTGAAGTTTCGGTAAGATAGTCCTGACTTCGTAGTTTCCCATGTTGCAATGTCACTTCCACTGATTGTCCGGGAGAAATTATACCAGCTGCTGGAGAAACCTGTGGCACGCCATTCTGAATGGCGCGACTGCGGTAACTGGATTAATTTTTGAAAATAGAGATCAGAAGCGGCTATTATTGAAATTTTAGTTTTAAAAAGTTAAAATAAAAAAATCGATCTATATCAGGATCAGGACAAACCTGATCGGAAAAAAAAAAGTTTTCTGTGTCAGGTACTGTCGGAGGTACGACCATAGGCCCACAGGGATGAATGGATAACCTCCAGAAGAGTCGTACCAAGCGTGACGATTACGAGTAGAGCGCTGCAAGGACTCTCCTCGATATAGAAACCAGTCATATGACTTGTAAACTACTCGGATTGGCGTGCGGAGCACTCTACGAGTTGTATTAGGTTAGGATTCTACTCGGAACCGACCTTGTAACCCTGCCCTCCGTGTATATAAGCCTGGGCAGGGACCCCTTCAAAGGGGAACGATCTCATCAATACAAATCACCATACAGGACGTAGGGTATTACGCCATCTAAGCGGCCCGAACCTGTCTAAAACCTGAGTCTCTTGGCCTTTGCGTTCCTGATCTCGGCGAAACCCACCTGAAACTCTACTACCTCGGGATACCCCTCGGTAGGATCGACGGTAGAACACCGACATCTGGCGCGCCAGGTAGGGGTTTTCCTCGAAGATCCCGTGGATAACGCAATGGTGACCTACATCCAATCTGAAGCGCCTCAGGAAGGAACAAGGTTCAACTTCGGCTCCTGGGTCTACGTCGCTGACGGCTCGGGTGGTTTCTATAGCTACCTCGAGACGCTCCTGGAGAAGAAGGAGGAACCAACACCCATCATGGAAGATCTGGCCGAACAACTCGGCGAGATCACGCTCGCAGATGCGATCTGCGAGCAACAGTCCGAGTCGATCGCGACTCTGGAGAAGCAAACAACCCTCCCACCCCAATTCCCGTTTGGACTCCGCAACTCTACCCACGCATACTGTGAGGCATTGCGGAGCCAGATCGAGCCCATCACGGACTCGAAGCGGGACGTCCCAATCCGAGTCATGGCAGGACACGCCAACTCTTTGAGCCAAGCGGTCCCTGAACGCCACTCGGACTCGGACGAAGAGATACTACAAGACGATGGCGAACACAACCTGGTGATCTACGCCACGCCTGAAGGACGATCTGTGTACCCTAAAGACAGGATCCCGCAGGACGTCTACGAGTCCCGTCAGGTTTTTGTACTCTTTGGGTCTGAAGTTACTGACGATCTGCCGTTCCAACACGGCAAACCGCTCCTGCCAGAGGAAGGGAGCTCTACGGATCTCGTCACTCCAAGCTCTAGCGACTCTGTCGACCCCAATCGACAAGTCTTCATGGCGGGCGCAGCGGCGGCTGGTGATGTCGACAACGACCCACGCTACGCTTTCAAGATGGAAGCTGACGTCTCCGAGAATGAGCAAGCACCTCCTGGCAAATCCGTTCAAGCTGCCGCGGACAGAGAAATCCGGAACAACAGAAGAGCTCAGCGCCGCCTAAACGCTCGCAATCGCGTTACGGCTGGTCGCAATCTCGCTGAGGAATTTGCAAAAGTGGCACGGTACGACTCTCCCATGGCTAATGCCATGGAGATCGCTTACCATATTCGCAGCCTGTCTAGAACTCCTCAAACGCAGGCAGCACTCGATCGAATCAACGACATGGTGCGCACTATCGACAAAGCCATTGCCGCCGCCCCGTCACGCAGCGGCCGGCAAATAACAGAAGAAGTGGCCAGCAGCGGCCGTCAACCTCCGCGGGACAGAGATCGCGTGCCGGCTCCAAGCCGACTGACGGGTAACCGCGGAGAAGCCGCGCCACCACGTCGACCAGAAGACGATCACCAACGAGGCGGACGTGGCCATCCCAGCCGCAATGACAGTGCCACGTCATCCCACAGGCCTGCACACAGCAACGATCTCCGGCACACCATCAACGCCAATCGCGACGCACGTTCCATCCTCGATTCCAAAAGGTGTGATGAGGCCCGGGGATACAAAGAAGAAGATGATGAGTATCCGATGTTCTCCAGGGACATCCGATTGGCAGTATACCCACAGCCGTTCAAACCAGTCGGCTTTGAAAAGTACGACGGCAAGACCTCCCCTGAGTCGTGGTTGCGCATATATTCTACAGCTATAGAGTGTGCGGGTGGTAACAGTGCCATCAAGTGCAGATACTTTCCAATGGCACTCGACCCTGCTCCTCTTACATGGTTTGAAAACCTGCCACGACGCTCCATCGAGTCCTGGGAGCGCCTCAAGAAGATGTTTGTGTCGAACTTCCAAGGCACATACAGCCGCCCCAAGACCCGACATGACCTCGCCATGTGCAAGCAGCACAAAGGAGAAAGCGCACGTGACTACATGCGCCGATTCATGGAAATCAAGACTTTGGTGGTGGACGTTTCTGAGCGCGACTGCATCGATTTGTTTCAGAACGGCATCACCAACAGGTTCTTTGACAGACAATTTGGTCCGCACAGACCAAGAACATTGGATGCCATGTGTGATCAAGTCGAAGCGTGGTCCGAGCAAGAAGACCGCGATCTCGAGAAGTATGGCCCTCCCCAGAGCAGGGACAAGCAAAGCAACAAGGGTCAGCAAGGTTTCCAACAGAATAAGCGCAAGCCAGACGACACCGTCGCCACTCTGGAGACTGGTATGAGAAGCCAGAAGAAGAACTACCGGGGCAAAAGCGACGTCGACAAGATCATGCAGTGGCCCTGCCCCATGCACCCGAAGCATAAGCACACTATGGGCCAATGCTACGATCTTCAACGCGAGTATGCTGACAAGCACCGCGCAGAGCAAGAGAAGAAGCACTCAGGACGGGTACCACTTGACCCAGAGGCCAAGAACAAAGAGAAGGCCGATGTAGAAGAAGACGATGAAGATGAGGATGAACAAACGCCCAAGTTCCAAAAGCCCAAGAAAGTACTCAGGGTGATCATGGGTGGCGATTATGGTTTCCCCACCCGCCGGAAGCACAAGCTCGCATTACGCCACATCATGGCAGTCGAGTCAGCTGTCCCATGGTACTTAAAGTACTCGGAAGTCCCCATTACCTTCTCCAGGGTGGATCAGTGGAATAGCTACGACGAGCCAGGGCAATTACCACTCGTTCTAGATCCCACGGTCGCGGGGTCTCAACTCACCAAGGTGCTCATCGACGGCGGCGCAGGATTGAACGTGCTATTCTCTGGAACCTTGAAGAGGATGGGACTCGGCGTCGAGAAGATGTTGACTCCCACCGACTCCCCGTTTTACGACATTGTTCCTGGTAATGGCAGTCTCCCTCTTGGCCAAATCACATTACCAGTAACATTTGGTACCCAGGAGAATTACAGGACATAATACATCAAGTTCGAGGTGGCGGATTTCGAGACATCATATCAAGCCATCCTTGGACGACCTGCTTTGGCCAAGTTTATGGCCATACCGCACTACGTCTACCTCGTCCTCAAGATGCCAGGACCTAAAGGTGTCATCTCCCTCCGTGGCGACTTGAGACGACCATACGACTGCGACAGAGAGGCTGTAGAGTTCGCGGCAACCACTCAGGTTCCCAACTCCATGGCCCAGATTTTCGCGGCGGCCCAGAAGCTCAAGCAATCAGAGCTCGAAGTTCCCAGCAAGGAGTCCGGGCCACACAAGGCGACCATCCCTGAAGACGTGGCAACCAAGGACGCGCTATTGCTGGAAGGCGACAACTCCAAGACGACCAAGATCGGGGCCGGCCTGACCCCGAAATAGGAAGGCGAGCTCGTCAGGTTCCTGCAAGCTAACCGCGACATCTTTGTGTGGAAACCCGCAGACATGCCTGGTGTGCCAAGGAACCTGATCGAGCACAGCCTTAATGTTGATCCCAAAGCTACTCCCAAAAGACAGCGGCTGCGACGATTCGCAACCGACAAGCGTGAAGCAATTAAGAAGGAGCTGGCGAAGCTGCTCGCCGCAGGATTCATCAAGGAAGTCTTTCACCCCGACTGGTTGGCAAATCCAGTCCTGGTGAAAAAGAAGAACAACAACGAGTGGCGCATGTGCGTCGACTACACTGACCTCAAGAAGCACTGCCCCAAGGATCCCTTCGGGCTCCCCTGCATCGACCAGGTTATCGACTCCACGGCTGGTTGTGCCTTACTTTGTTTTCTTGATTGCTACTCGGGTTATCACCAGATATCTTTGAAAGAGGCAGATCAGATCAAGACGGCGTTCATCACCTCGTATGGAGCATATGCTTACACTACGATGTCCTTCGGGTTGAAGAATGCCGGAGCAACTTATCAGCATGCGATCCAACTCTGCCTCGAGAAGCAACTTCATCGCAACGTGGAAGCTTATGTTGATGATGTGGTCATAAAGACAAGAAATCCAGAAGACCTCATCGCCGATCTGGAAGAAACTTTCGCATCACTGCGGAAGTGGCAATGGAAGCTGAACCCAACCAAGTGCGTCTTTGGAGTACCCTCTGGAAAACTTCTCGGGTTTATCATCAGTCATCGCGGTATCGAGGCTAACCCGGAAAAGATAAATGCCATCACGGCAATGGAAGCTCCAAAGACTATCAAGGACATCCAGAAGCTTACTGGGTGCATGGCGGCGCTGCACCGATTCATCTCATGACTTGGAGAGAGGGGTTTTCCCTTTTTCAAGTTACTAAAGAAAGGCGACAAGTTCCAGTGGAACGAAGAAGCAGCAGCATCATTGGCGGATCTCCAGCAGCATCTCCAAAAACCCCCAATCCTGACTGCTCCACAAGACGACGACAAGGAATTGCTACTCTACATTGCAGCCACGACTCATGTGGTGAGCACTGCACTGGTAGTCGAGCGCGTTGAGGAAAATCATGCATACCCTGTGCAGAGACCGGTTTACTTCGTCAGTGAAGTACTCACGGAGTCCAAAGCTCGATACCCGGCGGTGCAGAAACTACTCTACGCCATACTTATTACGTCCAGGAAGCTGCGCCATTACTTTGACACATTCACTATCATAGTGGTGACAGAGTTTGGTCTAGGCGACATCTTGCACAACCCGGATGCTACCGGGCGAATTCCAAAATGGGCTGTCGAGCTAGGCGCTCTCAGCATCGAGTTCAAATCCAAGAAGGCAATCAAGTCACAAGTTCTGGCAGATTTCATGGCAGAGTGGCGCGAGAATCAAGTCGATATTCCCATTGGCAGACCAGAACACTGGATCATGTACTTCGATGGTTCTTTGAAACTTGAAGGCGCCGGCGCAAGAGTGCTTTTTATCTCGCCCAAGGGTGACCAACTCAAGTATGTCCTGCAGATCTTTTGGAAGGTGTCAAACAACGAGGCAGAGTACGAGGCCCTGCTACATGGCTTGCGACTCGCAATATCTCTGGGAATCAAGCGACTAATGGTGTACGGCGACTCTTCTGTTGTCATCAACCACTGCAACAAGGATTGAGATCGCCAGAAGGAGAACATGGATGCATACTGCGCTGAAGTGCGGAAGCTGGAAAACAAGTTCTCAGGAATTGAATATCACTGGGTGGTCCGTGATGAAAATGTTGCTGCGGACGTCTTGTCAAAGTTAGGATCCACTCGAGCGGAAGTCCCGGCGGGAGTATTTGTCTAGTAACTACACAAGCGGACGATTGACTTCGAGAAAGTTATCCCATCCATCAGCGAAGAACACGGACCAGTTCGCGAGGTTTTATTCATCGAAGAAGACTGGCGCATTCCCTTCATCGAGTACATCAAGAATAAAGCTTTGCCTTTGAACAAGACAGAGGCCGAGCAAGTCTTACGACGATCGAAGAACTATCTACTCATTGGCGATCATCTGTACAGAAGAGGACTCTACACTGATGTTGCCATGAGATGTGTCCCAAGGAAGAGAGGTATTGGGATTCTGAAAGAAATACACGAAGGTGCGTGCGAGAATCATGCAGGATCACGTACAATGGTGGGCAAGGCTTTTCGCGCGGCTTTTTATTGGCCCACAGCTTTACAAGATGCAGAAGAGATTGTCCGCAAGTGCCCTGGGTGCCAATTTTTTGCCAGACAGCAACATGTCCCTGCACATAATCTGATCGCTATTCCACCCTCGTGGCCGTTTTCCTGCTGGTGTTTAGACATGGTCGGGAAGCTCACGACTGCTCCCGGAAACTTTACTCATGTGCTGATTGCCATCGACAAGTTTACAAAGTGGATTGAAGTCAAGCCAGTCACAGACATATCCGCAGCCAAGGCCAAGGGATTCATTACGGATTTGATGATCAGGTACGGCTGTCCCCATCGCATTATCACAGATTTGGGTTCCAATTTCAACAGTTATGAGTTCAAGGACCACTGTGAGCGACATGGCATTGAAGTTGTACACGCGTCAGTAGCTCACCCCAAAGCCAATGGACAAGTCGAGAGAGCCAATGGTTTGATTCTTGATGGCCTGAAGAAGCGGTTATATGAGCATGACAAGAAATATGGAGGCAAATGGATCTACGAGTTGGGACATGTCGTCTGGGGGCTTCGTACTCAGCCCTGCAAGCCAACTGGCCACTCGCCATATTTTCTGGTATACGGATCTGAAGCTATTTTGCCAGTAGACCTCTTCTATAAATCATCACGGATAGAGCAGTACGATGAAGGACTTGCTGATGACACAAGACGACTGGAGATTGACCTTATTGAGGAGGAACGCTGCAATGCTTTGGTGAACTCCGCTCGGTATCTCCAGGGAGTACGGCGCTATCACGACAGAAATGTCTAGGAGAGGTCGTTCAACATTGGCGACCTGGTATTGCGCAGGATTCAGAAGACCACGGGTATGCACAAGCTTATGTCTCGTTGGGAAGGACCTTTCATCATTGACAAAGTGACAGAACCCGGGTCGTATCGTCTGAAGAACAGTGAAGGAGTAGCGGAGAGGGATTCTTGGAATATTGAGCACTTACACAAGTTCTATGCTTAGAGTACTTCGTTCGAGTCCATCAGAGTCTGTAAATATATTTGAGATTCATGGTTGAAGTCATCAAGATTGAATAAAGTGGATTTTTATGTTCTCAGTATCTCTTGTGTTCTTCTACCAATGAAGTTGTTTATTGTCTTCAAAGACTACTCTAACTTATTTTAATTCCGGAGTTCCTTTTAATACTTGTTGATTCAACAGTATACATTAGTCAAAATCAGAAGAGTAGCTAAAAGACTACTTTCCAGGATCCCTGAGTACTTAGTTTTAACTAAGACCAGGCTGAACACCTGTAGAGGCCAGCTAGCCTTAGAAAGCACCTACTTTCGAGTAGTAATTTTAAAATCTCTGAGTACTGTAAAAGTATTTAACAGAGTCTACCTTGATAAAAGAGTAGTAATATTAAATCTCTGAGTACTTATTTGAAAGTATCTCTAGAGTCTACTTGGTAAAACGAGTAGTAATCCAAACAAATCTTCAAGTACCAATCCAAAAAGTACTTCGAAGTATAACTCGAACAAGAGTGCAGACACGGCATAAGTATGCCATAATAACATATAGCAGTCGGTACACCATACATACTGCACATATATATACATATCATACATGTTTTGCGACATATCATGTTTCTTGCAGGATTACATGTCAGCATAGTTTTAAGTTCTCTACAACTTCTGCTGCTATTGGCTCAAAATGTTTCAAGTGCTCATCAAATTGGGTCTTTTCATAGTCTTCTGCCCTACCAGTCGGGACATCATCTATTTCTGCGTTGGGGTAGAAGGACTGGACGATCGCCAGTACATGATCCGCCACATAACAGCAGGTCTCTTTAAATATGCAGTGAACTTGCTGGGGGCTTCTTGGATACGCTGCAAGAGTGGTTTTCTAGAATCTTCAGCAGCATTCCGATCCAAGGAGTCCACCAGCGTCGTTGCAGCTTGGACGAGTTCTTCATGTTCAACCTTCAGAGCCTGGTAACTCTCTCCGACTACCTTTCCTTTTTCTAAGGCATCCTTGAGAGTGTTATCAGACTCCTCCAGCATCTTCATGGCTTGGTTATACTCTGTCATAAACTCATTATGAGTCTCATACAGAGAAGTATATTCACGGGACAGTTTTTCCTTCTCTTCGGTGCAACGATACATACCGTTCTGCCAGTCAGTGCATTCACTCCTCAACTTCATGTATGCTACCATGTGTTCTGCGCAAGATTGAATTTTTAACATTAGGCAACATAAATTGCAAGTCGTGGAGGCAAATAAGGGCATGGAAACTTACCAGTGTTGGTCTTCGTCAACGTCTGGTTCTTTTTCTTCAGATTTGCCTTTTCAATTTTCCACTCTTCTTCACGAGCAGCTAGTTTCTGGCGCTCCTTTTCAACCTCTTCTCGAGCAGCTAACTTCTCAGCTTGGACTGCATCGAATAGTAGAGATAACTTGGTCATCTGCGCCTTTGTTGCGGATAGCTCCTCCTCCAGCTTCTGGGCCCGTATAGATGCATCAGACATTGCATACAGGGCTTCAGATTTCTTTTTTGAGCGGGCAGCTAATTCCTGCACATATTCTCCGTTAGAATCCATACACGACTGGTGACTGAAAATAATTTTCCAGTTACAAAGGTATTACCTCTACATATTGGATGGAGCCTTGCGCCATTTTGATAATCCTGTTCTGCGACTCTACATATGTGGCAAGGGTATCTGCCTGCAGCAATGGATCTTCAAACAACTCTACGGCACCTGGTAATGCTGTACTTGCCTTGCTTGCAGCAGCCTCCTCTGTCAGGACTACCCGACTGGATGTCGGCATATATTTCATTCCAATCGTTCTTGATCGAGGCGGCGCCAAACTTGACTGCACCATCAAATCTGGAATTTCAGTGCCTTTGCTTGTCAACAGAGGCAGATCCGGAGCAGGCTGACTGGTCATTTCAGCTGTTTCGGCCTGAGCAGGGACAGCTGGAGAGTCGTCCGCCGCTTGATCTTGCGAATTTTTTCTACCACAGGAAGACCGGTGTCAGGAACAACTTCTGTTGTTTTTTCTTGCTCTCCAGGAGTAGGCTGGATTTCTTCAGTTTGCGGCTCTTCAACAGAAACCTTGGTTTTCTTCCTCGGCGGCAGAGGAGCAGATTTTCTACATGCATAACAATGATTAGAGTAACCAAAATTACTACTCTACTGAATCAATGACTGGATCAAGAGTATGTTTTTTACCTCTTCGATTTCTTATCTGGCATTTGTGGCTCGCCAAATACCAGTGCAGGCTTTGCACTAGCACTGGCACCTGACTCGGGTCCCTCCTTCGGCTTCGCGGCTGATGAATCATCCACGGCCTCAGTTTGGGCACCTTCATTATTGGTCGTGTCCTTGGTTTCTTCAACCACGAGAGTTGTTCTAGATGGATCCTCCACCTCAGGTGTCATGCTTGGGGGCTCAGACTGCTTATCATTTGTGCTGTCTTGAGCGCCGTTATCACCGAGACTGCTTATTTATGTGTGATTATCAGTAAGGAGTAGTAATTTCCAGGAATAAACCAGTTGACAAGGCAAATTGACAAGAAGTTTACATACCTGGGAGTTTCAGTCTCCATGCGACTGCTGGTGGCTTTGTCACTATAGACCTTCCTTTTCCGGGAGGTTCTACGTTGGCGCCCAGGAGGTGTGAAGGAAACTTCCTTCACAATATCTACAGGCGGGGTACTTGATGTGCCTTGTTCATTCCCTTTTGTGTGCAGTACCACCAGGAAGTCTTCAGAGTCACTTGACTGACTGGATGACTCCGAATCTTCGGGTTGGGTCAGCGGTGGTTTTCTCAGGTGGGATGGCACAGAAAATTTGGGATCTGCATCCTTTGGGATTTGCTCCGGCATAATGGGCCAGGAGTAAAACAAATCAACATCCTCCTGTGCATAAAGAAGGTTTGTTAGACTGGTAATTTGCGACAGGATTGGAGAAATGATTCAAGTACAAGAAGTTTACCTGCTTTGGCGGATGATCTACATCAAAGAGTTGTGGAATAAAGGGCACACAATGCACTCCAGGCATCAGTGCTTGTATGAAGCGTCCCCACATAAGCAGAGACTAAATGTGATACAAATATCAGTCCTAGGAGGCTGATACACATTTATTCCACAGATGGTTCAGTCACCGTGTGACCTCAGAGGGTCACGACACTCGATACAAATTATAATAGTAACCAAAAGTACAACAATACTTAACCAGAGAAAGACTAAAACTGGATCTAGCCCTATCTCGGTGAGGAACGACAGCGGAAGCATCTTGAAAAGGGACCACACCACAGGCAACGTCGGGTGCGGACACGACCTCTACTCGAACTCTTCGCCGACAAAGTCCGGATCCTCCTCTGTAGCAACAAAATAGGGGGTGAGTACAAAAGTACTCAACAAGTCCAACCACGTCCACGGAGGGGGATATAAAGAATATGCACAGAGTAAATCAAGGATACGGCTAAGGTTTAATTTGCGTGAAAGCTAGATTTACACATGCAAGGGTTTATTTTGAATAGGTTTTCAAAAAACAGTTTTAATATCATGTAGGGTTGATCCTCCACAAAGGATCCACATTTTATGCTACCGGACTCCCCGTCCGCCGTAGCTCACGGCACACCTGCCGGACACTTTCCAAATCAACACACACCATAAAACCACCCATTCCCAAAGCTAGTTTCAAGGCCCAAGCCATGACTCATCCAATACCGTGGATACGGCTATTCGAATAGATTTTAACTCTGCAGAGGTTGTACACTTAACCCACCCAAACGGTTTCCGCGACATGAACACCGAAATGCCAGCGCGGACCTGTCAAAGCCATTACCACACCATAGCTAAGCCGGACTAGCCAATATGGAAGCAACCAAGGGGTTCATGTCCTCCCCACGAGGCATGACCGGGACGTAACTCACATAGATCGTACTCCTGCTCCTTGTTCTCCTATTGCTCACAGCTCACCCATTGGCTAACCAACCAGCTAGTGGGATTTATGCTAAGCCGTTGCCACATACAACGGTCGGGCGGTAGCACTAATCTGGGTCAGGCTAGATGACAATCAACTCGGTCCTTAAATTAATGACAAGACGGATATCTCCACATCCCGCTCAGCCACACAGGCACGAGCTCACCAACTTGGTGCTTCACACAGAACACACCATCCATCTCATCGGTTTCACCATTATTTCATTTTCACCAAAACCCACCCTTTGCTTTTAAACACTCACACCACTCTTCATTTTGAAATATATGAGCATCATTAATATTGTAGTAGTGAGAGTAACAAGCCCTAAGCGTATCTAGCAATGGCTATCATTCAAACAGAGTAAGTCCTATTTAATGATAACCTAGGTGATCAAGGAATAGTCATAGCAATCAAGGGGTGGCTATCCAACCGGGTCTTGCAATAAAACAATGCATTTTATAAACAGGCCAATAGGTTGTGTTTGTAAAACATAGGATAAACATGCATCAAAGGACGGGATTGAACTTGCCGTCTTCGAAGTCGTCCTGAAGTGCCTGCTCGCGGTATGGGTCCTCGGGCTCCGGCTCGCGGTACTCGCCTGCGTACTCCGGTTCGCGGTACGGTCCTCCGAACTCCTCGCGCGGGCTTCCCTGGAATTTGCATAGAGGTGGGAGGTTTCTTTATGAAATAGAGGGAAGGGCAGGGGAGTATGAGCAAAGTCGCCTTTCTTCCTCCTCTGTTCGAATCGAAACAGAGGGAACGAGGCAGGGAGCGGCCGGTGGTGGTCGCCGGCGTCGATCCCGTCGTTCTGGGCATGGAGAAGGCCGGGGAAGGAGGGGAAAAGAGGGAGGAGGGCGAGGGGATTCCATTCCGCCGCTTACCCCGGGCTGTGGCGACGTGTGGAGGCGGTTCGGCGGCGGGGGCAGTGGCGGCGGCGTTTGGCTTTGGTGGCGGCAGCGGTTGGCGGTGGCAGCAGCGCGGCGCGGCTCGGGAAGCTGGGGAGGCGTGGAGGAGGCGGCTGTGGGGGAGTGGAGCGGCGAGGGAGGCAAGGGCGGCCTTTATAGGCGGCGCGAGGGGGAGCACGGCCGGCAGCCGTGGGGTCCTACCCGGCCGGCGGTCTTCTCCGGCACTGTGCCCTCGTCGCCGCGCACAGGGGATGGGCGACCGGCTGCAGGGAGGCACGGTGAGGGTGGCGCGCTGCAGGTGGGGCCACGGAGCGGGGGCGGGTCGGCTACAGCGGCGGCGTGCAGGAGCGGCAGGTGGGGACGGTGGCGCGGGCAGCACGGTGTCGGCGGTCGGAGTCGCCGCTGGTGCTGTGCGGCCGTCGCCGGGCACAGGGGCGGCGCGTGCAGCGGCAAGAGGGAGAGGCAGCACGGCGGCGTGCAGCGGCAGAGGAGTAGGGGAGGCGTGCGGCGGTTGTGCTGCTGAGGGAGTGGCGCTCGGCGTGGAGCAGGAAGGAGACATCGGTCAGAGAAGGAAGGAGGAGGAGGGAGAGAAGAAAGAAAAAGAAAAAGGAAAAGAGAAAAAGAAAAAGGGAGAGGGGAAAGAGAGAGAGATTTACGGCGCCGATCGCGGGATCGGTCGGGCACGCGCGACGGGGAGATGCGACGCGAGTCGCGGCGCACAGAGATCGAAAAAGGAGACGGTAGGATTTTGGTTTAGGCGCCGGGACGGCGGATTTGATGGAAAGAAATTTCCGAGCTCGAACAGAAAAAGATTTTGAAAATGATTTTAGCGGTGGATTTATTTGGTGGATTTTTCGGATGTTACATTGTACCGTCTGCATGATTTCTTCTTCACTTAATTCATCTGGGGTCGTCCTGGATGAATCACTTTGA
Organism: Urochloa ruziziensis; assembly: GCA_015476505.1. Lineage (NCBI taxonomy): Eukaryota > Viridiplantae > Streptophyta > Magnoliopsida > Poales > Poaceae > Urochloa > Urochloa ruziziensis. Next base: position 4,362,670 of record CM027124.1, on the reverse strand, counting down.
CCGCAGTACTCGAAGCCCCATTTTTCTTTCTGGGCGAGTGGTTGTACTCGGCGTTTGATCCAGCTATATACAACAGAGGCCCCTGTGACTCCTTTATCTGTCAAAGCCTTAATCTTGACTAAGAGTTGGTTTACTTGGGCAGTCTCTGCAATACTAGGCTGTTCCTTCCACTCGGGGAAGTCCACAGGGGCTACTCCAGTCCATTCGGGCAACTTGGGAGCATAATTTCCAACATACCACAAAGATTTTTCCAATCAGAGTTGGTGCTGTGCATATCATACTCAAGATATGATGGGCGCATACCTTGGCGCATCTGGATTCCAGCTCCTCCGACTGGACAAGTCGCATCCTTCTTCGGCTGCGGCTTTACATAAAACAGACGTCGCCACAGATTGAAATGAGGGCGAATTCTAAGGAAGGCTTCGCAGAAGTGGACAAAGATTGAGATTTGAAATATGCCATTGGGAGTCAGATTGGGTAATTCAATCCCGTAATAGAAAAGCAACCCGCGCAGAAAGTTGCAGGATGGAATGCCCAATCCCATTTGGATGAAATGGCTAAACATCAAAGTTTTGTCTATGGGCACCATCGGCCATTTTTCCTGTTTCGCTGGAACCTCCCACAACAGATGTTCTTTTTCCTTAAGAAATCCATCATTAACAAGTTTCTCGAGATGTTCTTGAGTTACCTCTGATGGCTTGAGGTAATTGCCAGGCACTGGATGTACTCTTTGCTGGATTCTGCCACGCTTGGGCGACGGTAGCCGCACTTCCTTGCCGCGGGTCCCACTGCGGCTCGACTTCTTGTTCCCCTTCGACGTCATCCTGGAGATCACGAGCTTCTTCACCCGCATGCGCTCGGGGGCTCTCAGATTTTGGTCGGCAATGGAATGGCGGGACAGATCTAATCTCGCTCGGGGGCTAGAAGATTGCCTCGCTCGGATGAGGAATGGCGGCGGTTAGGGTTTGAGAAAAGACTTAGCGAAATGGATAAGCTTAAGAGAGGGCGAAGCGGTGAGTTTTATTCATTGCGCCCGTGACGGTTCATTTTCCACGACAAAGGTAAAAGGGGTTATTTTCCATTTTTATTAAAGGAAGGATTTATTTTATAATTGACTCTTTACAGGGACACTCTGGGGAGCAGTTATATTTATTTTTCCTTTACTTTAATAATTGTGGATTATTCTCTCTAACCCTAAACTACTCGGTGGGTCTCGAGACTTGATCCTTTTCTATATGTACATATAGTTCAAGGCTCGGGGGCTGCAGGGTAGTAAAGGATCAGAAATTTTATTTTTTCTGAAGCTCAAAATTAAATCAAGACCCTCGGCTCGATTCCTTGATTCAACCCAAGGCTCGGGGGCTACTTGATATTAAGTGCAATTTTTTCAAATTGCACATTTCAAGAACAAGATGAAGATTTTGTGGACCCTCAACCTGATTCTTCGATTCAAATTAAGGCTCGGGGGCTACTTGATATCAAGTGCGATTTTTTTAGCCGCACATTGAAGATTGAAAAATCACAAGTTACTCAAGTCAAACGGGGCTTAAGCACCTCATGGCCTCGTTACAACCAAGGGCTATCCAAGACTGACCAAGTACTCAAAAGCACTCGATTGGCTTGGAAAGCACTCGGATGAAGATATTCGACGATGAAGCGCTTGGGGGCTTGTCGGAGGTACGACCATGGGCCCACAGGGATGAATGGATAACCTCCAGAAGAGTCGTACCAAGCGTGAAGATTACGAGTAGAGTGCTGCAAGGACTCTCCTCGATATAGAAACCAGTCATATGACATGTAAACTACTCGGATTGGCGTGCGGAGCACTCTACGAGTTGTATTAGGTTAGGATTCTACTCGGAACCGACCTTGTAACCCTGCCCTCCGTGTATATAAGGCTGTGCAGGGACCCCTTCAAAGGGGAACGATCTCATCAATACAAACCACCACACAGGACGTAGGGTATTACGCCATCTAAGCGGCCCGAACCTGTCTAAAACCTGAGTCTCTTGGCCTTTGCGTTTCTGATCTCGGCGAAACCCACCTGAAACTCTACTACCTCGGGATACCCCTCGGTAGGATCGACGGTAGAACACCGACAGGTACTCTTTTTTTTTAGCAAAAAAAAGTACACTTTTGGTAGTGTCTCTGCTCAGCGTACAATATCGATGTTGCTGCTGCTGCTGAACCAAAGACTCCGTGACCTGTCATGATCCAATTCGTCCAGGACAAGAGTATGGAGTCGTTAGTTGATCAAACTCTGATTGTTGCGTGCGCCTATACGCGCTGTCTTTGCTTCACAGCATTACCAAGTAGCAACCCATGATCACTTACCTTGTTTTACTGAATTAGAAAAAAAATAGTGAGAAACAAAAGTAAAGCAGCAGCATATAGCATAAGTTTCCCTGAGTAAGGTAAAAAAAAAAAAAAAAATCAGATGCTCCACCAAAAATCAGATGCTCCACCAATCACCCCAAGAATTACTTAACCGTAATTACTAGGACTGTTTAGAGAGCTGCAGCTCAAATATGCAGTAGGCACACAAGTCTTTGTGTGAGCTTAAGATAGATGAAAAAGATACTTGGATCATTTGTCAGGCCTATGAACTCCAAATATATTACGGACGTATGAGGTTAAGCTCAGACGGGGGATGGTGTACTGCTATTTCAGACAAGAGAACGGCAGTATTGAGCAACAATTGCCTCGAACCCACTAACCGAACTGGCTCCATTAACTAATCGCTGTGTCGGTCACGAATCAACGTCACATGTGACATGTGTACGATTAGATCAGATCTCTTAGTCTTAAAGATAACTACCTGATCCGTCCACATGCCGTTCATCATCATCATGCCATTATTTCACTGGTGCTAGAAACAAACGCGAACTGGTCGATAATCCCTTCACCTTTTCTTGCTGTACAGTCTAATATATCATTTGGAGGACCCCCTGTGTGCCTGATGCATATGAAGAGCATTGTCCGTTTGTCTTCTCATGCTTTTTGTCCGGCCAAGACTGTGTGTGACAGAGCTGTTGCTGCACTGCATCTGCATAGATGGAAAAAGCATCCAGAAATGACACGAAGTGTGATAGATTTGCACTTGTCTGCATCCAGCTTTCAGCTCGGACGGGGAAGCTGAAGAATGCCAACTCGGATCCGGATCACTGTATCTGGATTATTCCTCTTTTCAATGATTAGTAAGATCCATTGTTTGTGAGCAGCATAGTTATTTCAAGAACACACATTTTGTTAGACCAGTACATATAGTGTGTTTATTTTGTGAATAGCTGATTACTGAAAGGGGTCTCAGCTTGATGAGACCAGACCTCAGATAGGAGTTATCCAGATTTTTTTGAAACGAGGAATTATCCAGATTGAAAAGAGATGAAAGCTACAATGCATTTTAGAGAAAGATATCTGAAAAGTGAAAACGGGGGAAATCAATGATAGAGGAGAAGGAAAAAGGGGCTGCATATTGCATTGACAGGTAAAGTCACAGATAAAGATGCAAACAAGCACTATCTCGAGCAGTAGTATCTTGAGAATTCAGATTTAGGAACAACACATTTGAAGCGGATATTTTTTGTAAGGATGCTGCATTACTTTTAGTTTCGCCAGAACAGCCAGTCAGACGAAAGTACTAAAATGAGGTGTTTGGCTTGGAAACGCGTTGCAGAAATCAGACCATATGGTCCTTCCTGGTGACAAAGACAAACGTAACTGACAAGGGAATTTGCTAGAGATCGTGTGTCTCCCGGGCAGGAGGCCAGCCGCGCAGCCGGAGAATAGTATCGTTCGTGCTACATGAGCGAGCTGAGCTGCCTCCCCAAACCCAAAGAGTCAAAGAATATCAAGTCGCAGGACTTGCAATAGCAGGGACTACTACTCATTTCAAGAGCGTATATGACCTTATAGAATAATTTTACAACTAGTAGACGATCAAAATATCCAAATTAACCATTCAGGGTTTTGTACCGATAAGACGTCGAAACGGCCAGGTGCCAACAATCAGAAGGCCTGGATTTTCTTTTGACATCGGGCTGACTGATTCTCGAAGAAAGTATCGATTGGACAAGCAGTGTTCGTATAATGGGTCACCAATTGATCATCATCACGGCAGCTATACAGAATTCCAGATCGAATTATCGAAACATAAGCAGATGAAACCTACATGTATGTTTATGAACTCGACAGTGATGCATGGTTACTACACGTAATTAACAGTGAGATTAAGCTACAGCGTAATCCTGCGCGTGCTATGAGGAGATCGAAGATCGAAGAACGGAAGAAGAGAAATAAATGTCAACTAGAGCACCAAACTGCTATATCTACTGCGCCAATTATCGTTCCGTTCTGCGGCCACAGTGTTCTTCTGGTGGCGCTGCTATCCTCCAAAGAAGAGAACTGTTGATCAATGAATGAACGGATGGATGATCGATGATGCTGGACAAGATGCTCTGAAAACGTACGCAAATAAAAGAGTCAAAAACCAGTCGAGTTCGTTCTGGAGCAGTCGATCTCACAACAGGATAGTTCAGACTTCAGACTTCAGAGCAGGTGATGCACGGATTATTGGATTGTTATCCATCAATAATGCTTGCCAACGTACTCTTGCAGGTTGTTAGTAGTTGAAGCATTTGCCATTTGGCGTGGTGTGCTCTCTCTTCAAGTACGATCCATACAATGCAAATGCACGTTTGGTGTGGTGCCATCACCAATATGTCTCTATCAAAATTCAAATGTATGCATGGTATTTGTTGCTGCTGAGATCGACTACGACTCGCGTAATCAAGACAGGCATGATACGAATACTGATCTCCGTCCAGTGTCCATCTACATCGCGCATACAGGGACCGAGTTAGTTGCTAACACACAACAAGAAAACACAACAGTAGTTGCACTTATTAATTGCCACGATACGTGCCGTTACATCCCCGTTCTCAGCATTATGATTAAAGACTATATATAACTAGCCTGCCTGTCGATCATATCGTTTATTGATTCGATTATTTCAAGGTTCGGTTAATAGATATCAATTATCTTGTTGCGCTTTTGTGACAAACGAGCTATCAAACTCAAGAGTTGACCATGCACACCTCATCGAATCCCAAGATCTAAAGAAGGGCATGAAAGATGAACGCAGCATGTGAAAAGAAAAGAAAAGAAAAGGAAATGGCTAGGGAACCTGATGGTTATCAAGGTCAATGCAAGATAATAGTACACACCTCCGAATAAAATATTTATTTATAAGACGCGTTACGATTTTATAAAATTTACAAGTACCATCAACTACTATAAAACCGATGTCATATTAACTGATATATGGAAAAAAATAAATCTATTGATATGAATTTTATACGATAAGAAGAAAACGAGTCGTTTTTTTAAGCAATGGACGTTAAAAAATAGGTGTTTTGTAAAAAAAGAAAAAGGAGTCGAAATTGCACAGGCAACTTCAGTCCTCGCACACCTCCTGCCCTGTATTTGTGCACTTCACTTCACCTACGGCGCCACACTATTCCAGCGCTATTTCTATGGAGGATTTATGGAGGAAGTCGTTGAACAGAGCCGATCGACGCAATAAATAATAGCAAAGGACGATAAGGTTAAACTTCAACAGCCCTTCAGGATCCGTTCTGCTCATCAGGTGACGCTATTTTCTGCAAATCGTAGGTGCAAATCAGGGTAGAGGAAATTCTGGAGCCCAAAAGCAAGACATGCACCTACTAAGTTTTGCATTTCCTCATTAGTTAACAAATTGTATTGTAGTATGAACGAATCCTGCATTCCATATTGCAGTTGCATGCTGATAATAATATTGGCAAGGCAGAGCTTGGGACCTGAAAAAGGCAGACCAGGATATCCCCAGAGATCAAAGAAAAACCAGAGGAATAGGCCACTTGAATAACATGAATATATTAGTTGTCTCAGAAGGAAAAGGAGCCGCCACTTTCATCTTTATCTGAAGGAGATGGAGAAGACAAGGACAGCGTGGTGGTCAAAAGCCAGACCAAACAAGACAATCAGTGAACTTGCGTGGAAAATAAAAATTAGAAGAACAAAAAAGAAGCCTATTTGTTTTTTGTTTTCTCTACAGAAGAGACAAGTTTGGAGAGGTGTACAGCTAGTGTTGACGGTACACGCGAGCAAGTAGCAAGGGACACAATTCCCCAGAAACCGCCCAAAAGCTTCCTGCAATCCTGCTGCTGGGCGTTGAACTCCCTTGATTAATCGCACCATCTGCCCAAGATTTCTCTTTATTGTTTTTTTTGGGTTCAGAAGGGAAGCAGGGGCGAAATAAATTCCTCCGGCGAGTTTCGTGTGGAGAGAGATAGGTGCTAGGGCCACTCATAAATTCTGCCTGTTCTTTCAGATCTGCTCCGTGCTGTGTGCTTTTCTTTGCAGCGAGAAGAAATTCCACTAGGCCCAGCAGGCAGTTGTTCAGGACAGGGCGCTCCCCTCCTCAACTTCTTCCAGTTCCAGGCTTGGGGGCTCTTCCTTCGGTTCCTCTTGGGAAGAATCTCTGTCTCGTCTCGTTAGTCACCCATGCGTCGTCGCCGGAATCCAATCTCGCCGCTCAGAGTTTCTTGATTTTGGTTTGTTGGGAATTTCCATTTCCCCGGGGGAAAATTTGTTCCTTCCAAAAGTTGAATCTTTTCCCCTCGCTTGTGAGTCCATTTCCAGTGGAGGGAGAGGAGAGCTTGTTCTTGAATCCCCTAGCCGTAGCAGCTTTGTAAGCAGAAATCCTCCCTTTTCTGTTGGTTTCTTAGCAGCGCAATCACGACCTCCGTCCTTGCTTGAATCTCGCGACAGCTCACAGCTTCCTTCCCGTCTCGATTTCGTCGCGATTTCAGGTCGGCTCTTGCTCGCCTTCGCCGATTTGTTTCCTCCCGAGAGCCAGCCAGCCTATAAGAATCCCCGCTCCACCTTTCCCTCTTCCACTCCACGGAGCTGCTGATTTCTCGTGGTGGTTTCTTCTCCCAATGGGCAACGCGTTCGCGTGCATGCCGCGCAAGGAGCACCGGGGCGCGGCCGCGGTGTCGCGCAGCAAGCGGATGGGGAGCGCGCGGTCGGCGCGCGGCGGGCCCAAGCTGACGCCGGCGGAGGAGGAGCTCCTGCACCGCCAGGCGCTGGCCATGGCCATCCACCAGCACCTCGACGCCGGCGGCTCCATGTCGCGCCGCATCGACGCAGGGGCCTCCCTGTCCCGCCGCATGGCGCCCGGCTCCACGAGCTCCCGCCGCCGCGGCGACCTGCCGGACTCCGTCACGAATGCCAAACCGGTAAGGCTCCTACCTACCTACCTCTCCTTCAGTTCCAATTTTCAAATGCTTGCTTGCTTGTTGAAACCTTGGGGATTGTGTTCTTGCATAACCCAGTCTTAGTATCATTCATGTGTTTTGTTAATTCCATTTTAGAATTGTACAATTTATGAGCTTCAAAAGTATTTGGTCAGTCTGCGAAACTTCTGAGTATTTGGTCTTTTGCAGTATGTGCTTCGATTTAGTGCCTTATTCTTTTACCAGCAATAAATACTTTTGGATAGTTCCTAAAGATTGCTATGGTAGCATGGCCTGGTTGGGGCTAGTTAAGGTTAGTTGCTTGATGATTGCCGTTTGGACTTTAACTTGACTCCAACATTGGCCTGGTTGCATTGATTTATATGTAACTGCTCCAGGTTGGGCTATTGACTTATAATGTGGTTGATAGTATTGGACTGCTTGTGATTGGGTGAGTTCAACTAGTTGCTTGTGGGGTACTTTTTTGTTTGTTGAAGAATTTATCCTCTTTTGTACATGGAAACTGTACTAAGATTTTGAATTATTTTCTTATCTCTCTGTAGCTTCCTTTCTTAGGTAACTCTGACTTGTCAGTTGTTGAATGATAACAAGCTGGCATTCCAGGTTCATAACGATGTTAGAAGTAGCTCCATTTTATGGAATTGTGCCATGCTGATTAAGAAGTTATGCTTCTGTGCTTGCTTGGCCCTGTGCTAAATGCTTTGTGCAAGTATATGCTTCAAAACTAAACGTAAAATGGAGCTTAAGTCTTCTGATGCATTGCAAGCATATATAGCTTATTCTGCTATGATTTGGAACTTTGGTCTCGTTTTAATAAAATGGCGATTTTACTTTATTTTTCTCAGTGGTTTCCGCCAACCAAAATGGTGCTCTTTTCCTTTTTAATTCAGTTTTCTTGATACACAGCACACCCTATTCTTATGCTCTGCATGCTTTCCACCTAAAGCATAACAGAAAAATATTCAAATGTGCATACACTTGCTAATTCTCAAAACATTATGAATTATTTAGTAGCCTATGGATCATTGTTCTATGCCACTAAATGTCGAAAAGGTATCTTTGTGTGCAACTGTTGTTTCATACGTAAGTACAAGACATGGACATGTATTCTGGGATAAACTTATATGCCATTAGGACTACAAGACAATGCTAGCACCTCAGCAGCGACGTAACTAGTTCGAGCATGGTTTCATACCCAAACTCCCAAAGTTTGTCTCATTCATAACTTGTTTGCTAGTTATAGTTTTTGTTGCCCTAACCTGTAAATAACTAATCGTACTTTTATCTTTGTCTTTAGCCTTGTTAACGTTTCAAGGAAAATGGCTAACATTGTCATACCAACATTTGTCTTGTCGTTCGTAGAAAAAGGTTTTAATGGGACTGCTCATATATGCTTTCAGGCCCAAATTGTTCTGGAGAATTTAGAGACAAAGAAAATCGTCCTTGTTCACGGAGAAGGATTTGGTGCTTGGTGTTGGTACAAGACCATCTCACACTTGGAGGAAGCTGGTCTTGAGCCTGTTGCCTTAGACCTCACTGGTTCTGGCATAGACCATACTGATACAAACAGCATAGCAACACTAGCAGATTACTCCAAGCCATTAATTGATTACCTCGATAAACTTCCTGAGGATGAGAAGGTGACTATGCATCTGTTGTTCTGTGTATATTTATTCTGGGGGAAAATAATTCAGCTTTCTGAACACTTTGTTCGTAACACCAATAATGCAGGTTATTTTGGTTGGCCACAGTTGCGGAGGTGCAAGTGTTTCATATGCATTAGAACACTGCCCCAAAAAGATCTCAAAGGCGGTGTTTCTTACTGCTACGATGGTAAAGGATGGGCAGCGGCCTTTCGATGTGTTCTCGGAGGAAGTATGGAATCTCTCTTTCTATGTTTACATTTCCACGTGCATACTCAATGGGAACTTAACTTAATCTGCATTTTACAGCTCCGGTCAGCAGATGTTTTCTTGCAAGAATCACAGTTTCTAGTTTATGGAAATGGAAAGGACAAGCCTCCTACTGGGCTGATGTTTGATAAACAGCAGATCAAGGGGCTCTATTTCAACCAAACTCCTTCCAAGGTACGCTTTGTATTCGGTTGAATGGTGTACTGTATTCGTCGCAGCCATGCCAGTACTTATTTTCAGTGGACCTGCTAACAATTTTGCACACACTTAAATTGCAGGATATGGCGCTAGCTGCGGTGTCCATGAGGCCCATCCCTCTAGCCCCAATCATGGAGAAGCTCTCCCTAACCCCTGAAAACTACGGCGCCGTGCGCCGCTACTTCATCCAGACGCTCGATGACCACATGCTCTCTCCTGATGCCCAGGAGAAGTTGGTCCGGGAGAACCCACCAGATGGCATCTTCAAGATAAAGGGCGGCGATCACTGCCCCTTCTTCTCAAAGCCACAGTCCCTCAACAAGATCTTGCTGGAGATTGCACAGATCCAAGCTCCGTCCACGCTGCTCCCGGGTAAAGCAAGCGCAGAGGAGACCGCGGCAGAGAAATCATGACTGCATGTATGTAGTGTACATGAAAAAACGAGTAGCACATAGGTCGCGAAATGGAGGTGTGGGGGTTAATTGAAATCAGTTGTCAGATAATAATGTAGGGAGGTGGAAGTGTTTCTTCTGTGATCAGTATAGAGAATGTGATATTGTCAGATAGTTGCCTTTTACCTTGTGAATCAAATATGAAGCCAGAACATATCCTTACTGTTTTCTTGAGCAATGTCCAGTAAGTTAAGTCCTGTCTCCTGTGGAAGCGTTTAGTTCTACAGGATTACAGGACACGGTTGGCAAAGCATTCTGATCTCTGGGGTTCAGATCATGATGTTTTCCATGGGCTTTGTTTTTTGGAAGTCGAGGTAAGAAGTATTTTCTTAGAAGAATTAAATGGGCTAAGAAAAGGGGCATGGGCTAATGTCTCATGAAGCCTTTTAGTCCATGGGACACAACGCACAAGTTGTGCGACGCAGTAGCGTGTTCAGGTTACTGTAGTTTTTGCCATTTTCATTTTCAAGGTGTGAATCTTGGACAAGTTTCAGTCGATCTACAAGGTCCATTAATAATTCGGATAAGCGCTGAATGAAGAAGCACATTTTCGTTGGGGGGCCTTCGCTTCCGTCGTGTCCGTTGTTGATCACAACAAAGAGGCGGCGGCTCACAAACGGAATTTGCAGATTTCCAATCAGATACGGACCCCGTTCCGTAGCAGGGTCGACCTCGAGATGATAGGCGGCGCCGGCGTGATGTCTTCCGCGTCTTGTCGTATTCCAATCCGAGTTCAAAACCAGCCAAGAATAGAGCGCCGTAGATGCTGAATATATACCAGATTTTTTTTTTTGAAACGAATATACCAGATTTACATTTACAAAGATATAGATAGAGGGGAACAGAGATTTGACAGGAGGGGAAAACGGAACAAGGCATCGTCGTCTACCTCCTACGGTCGTGCCATGGCGCTGCAGAGCGAGCAGCAGCAAACCCAAAGTAAGCCTGAAAACTCTCCGATTCGCTTTCGCTTGCGGTTTTCTACTGCATCACTTAATTAAATTTTTTTTGTCAGTTGTTCGCTAACCTATTCACCAGTATTTCGGCAAGTTGTTGCCATGTCATCACTCTGATTCGCTTTCGCTTGCGGTTTTCTACTGCATCACTTAATTAATTTTTTTTTTGTCAGTTGTTCGCTAACCTATTCACCAGTATTTCGGCAAGTTGTTGCCATGTCATCAGATGGGCGATCATAACCCATCCTTGTTGGTTTGCAGAAGGATCGGTTGCTAGAGTGGATGAAATTCCCCTGCCAAGCCAACAAGCTGGTGATGACGACTCCCAAGCATCAGGATTTTCAATCCCTGACCTTCCTGAGGTATATGGCAGCAAATAATTCTTGATTTCACAGAGACTGCTCTAATAACCACGCTAATTCGGGGGGGGGGGGGGGGGGGGGGGGGGGGTGGTCTGGTGGAGTGGTGGCTTCACTGTGCCATATCTTTCATTGATTTTTGCAAGATTGTCATGTCTATTGTCCTACAATGACGCTGTTAAAACTTCTTGATTCTGATCCATGGGCTTCACATGTTTAGCTACTGTGGGTGTTCTATGTTTACCCTATGCAGAAGTTAGTATTTGTATTATTTGCTACCTTGGCCTATCTATAATAACATGCTATTGTAAAATAAAAGCATCATCCTGTACATTCTGGTAGACATGAATACATATAAACCAATATCATTGGCTACTCTGTGAATGCAAGCAAGAATCAATGAAAGATATGACACAGTGAAGCCACCTTGCAATCAATGAAAGATTGACTTTACTAGTTGTTCATCATTGCTGGCCATTAGTGTCTTCTTTTGCCTTGTCAGAACTTATAAAGCTACTAGTAACGCTGCTAGGTAAAAACTTCTCTATGCAATGCTACTAAGTTTACCTGCTACTATTACATTCAAGTTTGCAATCATGCTGTTGAAATTTCATCTGGCTTTAAAGTTAAAATTATCACATGCTTGTGCATGCAGGACATATGGCGCCATATACATTCTTTGATGCCAATGGATGTTGCTGCTAGTGCCGCTTGCCTTTCTCGCGCCTTTCTAACTTCCTGGAGATGTTATCCCAAACTCGATTTGAATCCGGATACGCTTTGCTGCAAGAGAGGTCGAACAAATTTAAGGTGCAGTGTTGACAGCATTCTGAGGAACCACTCAGGCATTGGCCTAAAGATATTAGACATTAATTTATGGCATGAAAAGAGTTGCATTCCTTACATCGACAGCTGGCTCCAGTTTGCTGTTACTCCAGGGATTGAAGAGATCACACTCACTCTATGTGAAGAGTACAACTTCCCATGCTCAGTTTTATCTGACGGGGCTAGAAATTCAGTTCGATCTCTCTTGATCTTACAAAGTGTACCTTCCGTCCCATGCCTGAACTTGGCACCTTGAGAAGCCTAACAACACTGAAGCTGTGGTCTGTGCGTATCACAGGGGATGAATTGGAGAACCTTCTTTCCAACTCCCTTGCTATGGAGCATTTGTGCCTCCAAGATTGCGAGGAAATAATTATCCTGAAGATACCTTCCATGCTGCAGCAATTTAGCTACCTTGAGGTTTATGGATGTTGGAATGTGCAAGCTGTAGAGAACAAGGCACCAAATCTCACCAGGTTTCTCCTTAGTGGAAAAGATGAAAAGCTCTCGCTTGGAGAAGCATCGCAAATGATGAAAGCTTTTACCTTGGACCGTACTGACGCCGTCTACTATGGTCGTGCTGAGCTTCCGTCCATGATGCCAAATCTCGAGTCTCTTGATTTAAGTTCTTTCTCTGAGGTATACTGCAGAGTAGGGTTAGATCCATATATATGACAGTAGTCATACCTTGCTGTGTTGGTTTATAGTTAATCTCTGAACATGACAATTGACATGTTTTATGTGCAGGTTCATACAGCACCAATGCTGCCCACCAAATTCCTCAACCTCAAGCACCTGGCCATTCAAATATGTGGAAGGACCTATTCCTCCCCATCCTACGATTATTTTTCTCTGGTTTCTTTCTTGGATGCGTGCCCTTCCATGGAAACCTGGTACCTGAATGTAAGGCCATGTCCATCCTAATTCCTATCCTGCAAATTAAGATATGTGGTCACTCATTTGGATGCGTCCATTGATCCAATCTCCTGGTCTTCTCTTCAGGTATATCAGGATCGTTCAGAGTATGAATCGGTTTTTGAAGCCTCTTTACATTTTAGGCAGCTGCCTAAACACCTCAAGCTGAAGAGTGTGGAGATCGTAGGGTTCAAGTCTGCAAAGATCTTGGTTGAGCTAACATGTTGCATTGTCAAGAGCGCAGCGTCACTGGAGCAACTTAAGCTCAACACCTTTGATGGTTTAAGAAGGTGTTCGTGGGGAAATAATAGTGATTGTCGGGATGAAATGTGCCGTCCCATTAGAAAGGCTGTGCTAGAGGAAGCCTCCAGAGCATTGGTGGCTATAACAAGGTACATTGAGGATATTGTCCCGGCTACTGCTAAGCTGACTGTTCTAGAACCTTGCCCATGCCCACGGTGTCGTTCCACTCATAAGGATGATGGCAGCGTAGATGAGATGTCAGCAAAGTTGTAGCTGATGGAGAGTGGAAGTTGCATGTCAGTATGTCACAAGTTATCTGAAGTGTGTCATGTCGTGTAATAATTTTAATTTGATCATAATGAACCATGCTTTAGTTGTTACAGCATATTGTTGAGCATGTTACCATGTTTTGTACCTTGAATCTTTTTTCTTTTTATTTTTTTTGGAGCCGATTTGTAAACTTTTCTTAGGACCTTGTAGCCTAACGCGAGCCCCCCCTCCCAACGCGCGCTCTTCTTCCTGCTCTCCTCCCACGCGCTCTTCTTCCACCCCTCCTCCTCCCTCCACGCAGCCGCCTCCCCTCCTCACCCCCGCGCGTCAGCCGACGCGGCCGACGCTAACCTCGCCGGCCTTCCTCCCCCGCCGGCCTTCCTCTAGCCCGTGGCCGGCGGCTACCGCCGCCTTGTTCAATGGCAGGGCTTTGTTCTTGATGTACTCGATGAATGGGACACGCCGGTCTTCTTCAATCACTAGGACCTCTCTATCTGGTCCAGCTTCGTCAACATTGGGTTGTGCAGGCTTCTCGAAGTCAATTGTGCGCTTGCAGAGCTCCTGGACAAAGACTCCTGCTGGAACTTCTGCACGAGTGGTTCCGAGCTTGGAAAGCACATCGGCAGCGACATTGTCATCACGGACCACCCAGTGGTACTCGAGTCCTATGAACTTGTTCTCTAACTTGCGCACAGCTTCGCAGTAAGCATCCATGTTCTCCTTCTGGCGGTCCCAATCCTTGTTGCAATGGTTGATGACGACAGAAGAGTCGCCGTACACCATCAGCCGCTTGATCCCTAGAGAAATTGCGAGTCGTAGGCCATGTAGCAAGGCCTCATACTCTGCCTCGTTATTAGACACCTTCCAGAAGATCTGCAGGACATACTTAAGTTGGTCGCCCTTGGGCGAGATAAAAAGCACTCCCGCGCCGCGCCTTCAAGCTTTAGGGAGCCATCGAAGTACATGATCCAGTGCTCTGGTCTGCCAACAGGGATATCGACTTGATTCTCCCGCCACTCCGCCATGAAATCTGCCAGGACTTGTGACTTGATGGCCTTCTTGGACTTGAACTCGATGCTGAGTGCACCAAGCTCGACAGCCCACTTTGGAATTCGCCCGGTCGCGTCCGGGTTGTGCAAGATGTCGCCCAAGCCAAACTCTGTCACCACCGTGATAGTGAATGTGTCGAAGTAATGGCGCAGCTTCTTGGACGTAATGAGTATAGCGTAGAGTAGTTTTTGCACCGCAGGGTATCGAGCTTTGGACTCCATGAGTACTTCACTGACGAAGTATACCGGCCTCTGCATAGGATATGCATGATTGTCCTCAGCACGCTCGACCACCAGTGCGGTGCTCACCACATGAGTCATGGCAGCAATGTAGAATAGTAGCTCCTTGTCGTCGTCTTGCGGAGCAGTCAGGATTGGCGGTTTTTGCAGATGCTGCTGGAGATCCGCCAATGCTGCTGCTGCTTCTTCGTTCCACTGGAACTTGTCGCCTTTCTTGAGTAGCTTGAAGAAAGGGAGACCCCTCTCTCCAAGTCGTGAGATGAATCGGTGCAGCGCCGCCATGCACCCAGTGAGCTTCTGGATGTCCTTGACGGTCTTTGGAGCTTCTATTGCTGTGATGGCATTGATCTTCTCTGGGTTGGCCTCAATACCACGGTGGCTGATGATGAACCCGAGAAGTTTCCCAGAGGGTACTCCAAAGACGCACTTGGTTGGGTTTAGCTTCCATTGCCACTTCCGCAGGGATGCGAAAGTCTCCTCCAGATCAGCGATGAGGTCTTCTGGATTTCTGGTCTTTATGACCACGTCATCGACGTAAGCTTCCACATTGCGTTGAAGTTGCTTCTCGAGGCAGAGTTGGATCGCGCGCTGATAAGTCGCTCCAGCATTCTTCAACCCGAAGGACATTGTGGTGTAAGCATATGCACCATATGGGGTGATGAACGCCGTCTTGATCTGATCCTCCTCCTTCAGAGATATCTGGTGATAGCCCGAGTAGCAATCAAGAAAGCAAAGTAAAGCGCAACCAGCCGTGGAGTCAATGACCTGGTCGATGCGAGGGAGGCCGAAGGGATCCTTGGGGCAGTGCTTGTTGAGGTCAGTGTAAATGACGCACATGCGCCACTCGTTGTTGTTCTTCTTCTTCACCAAGACAGGATTAGCCAACCAGTCTGGGTGGAACACCTCCTTGATGAATCCTGCGGCGAGTAGCTTCGCCAGCTCCTTCTTGATCGCCTCTCGCTTGTCGGTTGCGAATCGTCGCAGCCGCTGCCTCTTGGGAGTAGATTTGGGGTCGACGTTGAGGCTGTGCTTGATCAGGTTCCTTGGCACCCCTGGCATGTCTGCGGGTTTCCACGCAAAGATGTCGCGGTTAGCTTGCAGGAACCTGACGAGCTCGCCTTCCTATTTCGGGGTCAGTCCAGCCCCGATCTTGGTGGTCTTCGACTGGTCTCCTTCCAGTAGTGATGCGTCCTTGGTCGCCACGTCTTCAGGGACGGCCGCCTTGAATGGCCCGGGCTCCTTGCTAGGAACCTCGAGCTCTGACTGCTTCAGCTTCTGGGCCGCCGCGAAGATCTGGGCCATAGAGTTGGGAACCTGAGTGGTTGCCGCGAACTCTACGGCTTCTCTGTCGCAGTCGTACGACCGCCTCAAGTCGCCACGGAGAGATATGACACCTTTGGGTCCTGGCATCTTAAGGACAAGATAGACGTAGTGGGGGATGGCCATGAACTTGGCTAAAGCCGAACGTCCAAGGATGGCTTGATAGGAAGTTTCAAAGTCTGCCACCTCGAACTTGATGTACTCCTTCCTGAAGTTCTCCTGCGTGCCAAATGTTACTAGTGTGACTTGGCCGAGAGGGAGACTGCCATTACCAGGGACAATGCCGTAGAACGGGGATTCGGTGGGAGTCAGCATCTTCTCGATGTCGAGTCCCATCCTCTTCAGGGTGCCAGAGAATAGCACGTTCAGCCCCGCCCCGCCATCGATGAGGACCTTGGTGAGCTGTGATCCCGCCACCGTAGGATCCAGGATGAGTGGTAATTGTCCTGGCTTGTCATAGCTATTCCACTGGTCCGCCCTGGAGAAAGTGATTGGGACCTCCGAGTACTTTAGGTACCTTGGGACGGCTGGCTCGACTGCCATGATGTGACGCAGAGCGAGCTTGTGTTTCCTCCGAGTGGGAAAGCCGTAGTCGCCGCCCATGATAACCATGAGTACATTCTTTGGCTTCTGGAACTTGGGCGCCTAGTCATCCTCGTCTTCGTCTTCCTCATCGTCAGCCTTCTCCTTGTTCTTGGCTTCAGGATCGAGTGGTTGCCTTGCCGGCTTCTTCTTGGCTTTACTCTCACGGTCCTTTTCGGCATATACGCGCTGGAGATCGTAGCATTGGCCCATGGTGTGCTTATGCTGTGGGTGCATTGGACACGGCCTGTCCATGATCTTTTCAACATCGCTTTTGCCGCGGTAGTTCTTTTTTTGGCTTTTCAAGCCAGTCTCCAGAGTCGCGACGGTGTCATCTGGCTTGCGCTTGTGCTGCCCGGAGCCCTGCTGACTTTTATTGCTTTGTCTCTCCCTGCCCTGGGGAGGACCGTACTTCTCGAGGTCGCGGTCTTCTTGCTCAGACCACGCTTCGACTTGGTCACGCAGGGCGTCCAGAGTCCTTGGTCGATGCAGACCAAATTGTCTGTCAAAAAACCTGTTGGTGATGCCGTTCTGGAACAAGTCGATGCAGTCGCGGTCAGAAACGTCTACCACCAGAGTCTTGATTTCCATAAAGCGACGCATGTAATCGCGTGCGCTTTCCCCTTTGTGCTGCTTGCAGATGGCGAGGTCATGTCGAGTCTTGGGGCGGCTGTATGTGCCTTGGAAGTTCGACACAAAGATCTTCTTGAGGCGTTCCCAGGACTCGATGGAGCGTCGTGGCAGGTTTTCGAACCATGTGAGTGGAGCGGGCTCGAGTGCCATTGGGAAGTATCTGCACTTGATGGCGTTGTTGCCACCCGCGCAATCTATAGCTGTAGAGTATATGCGCAGCCATGACTCAGGAGAGGTCTTACCGTCGTACTTCTCGAAGCCGACTGGCTTGAAAGGCTGCGGGTATACCGCCATCCGGATGTCCCTAGAAAACATCGGGTACTCGTCATCTTCTTCTCTGTATCCTCGGGCTTCATCACGCTTCTTGGAGTCGAGGATGTAGCGCGCATCGCGGTTAGCGTTGATGGTTTGCCGGAGGTCACCGCTGTGTGCTGGCCTGTGGGACGAGGTGGCACCGTCGTTGCGACTGGCATTGCCACGTCCACCTCGTTGGCGATCATCTTCCGGTCGGCGTGGGGTACGACTTCTCCGCGGTTGCCTTTCCCCAGTCGACTTGGATTTGGTGCACGATGCTTGTCGCGAGGAGGTTGACGTCCGCTGCTTCCGACTTCTTCACTTGGAGCTGCCCGACCGCTGCGTGATGGGGTCGCAGCTGATGGCCTTGTCGAGAGTATGGACCATATCGTTGATCCGTTCAAGCGCGGCAGCAGTCTCTGGAGTTCGAGGTAGGCTGCGGACATGGTAAGCTATCTCCATGGCATTGGCCATGGGAGAGTCATACCGTGCCACTCTTGCGAATTCTTGGGCCAAGTTGCGGCCGGCCATGGCGCGGTTGCGGGCATTGAGGCGTCGCTGTCCCCTCTTGTTGTTTCGAACTTCTCTATCCAACGCGGCTGCGGTGGATTCACCCGCGGGTGGTAGCTCGTCTTCAGATATGTCAGCTAGCAGCTCAAAAGCATAGCGTGGGTCATTGTCGACGTCACCAGCTGCCGCCAAGCCAGCCATGAAGACTTGTCGATCGGGTTTGACAGAGTCGCTGGAGCTTGGGGTGACGAGTTTCGTGGGGCTCCCCTCTTCTGGCAGCAGCGGTGTGCCGTGTTGGAACGGCAGATCGTCGGTGACTTCAGACCCAAAGAGTACAAAGACCTGGCGGGATTCGTAGACGTCCCGCGGTATCCTGTCTCTGGGGTACACAGATCGTCCTTCAGGCGTGGCGTAGATCACCAGGCTGTGCTCGCCATCGTCTTGTGGTATCTCCTCATCCGAGTCCGAGTGGCAATCAGGGACCGCTTGGCTCAAAGAGTTGGCGTGTCCTGCCATGACTCGGACTGGGACGTCCCGCTTCGAGTCCGTGACGGGCTCGATCTGGCTCCGCAACGCCTCACAGTACGCGTGGGTCGAATTGCGGAGTCCAAACGGGAATTGGGGTGGGAGGGTTGTTTGCTGCTCCGGAGTCGTGATCGACTCGGACTCGTGCCCACGGATCAAGTCCGCGAGAGTGATCTCGCCGAGTTGTTCGGCCAAATCTTCCATGATGGGCGCAGGCTCCTGCTTCAACTCCACATGTGTCTCGATGTAGCTATAGAAGCCACCCGAGCCGTCACCGACGTAGACCCACGAGCCGAAGTGGAACGTTGTGCCCTCCTGAGGCGCTTCAGATTGGATGTAGGTCACCATTGCGTTCTCCACGGGATCTTCGAGGAAAACCTCTACCTGGCGCGCCAGATGTCGGTGTTCTACCGTCGATCCTACCGAGGGGTATCCCGAGGTAGTAGAGTTTCAGGTGGGTTTCGCCGAGATCAGGAACGCAAAGGCTAAGAGACTCAGGATTTTAGACAGGTTCGGGCCGCTTAGATGGCGTAATACCCTACGTCCTGTATGGTGGTTTGTATTGATGAGATCGTAATCCTTTGAAGGGGTCCCTGCTCAGCCTTATATACACGGAGAGCAGGGTTACAAGGTCGGTTCCGAGTAGAATCCTAACCTAATACAACTCGTGGAGTGCCTTGCACGCCAATCCGAGTAGTTTCCATGCCATACGACTGGTTTCTATAACGAGGAGAGTCCTTGCAGTACTCTACTCGCAGTCTCCACGCTTGGTACGACTCCTTCTTGAAGCGTCCCCACATAAGCAGAGACTAAATGTGATACAAATATCAGTCCCAGGAGGCTGATACACATTTATTCCACAGATGGTTCAGTCACCGTGTGACCTCCGAGGGTCACGACACTCGATACAAATTATAATAGTAACCAAAAGTACAACAATACATAACCAGAGAAAGACTAAGACTGGATCTAGCCCTATCTCGGTGAGGAACGACAGCGGAAGCATCGCACAGGGGCTACCCCACAGGCAACGTCGGGTGCGGACACGACCTCTATTCGTAGTCCTCAGCAATAAAATCCGGGTCCTCCTCTGTAGCAACAAAAAATAGGGGTGAGTACAAAAGTACTCAAGAAGTCCAACCACATCCACGGAGGGGGATATTAAGAATATGCACAGGGTAAATCAAGATTATGGCTAAGGTTTATTTTGCGAAAAAGCTGGATTTTTACACATGCAAGGGTTTGTTTTGAAAAGGTTTTTCTAAAACAGTTTTAATAATAAGTGGGGTTGATCCTACACAAAGGATCCAAGTTTTAAGCTACCGGACTCCCCGTCCGTCATAGCACACGGCACACCTGCCGGACACTTTCCAAAACAACTCACACCATTTGATCCAAACCATTCCCAAAACTAGTTTCAAGCCCAAGCCATGACTCATCCAATACCGTGGATACGGCTATTCGAATAGGTTTTAACTCTGCAGAGGTTGTACACTTAACCCACCCAAACGGTTTCCGCGACACGAACACCGAAATGCCAGCGCGGACCTGTCAAAGCCATTACCACACCTTAGCTAAGCCGGACTAGCCAATATGGAAGTAACCAAGGGGTTCATGTCCTACCAACGAGGCATGACCGGGACGTAACTCACATAGATCGTACTCCTGCTCCTTGTTCTCCCATTGCTCACAGCTCACCCATTGGCTAACCAACCAACTAGTGGGATTTATGCTAAGCCGTTGCCACATACAACGGTAGGGCGGTAGCACTAAACTGGGCCAGGCAAGATGACAATCAACTCGGTCCTTAAATTAATGACAAGATGGATATCTCCACATCCTGCTCAGCCACACAGGCACGAGCTCACCAACTTGGTGTTTCACACAGAACACACCATCCATCCCATCGGTTCCACAATTATTCCATTTTCACCAAAACCCATCCTTTACCTTTAAACACTCACACCATTCTTTATTTTAAAAACACATGAGCATAATTATTATTGTTGAATAGAAAGTAACAGTACTAAGCGTATCTAGCAATGGCTATCATCCAAACAGAGCAAGTCATATTAAATGATAACCTAGGTGGTCGAGGAATGTTCATAGCAATCAAGGGGTGGCTATCCAAACGGGTTTTGCAGTAAAAAATTGCATTTTATAAACAGGGCAATAGGTTGTGTTTGTAAACATAGGATAAATATGCATCAAAGGACAGGGATTGAACTTGCCGTCTTCGAAGTCGTCCGGAAGTGCCTGCTCGCGGTACGGGTCCTCGGCCTCCGGCTCGCGGTACTCTCCTTCGTACTCCGGCTGGCCTCCAAACTCCTCGGCGGGTGGCTCCTCGGTCACTCCGTGATCTACGGCGCACACAAGCAAGCACACAACAATCAAACAAGCACATAAAATAAAATGAGCTCAAATGGAGATGAGGATAAAAGGAATAGATAGTGTATGATTTTAGATGGATTTGGGAAAAAGAAGTATTGGAATTGGAAGTCGGATGGTTGAGATAATGTGTCTGTAGGATTAGGTGATAATTAAATCAGGAAAATGGATTAACATGAATCGGGTGGGGGTTAACTTGGGCTTGTTTGCACGTGATTGGTGTGGAAAGGTTTACTGGCCTCTCGATTAGCTCTTGGGCTCACGGGATTCATTTGGGCCGGTGGAAGAAATAACAGGAGACAGGGAGAGCGACAGAGGCAGAGAACAGAGGCTCGTGCTCCTCAGGCTCGTCGCCATGGCAGCGGCAGGGGCTCGCTGGAGCTCCGCCGTGGCGGTGATTCCGGCCACCAAACCCAAATCCAAGGGTATGGGGAGGGAGAGGAAGATGAGGGGAGGCTCACCATGGGCTCACCTCGGTGGGAGACAGCCTGCAGAGGGAGATCGACGAGGGGGCTCAGTTCGTGTGTGTGGAGGAGCAGAGCGAGAGGAATTGGAGCGGGGAAGGGGGGGCTGGCGGAGCGGCGCGGCTCGGCGAGCTTGGGATGCCGGAGGAGGAGCTGATGGTGGTGCTATTTATAGGCCGGGAAGGGATGGTTGGCCGGTGAGCTCGGCACCTCGGCTTCAATGGCGGCACTGCAGGCGGGGTTATGGCGTGGCAGCAGGCCCGTGCATGGGCATGTGCAGGCTGTACAGCCGCACAGGGCCCCCAATTTGATGGGGCCCAGAAGAAAAATTACCAGGTACTAGCAGCCCAATAGTTCATCTGTATGGGCAGTCCCAACCCTCCAGGTTAGATAGTTTCCATAGCATTAAATACCCTGCCACATAAGCAAAAATGCTGGCATGGTATGAGATTTAATGAGGAAAGAGAAGAAAAATGAAGGAAACGATTTCTCAGGTGAGAAACGACGTTGACGCACGGTCCAATGCGCGAAGACACGACCTGTTCTGCGTTGAGCGCGTGATAGTTTCTTGCCCACGCGTTTTGGTGGCCCCACCATGTTCCCTCCCTTCCCTTCCGCAAATCGATCTAGGAAATATGAGTCGGGCTCTCAAAAGCGTAAAAAGAAGCAAAGAGTAGATGATTTGATTCAAGCTCAGAAAGGAGCTATGAATAGATACATAGTAAGGGAACCACAAGTGTCATCAAATAATCAGACATTTGATCAGGGCAATATTAACATTGAAATCATACTATGGCCCTGTTTGGACACTGTTAGATGTTAGTGTCAGTTTCTAACACAAACTAACACTAACACTAGCGCTTGGGTTGTTTGGATGCTTGTGTTAGTTTGACAATAAAATCACCTTTTTCAATTATTTGACTCATGTAATTACTTTTGCATCCTGATTTTTTGTGACCGGCCACTTTGAGGTCTTCTCAACTAAGGAACGGAAGGGGGTTGAACCTCGTGGCGTAGGAAGGCGCAAGAAGGGAACCTCTTGGCGTCGGATAGACGCCGTACTTAGGAACCTCCTGGCGTCGGATCGAAGGGAACCTCCTGACGTCGGATTGAAGGGAACCTCCAGGCGGGTTTGGACGGGGGATGTGGCCGGCCGGCCGCCGCAGGTGGATGCCGGCCGGCGGCGACGGCGGGGGCAGAGGCAGGCGGGCGGACAAGGTGATAGGGCGGAAGAGGAGATCAGGCGGGCGGACAAGGTGATAGGGCGGAAGAGGAAATCAGGCGGGCGGGCAGGTGGTGGCGCAGATGGATCAGGCCGGCCGGCCGGCGTGGGTGGATGCGGCCGGCGGCGGGTGGGGCGGGCGGGCGGAAGGCGGACAGGATAAAAGAGAGAGGTGTGGCGCAGATAGATCCAGGGAGAGGAATTTTTTTCCTTTTTTTTTTGGCCCCACCAAAACTAACACAAAAAACACCCCTTAGAGGTGCTAGTTTTTTTAGAGGTGTTAGTTGCAACTAACACAAACTAACACACATGTTTGGATGATTTCCTGTTAGTTTGCTCCAATCTAACACAAACTAACACTAACACAGGGTATCCAAACAGGGTCTATATCTTTATATCTTTAAGTTTGTTTTCTATCTCACACTAGTAGGCAGGCCTCACTTTACAGTTTCGTACAGGGCCTCAGTTTATGCCGGCACGGCCCTGGTGGCAGAGGTGGACGGTGGCGCGTAGCGAGGGTGGAGGCGCACGGCGACGTGCGTGCCTGAGATGGCAGCGGCAGTGGGCGTCGGCTTGCCGCGGTGGTGGCGCTGAGGCGACGGCAGCGTTGACGATGCGCGAGGCGAGGCAGCCGGGCTGGTGTGCCCAGTGGCGTGTGCAAGGTGGGGGCGTGGTGCGGGGCGGCACGGCGAGGTGTTGGACGGCCGCGAGCAATGGTGCGCGGGGTCGGGCTGTCGCTCGTGCAGAGCGAGGGTGAGCTCGGCAGGGGGGTCCGGGCGGGTGCCGCGTGCTGCACGCGGGGCGAGGCTTTCGAGCAAAGCGCCGGCTCGTGGTGTGTGTGCGAGTGCTGTGTATTGTTCTGATGTCCATGCGTGTGTGCTATGCTTGCAGAGGAGTGCTGTTGTGTACGTGCTTAAGGTAGAAGAGAGCAGAAAGTAGCTTAGTAGTACGCATGTGTGTGAGATCACTAGAGGAAGTGATGACCATTTGCATGTGTTGCTCGTGATGCTCTCGTGCTAAGTACAGGAAGGGAGATAGACAGAGAGGGAGTGTGTGCACACGTACAGGAAAGGAGTGGATGTAGTGCTCGTTGTGTACATGCTCAAGCTAGAAGATAGGAGTAGTATGCATGTGCGTAAGAGCACAGGATGAAAGAGATTAGCAGGTTACTTAGGGAGAAAGAGTGAGATTAAAGAGTGGAGGGATGCATGGATGTAAGCAAAGGTTAATCAAGGAGGTGGCCTCGAGATGGATTTTTAGATGATGAAAAAGGATTGAGCTCAAGAATTATTTTGTAAAGTTTTGAAAAAGATTTTTAACGCGTGATTTAATTGGATGAATTTTTCGGATGTTACACTTCTGGAGATTATCCATGCGTCCCTGTGGGCCCATGATCGTACCTCCGACACCGGAGCCATGCCTTGGATCTATCAAGGCATTTGTACATTCAACATTCGATGGTGATATCAATCTAATCTTGTCTCTACTTTGATCTACTTCGTTGTATGCCTTCTTTCATCCATATGTGAGACGTCCATATGTTCTTAGTAGGAATAGATCTAATCGTGGTGATTAGTCTATGTCTTGCGGATCATCGTTGTAGTGCACGGGAAGTCGGCACCGATTATCCTCGCTTGGTGACAGCTTGCGGGTGGGAAAAGGTCGAACGAACGTGTAATGTTGAGTAGGATCAACGACGAGTATTGTGGGATGTCTTTGCAGCAGCTATCAAGAGGAGGAGCTCGAGAGAAGAGCATTTGGTGGTTGTTTGGGAGTAAAACTAGGGAAACCTAGGCGTTGCTTCAATGCACCTCGTAGGGGCGCTCATGGAAAAGTTCTTAGAGATTACTCTTTATCATATTTAGATCTTAGATTGGTTTCACACCTTGGCCGGAGTTGCAACTAGAAGACGCAGGCTTGGGCTACTTTTGGTCGTGTTACCTCGTGTCGACCGAAGGTAGCGTGATCATCCATCATCCGTACATACTCAAGTTTAACCCTCTCATATGCAATCTATGCTTAACGTTAGGATTAGATCCGTTTAGCTAGATGGAAAACCCTAGGCAGTTCACTATCGATCCACGGATTGATAAATCTTGGGAGAATACTCTAAGGGAAGAGCTATAATGATCCGTGCGCTTGCGGTGTGATCTTGGTGCGCGTTCGGCGCGCCAACAGATACCGAATAGGTCTCCCAGCCCATCGGATTATTCTACTCATAAAATACTATTGAACCAGCCCAACGAATTATTCTACTCTCAGACTTTCCAGCCCAGCGAAACGAACAGGAAACTATGAAAATGTATGTAATGAAGAATCTAATGGTACTTATTTGATATTATGAATGTTAGTACTTTATTATATAAACTTGGTCAAACTTGAAAAAGTTTGACTCTTCAAGAAAATTGGAATGACTTATAATTTGGAACGGGGAAGTAGTGTAGAGATTTTGACTAAAAGGGTACTTTCTAACAGCCTTATTTGATTATTCAAACATAGTCACTCTCTATTCTGGATTTCCTGCTAGTCATATATAGAAAAGGAATAGACCTCTAAAGTGCACGCAAGATATAGAAAAACTGTTGAAAAACATAAAAATATAAAATTAATTTTTATATAAATGACTCTCTAAATAATGATTTATATTGTGAGTTTTAGAGAAACTCTTGCTCTTAGCTGTGTTGTCTTTGTGAAATGCAGATGGTCGGGTTACCGTATCACGTGTACGTTTCATGCTTGGATCGGGTGCCACGAGGGACTACTGGCCAACGAGTAAGGCTCAACCATGCATGATGCATCGGATCGATTTCGAGAATATACATGACGTTTGTATTTTTCTAGATTCATAATATTTTTTATATATAATTAGACGTAGCATAGGTATAGATGCATCGTAAAATCTATATATCTAGAAAAATTCTATATTTTCTAAAAGAGGGAATAACATGTAGGACAAGAAGTAACTTGGAATCCGTCAATTTTCTAGCTTAGATAAAACAACAAATGGTGCTAAATACTCTCTCCATTTTAAATTATAGTTTGTTTGCCTTTTTTACCTTAAGTTTGACCATTCGTCTTATTCAAAATTTTATATAAAATATTATATTTTTTGTTGTGGCTTGCTTTGTTAACAAAATGTTCTTTAAAAATGACTTAAATTTGACTGTTTGTATATATATTTTTGAATAATATGAACAGTCAAATTTGAATGAACTATAATTTTGAACAGAGATAGTAGTACTTTGACATGCTCACTTTGTATTCACTATTTAGTTATTACCTACTCCGTATTTGCTATTGCTATACCTACGTGTGTTCCGCAAAAAGGAGAAAAACTTCTAGTCATGCAGTTTAAAAACATTCCGCAAATTGTTTTGGGTACCCAAGAAGTTTTTTTTTTCTCTTTTTTGCGGAATACCCCGAGAAGTTATTTTCAAGCTTATAGCGCTGGGAAATCTTGAAATCCGGCCTGGTATTTTAAAATTCGTTTGATGCAGGCTCAACTAGATCAGATTATTGACATAATGACATGTTATCAAAATTGTAGAGAGCGGTTCGGAGAAGCCTCTCCACTACGGCGCGTGAAGCAAATCCTAGCTCGCACCGGACTACTAAAGCGAGCTTGTCTCGAAGACTCTCTATTTCGACTCTTTATTCGCCTCTCCATAAAAATTTCACTTCATATTGAGGATCTCACTGCAAGACTCTCGATTTCTCACTCTCTAAATCACTCTCCACACACTAACACATGGGTCCCATGTGTCATCTCACACTTGACAAGCTCAGTTTGGCTTAGCCGAACTGGATGGCTAGCTAAATTTGGCTAACGAGGAGGCCAATTTAGAGAGTTGTATGGCTTGGGGAGCTGGATGACTAGTCTGTTGGAGAGCTATTTTGGTGTTGAGTAGCTAAAATTTGGCTTGGCCATCCGTTTGGTCTCTTGAAGATGCTCTTAAAAGAGGAATGCCGACCTTTTCTCCGCTCAAAAGAAGAAGAAAAAAGTTTACAAATCAGCTCAAAAGAAGAAAAAAAACAGTGGTCAGGTCCAAGCGCCCACCGATTCAAAACAAGAAAAAAAAAACATGCACGATAACTTGCCCAACAATATAAGAACTAAAACATGGTTTATTAAGATCAAATTAAAAATATTACACGACACACTTGTTAAGATAACTTGTGGCAAGCAACTTCCACCCTCCATCAGCTACAACTGGCTGACATCTCATCTACGCTTACGATCATCCATATGAGTGGAACGACACCGTGGGCAAGGGCAAGGTTCTTGAACAGTCAGCTTAGCAGTAGCTGGGACTTTATCCTCAATGTACCTTGTTATAGCCACCAGTGCTCTGGAGGCTTCCTTTAGCACAGCCTTTCTAATGGGACGGCACATCTCATCCCGACAATCACTATTATTTTCCTCTGAACACCTACTAAAACCATCAAAGGTGTTGAGCTTAAGTCGCTCCAGTGAGGTTGCGCTCTTGACAATGCAACATGTTAGCTCAACCAAGATCTTTGCAGACTTGAACCCTACGATCTCCATACTCTTCAGCTTGGGGTGTTCAGGCAGCTGCCTAAAATTTAAAGAGGCTCCAAAAACCGATTCATACTCTGAACGATCCTGATATACCTGAAGAGGAGACCAGGAGATTGGATCAATGGACGCATCCAAATGAGTGACCACATATCTTAATTTGCAGAATAGGATGGACAGGGCCTTACATTCAGGTACCAGGTTTCCATGGAAGGACACGCATCCAAGAAAGAAACCAGAGAAAGATAATCGTAGGATGGGCAGGAATAGGTCCCTCCACATATCTGAATGGCCAGGTGCTTGAGGTTGAGGAATTTGGTGGGCAGCAATGGTGCTGTATGAACCTGCACATAAAACATGTCATGTTCAGAGATTAACTATAAACCCATACAGCAAGGTATGACTACTGTCATATATATGGATCTAACCCTACTCTGCAGTATACCTCAGAGAAAGAACTTAAACCAAGAGACTCGAGATTTGGCATCATGGACGGAAGCTCAGCACGACCATAGCAGATGGCGTCATTACGGCCCAAGGTAAAAGCCTTCATCATTTGCGATGCTTCTCCAAGCGAGAGCTTTTCAGCTTTTCCGATAAGGAGAAACCTGGTGAGATTTGGTGCCTTGTTCTCTACAGCTTGCACATTCCAACATCCATAAACCTCAAGGTAGCTAAATTGCTGCAGCACGGAAGGTATCTTAAGGATAATTATTTCCTGGCAATCTTGGAGGCGCAAATGCTCCATAGCAAGGGAGTTGGAAAGAAGGCGCTCCAATTCATCCCCTGTGATACGCACAGACCACAGCCTCAGTATTGTTAGGCTTCTCAAGGTGCCAAGTTCAGGCATGGGACGGAAGGTACAGTTTGTAAGGTGAAGAGACCGAACTGAATTTCTAGCCCCGTCAGATAAAACTGAGCATGGGAAGTTGTACTCTTCACATAGAGTGAGTGTGATCTCTTCAATCCCTGGAGTAACAGCAAGCTGGAGCCAGCTGTCGATGTAAGGAATGCAACTCTTTTCATGCCATAAATTAATGTCTAATATCTTTAGGCCAATGCCTGAGTGGTTCCTCAGAATGCTGTCAACTCTACACCTTAAATTTGTTCGATCTGTCTCGCAGCAAAGAGTATCCGGATTCAAATCGAGTTTGGGATAACATCTCCATGAAGCTAGAAAGGCGCGAGAAAGGCAAGCGGCACTAGCAGCAACATCCATTGGCATCAAAGAATGTATATGGCGCCATATGTCCTGCATGCACAAGCATGTGATAATTTTAACTTTAAAGCCAGATGAAATTTCAACAGCATGATTGCAAACTTGAATGTAACAGTAGCAGGTAAACTTAGTAGCATTGCATAGACTAGAGAAGTTTTTACCTAGCAGTGTTACTAGTAGCTTTATAAGTTCTGACAAGGCAAAAGAAGACACTAATGGCCAGCAATGATGAACAACTAGTATTCTTGCTTGCATTCACAGAGTAACCAATGATATTGGTTTATATGAATTCATGTCTACCAGAATGTACAGGATGATGCTTTTATTTTACAATAGCATGTTATTATGGATAGGCCACGTACGGTAGCAAATAGTACATTAATACCGTGGGAATAGCTAAACATGAGAAGCCCATGGTCCATGGATCAGAATCAAGAAGTTTTAACAGTGTCAGATATATAGGCGGACAATAGAGATAACAATCTTGCAACCCCGAATTAATTGGCGTGGTTATTATGTTAGGTTGATCTCCAGCCAAAGGCCAACTGGGCTTTTGACTCGCGTCCTGATCGGGGACGCCCAGCCCAATAGAAGGCTGGTGGGCCCCTGTCGCGTAGCCCTATAAAGAGGAGGTGGGGGCTATGGCTCAAAACACGAGGTTCACCGCTGCCGCCATTCCACACTCCTCTAACCCTAACCCGATCTAAGGGGGGCTGTCAGCGACGGGATGCGCTCCACCAGTGCCTCAACGCCGCCCTTGCGTCATCATCCACGACACCAACATCGGCACCATGGTCGAACAGGAGCACCACATGAGGTAAATCATCAAGTTTATGTTAATACCCGTACGATCTACTCCTAGATGGTCTATAGAATCTATCAATGGCATCAGAGCCAGGTCTATTGTGTAGATGTTAGTACGGAAAGAATCGAAAGAAAGCTTCCGAATCAAATCGGAAGAAGTCAGAAATATCTCAAACCCTAACCCTACCCTTCGAATCAAGAGAAGTGAATGGACCGAGATGAGGGTCCTCACCGCCGTCACCACCGCCGGCCGTCTGTTGACACCGTGCGGGAAGACCCGCCGAGCCGCGCGCTCGCCGGGGCAGGACGAGCCGAGCTGCCGCTTGTCGCCGTTTTCGACAGTGCGAGGCGTGCGCTCGGGGCACCGACGCAAGGCCGCTCGACGGCGGCGCGCTCACCCTCGGGGGAGCGCGCGCGCCGGCGAGGGGGCCTGCGGCGGCGCCGTACCTTCCTCCGGTCGTCATGAACGGCCACCACTCTCCTGACTCGTCTCCGTGCGGTGTTGGGGGAGAGAGGAAAAGAAAAGAGAGAAACGACCCAAGCTCGGCCGGCTTTTTTGGCACAGCCATGGCGTGGCGGCAGGGAAGGCGGGCCGACGTGCTGAGCGTTGGCAGCGGCGCCGGCGGATTAGACCAGAGGAAGAGGAAGGAAAATGATTAGGGTTTGAGGGGGAACCGGCCGGCCGGCGTTTTTGTTCAGGCGGAAAGGCCGGATGGCCGTCGGATGCCGGTCCGCTGAGATGGACGGCGAGGAGAGGTCGGCGGCCGACGGGCCGAGCTTTGGCCCAGGTGGGATGGGCAGCAGCGCCGCGGCTGGGCCGATTCCACGGCCTAGCCGTTGGATGCTGGGCTGCAGGCCCAAGAAGGACGCGCGCCGTGGCTGTGGGCTAATTCTAGGCCGCGCAAGTGGCGAGCGAGCCGCCGCACCGCAGGAGCGCGCGCGTGAGCAAATAGATGGGCCGCGGGATGTTTTGGCTGCTGGGCCGGAGAGGAAGTTGCACAGTGAAAGTTGTTTTTTTTAATTCTTTTCAGAAGCATTTTTTTGTTTTAAGTAAAATGTTCATCTCTACTCAAATTTGAACCAAAAGAATAATTTGTTTAGAGACTAGAAAAGTGTATAGTGTTGCTTCTGAATAGAATAATAGAAAAGTTTATATTGTCGCCGTACCGGAAGAATTAAATTTTAAGAGAATTAACGGGTTGCGCGCTGGGCTTTCGGGCCGTGCCGGACCATGCAGTCAAGTCGAGCTGGGTCGGTTGACCAGCTCGTGGGCTGAGCTACGCAGAGGCGTGGACGCGTCAAGGGAAAATGGACCACAAGTGCGTAAGCAGATTGTGGGTTGTTTATGCGCGACTGGGCCAAAAGTAAAGATGCGAACAGTGACGTTTTGCATTTAATATAATCTTTTTCAGAAGCAATTATATGCTGAATTTTGTAAAGTTTTATCTCCTTTTAAACTTGAACCAAAGGGATAGTTTTGTTTTGGAGAGAAGTAAAGTTTAAAATAGATGTTGCTTCTGAATAGTTTTAAAGTTTCCGCTGCAAAGTAAAGTTCCATCCTCTAAATTAAGTTCAATTTAGAGGAGTAGAAAGACATTTATTTAAGTTAAAATTATGGTATTGTTATTTTTCTGACCAAAGTTGATGATAACAATATTATAATTCTATAAGTTCATTGGTTTATAGTTCATATCTCTGATAAATTTTGTATTAAAGTGGTCAATTTTTCAGAGAATTGATAAAGATTAAGAAATGCTTTTTAAGTAGAGCAATATTTAAAGTTTCCGCTGCGATTGATGATAATCTCATATTAAATTCATATACCAAAAGGATAATTTAATTTGAGGAGCAAAGTTTTAAAGATAATTGAGTATTCTTCTATGTTATTTTCATTTCTGCCTAAAGGTGATGTGAAATTAATATAGAGATAAAGTTTAAGAAATACTCTTGAAGTAGAGAAATGTTTAAAGTTTTACGTTATTTCTATTTCTGCCCAAAGGTGATGTAGAATTAATGTAAGGAGATTTTGTTCTATTCTATTTTCTGCCCAAAGGTGATATAGAGTAGAACATAAATGTTTTGAAGTCTAACAAACATTATTATTGATTATTTTCTCAGACAAAAGATATTCATGCTCTCATTCTTGAAAGCAGTAAGAAAAGTGATGTGAGTACCTGTGACTCAAAAGATGACAAAAGAAGAAGGCCACAGCGTAAGGGACAGTGTTCTCGTTACAAAGTGCCTTAAAAAGAAAGTATTCTTGGACATTGATCCAAGAAGAGAGATTAATAATTGAGAAGTATTTTTAAGTACTCTCTTTGAAGAATAATGTGTTGTCATTTTCAGTCATCAAGATGAGAAGTAATAATTGACATGCATGTTTAATTTTGACCAAAGTCGGGCTAAGCATGTGTGTTAAAGAACACTCAGATTTAATATCTGAATTTGATGATTGAATATGCAAACAAAAGAGCCAATTCTGGCATTTATGTCCCTCATGGGAAATACCCGTAAAGGGAGAAAGTTAACGACAGAGCCCGCATAGCGGGAAAAAGTTTGAGAAAATTACTCGCATGGTGGGGTAAAGTTTAAATAATGCTTGTGTTAGACAATCCCTCGTGACGGAGGAAGGTTGATAAAAGACTTATCCTGCAAGGCGGGAGAAAGTTGCTATAACTCATGTGCTTTTTGCGTATCCCATAGTGGGAGGCAAGCAATGAGCATGAATTACATGCGAGTGTGACTTGCAAGTGGACTAAGGATAAAGAACTATGTTAAGTTCTTGAAGAAAGATGAGGAAAAGGCACTCCCGTACGAGCTAAGTAATAATTCTGTTTTGCATGACGTAATCATGCAGGTGAAGAAGATAAATAAAGTTTCCTCACTCACATTAGTTCTGAAAGGATTCGAAATTGTGGTAGAAAGATTCTAACCACATTTCGAGGGGGAGAAATATGTGATCAATTAAGAAAAAGAGAATAATGCAAACTGATCTATAAATGATGAACATGGTCGTCAGGGGGAGTACGACGGTCATAATGACAATACCCCTAAAGTAAAGAAATAGCTAAATTCTTAGCGCAGTTACCCAGTATTCTATACTGGGCGAGTCTCAGTTGTGTTCATATTCTCAATAGAGCACAAAGTAAGTAAGTACCCTCGCTAAACCACTTGCGTGTGTGGGGGGAGCTCGACTGAGGCTGAAGTATTTAACCCATATATAGGGAACCAGATCCCAAAAGCTGCCATTTCATTGGCAAACTTGAGATAAAGGATGAAATGTTGAGGGGGAGAACCCTTCAGGAGCCGATAGAACCCATTATTGCTCATGAGAAAGAACGTTACCAGCCCCACGTGATAAAGTTTGTGCCATGATGAGTGTTCACTTATCGAAGTGGCTCGTGGCCATGAAAAATGAGTTGAACTCGATAAGTTCCAACGAGTTTTGGGACTCAGTAGTTATTTCCTAATGGAGACAAAACATCAGGCCGTGATGGGTCTGACAGTCGAATTGTGACTCCAAAGGGAACATGTAGAGAAGTGAAACCCGCATAAATCGAAAGATTTTGCACAAAGTAATGGCACATCATTATCTGAGTTACATCAGATGAAAGTAAAGACAACATCCTTAGATGTGATTTGTGTCATAACTCAAAGGTTTTGTCATGGAGAACATAAGGAATGCTGCTTGAAGAAGTTATTTATAGGCTAGAGCAAGTCTCTAGACAATAGTGTTTGAAGTTAAGACTCAGTTATTTTTGGGTTCGAGAAAAAGAAAGGATAATTGTATTTGTATAAAGATATGGAATGGGAAGATCTTTTTCCTAATTCAAGTTCATGTAGATGACATTTCACTTACTACCAGTGATGTCAGTCTGTTAATGAAAACAAGGAAGTCTTTGTCCTCAAAGATTCAATCTTGGTGAAATTCATCAAGATGAAAGAAAAGGGGTATTAGGAATATCGCACATGCACGTTAAGAAATGTTTCTGATTAAATAAAAATGTGCATACGAGAAAGCCTACGTCTGTCCTTAAAGTCAAGGGTAATGTTTTTGGAAACTTTAGTGTTTCAATTATGAATAAGAAGTGGTTATGGGAACTATAGTGTTCCAAGAACCAATAATGAGAAGATTAAAATAATATGGTACCATATGCTTCAGCTGTTGGAAGCTTAATGCAGAAGATGCAAAAGAATAACATTACCTTGACGTAGTTCAAGTATCCGGGTTGTTTTGGCAATGACCAGTCCAGATATAGATCACTGGATTGGAGTTAAGTGTATCGGTCTCATGCTATATTAAGAAAGAAATAACCAGTGCACTCAAAAGATTGTGAGTACAAGGTAGAACTTGTGAAATGTGTAGCGAAATCCACAATTGTCGCTAACTTTCATATTTTGGGGTTTTTGTGTGGAAAATCTCCAAAGAGTCGAACAATTATCATCAATGTGATGTAAAGATATAATATAGCATGATATGAGGCCGAAGGACAGACAAAATGGTTGAGAAAACCAGTGCCCGGAGTTGATAATGGTTGACAACAGTAACAACCATATAAGTATTTCACTCCTGTGACAACGAGTCAAGTGTGGTGCCAAACACATTGACAGAAAAGCATACGTTGTAAAGGAGAAAGTCCGGAATCATGTTGGAAAGCAACAATCAAGTACTTACGGATCCGTCTATTAAAGGCTTACCACCCAGTGTGTGCAGAGGACACAGAGTCGACATGGGTTCAAGGTATTGCCTATTGACTTCTGGACTATAAAGGCCCAAAGTTATGATCCTTCAAAATGAATAAGTATATTGTGGCTGGTTAATCCGATTGAAACGACAATCATGGTGACCCATGCTCAATGTGCTTGTTTGTAATGAAGTGGATACTAAGCGAAGAGCTGAAGTGTAAGAAAACTTATGGTGAGATCAAGGGGGAGATTGTTAGGTTGATCTCCAGCCAGTTGGCCCAAAGGCCAACTGGGCTTTTGACTCGCGTCCTGATCGGGGACGCCCAGCCCAATAGAAGGCTGGTGGGCCCCTGTCGCGTAGCCCTATAAAGAGGAGGTGGGGGCTATGGCTCAAAACACGAGGTTCACCGCTGCCGCCATTCCACACTCCTCTAACCCTAACCCGATCTAAGGGGGGCTGTCAGCGACGGGATGCGCTCCACCAGTGCCTCAACGCCGCCCTTGCGTCATCATCCACGACACCAACATCGGCGCCATGGTCGAACAGGAGCACCACATGAGGTAAATCATCAAGTTTATGTTAATACCCGTACGATCTACTCCTAGATGGTCTATAGAATCTATCATATTAGAGTAGTCTCCGTGAAATCAAGACTGCAAATAGTAAGCCTATATCAGAAGTGTTTGCTGCCATACCTCAGGAAGGTCAGGGATTGAAAATCCCGATGCTTGGGAGTCGTCATCACCAACTCGTTGACAGGGCAAGGGAATTTCATTCACTCCAGCAACCGATCCATCTGCAAACCAACAAGCTAAGGCGGGTTATGATTATATTGCCCATCTGACACGGCAAGAAAATGCCGAAATACTGGTGAATCGGTTAGCGAACAACTGATAAAAAGTTTCCTTCTAATTAAGTGATGTAGAAAAATGCAAGAGAAAGCGAATCAGAGACATTTGACTATTTGAGGCTTACTTAGGGTTTGCTGCTGCTGCTGCTCGCTCTGCAGCGCCATTGCACGACCGTACGAGGTAGACGACGATGCCTTGTTCCGTTTTCCCCTCTTCCAGATCTTTTTTTTTTAACTCGACCTCTTCCAGATATCTGTTTCTCAATTTTTTTTTAAAAAAAAAGAGATCTCTGTTCCTCTATCTATCGTTGTATATCAGTATATATTCAGCATCTCCGGCACTTTGTTCTTGGCTGGTTTTGAACTCAACTTGGATTGGAATCCGACAAGGCGCGGAAGACGGGGCCGACCCTGCTACGTTACGGGTTCCGTACCTGGAAATCTGCAAATTCCGTTTGTGAACCGCCTCTTTACTGTGATCAACAACGGACACGGCGAAGGCGAAGGCCCCAACGAAAATGTGCTTCTTCATTCACAGAATCATCAGTCCTTCCACCAGATAAATTCAGTGCTTATCCGAATTAATCTATCTGTTGCAACTTGGGCGTTGTGTCCCGTACTCCCGTGGGCTGAAAGGCTTCATGAACCATCAGCCCATAGCCCATGCCCCCAATCAGGACGCAGAGCCCCGGATTGGACTGGATCAAATCAAACATATCTATACTATAAAAGGCGACGAAATTTTCGTTTCGTCCGTCGTCTTTCGTTTCGTCCGTCGTCATCTATATCCTATACCGTCGGATTTTATGATGATCCAACGCTCTAGCTTAATCTAAAGAGTCTATATTGATTACATATTTTATTTTGATGGTCAACCAAATCTTTATATTGACGGGTGTACCTTTTCTATTTCGTTTTCCTTCCACGTAACAAGACCCTCGGACTGTATAGGTTAAAAAAAACTTTGTTTGTTTCTTTTTTTTCTCACTGTGACGGTTACATATTAGGACACCAATTTTTGGCAGGTTAATTTGTAGATTGATTAAAGAATAGAAATATAACTCGAATTGTGTATCGCTTAGGAGACTAATCAATGTGAGCCACCCAACCAGGCCGCCCTACTCGATTTTGAAGCTCCTGCTCTATGAGATTATGAGCAAGAATGGCAAGCCGCACGTGGAGGTGGCGGTGAATAAGCAGCATAGCGACCTGATGGTGTTAAGGTCTGAGGAGATCAACGGTCAGCGCCATGGTGCTCGCCAAGATGAAGGACACTGCTGACGCCTACCTGTACGGCGAGGTCCACGATGCCGTCATCACCTTCCCTGCCAGCGCAAGGTCACCAAGGACGCCGGCGCCATCGCGGGCCTCAACATCTGTCAGATCCTCGCCGAGCATGCCGGAGTTCCCGGAGCTCCTTGTCCGGCCGTTGGTGAGCGGTAAGCATGTGCCAGGTCCTCTCCTATGTTGTCGGGCTACACGTCTTCCAGAAGGCCCACTGGTGTTTAGGGAAGCCGGCCGGCGTGTGTCATCTGCCATCGCCATGCACAACGCCACCGTCACCGTCAAGACGTGCTTCATCCCCGTGGCGTCCTGCTCTCCGACTACATCGGGTGGCCCTCAGTCCTGCTCGGCAGCGGCGTGGGGTGGAGCCTCAAGGACATGGACGAATTCTTTGCTGCCAAGTGATCCTTCATTGCGGTGGCTGGTCTCATCATGTGGATGTGTTGTTGCAGATTCTTTCCACGTTGTGTCGGCATCATGCCGATTGCCTCCGCAACATGAAGTTGAGTTTTTGGTTTGTGCTGTGGAGTGGAGGAATCAATGAGTTTCAAAACTATCTGGTAGAGCCTTTGATCACGGACCCTCGCATGTGCTTGAGGTAGGTCATATTTTCAACATTAACTTATATGCAGGGACCAATGGCTTTGGTTGAGGTAAGGTGTCTTGTGGTCATTTGCAAGCATGGTAAAAGTGAATGATAGTCCATGAATGTAAACGAGACAGGAACAAATTAATTTTAGATTACTACTTTTTACCACGTGCATGGCTCACGTCTATTGTGCTTGACATCCTTTTCTTGATTATTACTTCGTACAAACTTAAAAGTGAGATATTTTCGTAACAAAAGAGATCATAGGATCAAATCAAGTTTAAAAAAGTACTTATCATCGCATGAGTGCGCATGCACATTTTTGCTTATATATGTAAAATTAGTTAAACAATTTTTTATGTACTAGATAAACAATTACATTATATGTTAAGTTTTTTTGTCACTACAAATTTAATCGATGCAATGTTAAATGCTGGTTGCTTTAATCTGCAATTCTTCTTGTCTATAGATCTTTTATAAATAAACAATTTTTATTTACTAGGTTTCTAAAACACGTGCCTAGTCTTATAAAAAAAAAATCAAACATATCTCGCGTCCGGTCCGGCGCGGGTGCTGCCTCTGCCTGACACCCGGACCCCACCTCGCCCATCCGGCGGGTGCCACAGCCAAATGGATCCCGGGCTCACTTCCCCATAAAGACGGCGGCCGCATTTCCAAATCCCCCCACCAAATCCCTAGCCAGAGCCAGTTCCCCACCCAGATCTGATTCGGGAGAGAGAGAGCAAGCGAGAGAGCCAGCCGCCATGGCGATGAACATGAACCCCTACCTCTCCCTCCCTGTCTCCAACTTCGAGACCCTAGAGGATGCCCTCAGTTGGTTAGTGGGTTATATAGATTTAGTGCCTTAGTGGAGCTGTTAATGCAGGACATTGCTCTGTAAAGTTTCGTTGGTTCAATTCAAATGTTCAATATTTCTCCAGCTCAGTAGTTGAAGTGCTATTGTGCATTGAAGTGCTCAGTAGTTGCAATTGACTTGTTCAATGCACTGTCTTCTTTCTCCAGCTCTGAGATGTGCATTATTGCTCTTTTTTTAATGTGTGCTATTAGAGCTAGGCAATGTAACTGATCTTTTGTTCCTATGGATTCAATCTGTTCCATTCCAGTTTTGGAGTCTTGTTGAGCATGCTCACTAGAACTTGTATTGTTCAAGGTGCAATGGGTTGCTTTTGAGAAGTTTCACACAAATATGCATGCATGGGAAGCCACTGCATCAAGAAGGTTCGTGTGAGCCAAGGATTCAGATTTGAAGCAGCTTTACGTATCATAGAACCTGTACTTGCAATTTCACATATCATTTGTGTTTGGAACTAAAGTTCAATTTTTGTAATCGAGAAATAAAACTCTTTCATGTTTTCAGGTACTCTATTGGTATTTGCAGCAAAGCAGCACGGCTTCTCACCTAATTAAAATACTTTTCACAAGAGAACATAATACTCATTGTGTTTCTATAAACCTCGTCAAGAGCTATCATTGTGTTTCTAACTTCTCAAGAGTTTACAAGTGTGAATAACTCGGAATTAGTTCTCATGTATGCCTGTTTACAAAGAGAATGGCACCCTAATTCAATTAATAGTACAAAGTAATTTCAGTGTAACTTCAACAGTCAAAGCAAATTTTTTCGGCCATGTTATAATAGTTTCTTCATGCGTCATACCAAATACTGTCACTGCTTTGGTTTGCTTAGATCAAATGTATTGTAGTGTTAACTCAAATATAGATATGCTGCAATGGTACTTTTGACAATAGAAATAAACTTTTATGCTGTTGTTTCTTCATACCTGATGAATATGTTGTAACATCCCTGATGTTTAAGTCCTAAGTATAATACTTATCAGTTGTGGAGAAATTTAGAATTTATTGTGATCTATGGAGCAAGTCAACTTTTGCATGAAATTTTGACCAAAAGTCAAAAAGAGAAGAGGAAGTTTGAAAAATTTCAAACAAAAATTTGGTTTAGCAATTCAAAGTTAGTGGAACCTGTTGGAACTAAGTGGTAGCAAAAATTTCCTTCTCAAGTGCCTCAATTAAATGTGGAAAGAAAAAGATCAAGGTTACTATTCCCCATATGAAAATAGGAAAAATGGATGTCTGAAAACAGTGAAAAGTGGGTAAGTTTGATGGCATGAAACTTTGAATTTCTTTATATACAGTCCTATGACCCAAAGTGAAAGTGGCAGCTGATGGTTTGAACTTGTTGTGAGAAGGATATCACAACTAAATTGGCTGTTAAGTATTCTTTTGAGCTAATCAACTTGAGTAAGTATTATGTTTCTGCTGTCAGCTTGAGAAAAACTCTAAGTCTGGAACAGCTGCAAAACCTTCCACTTGGGGCTCGATTTTGGAAAGATTTTGTGTATAAAACTTCGAAGTGATCATGCTCACAAGATTATGGATGTCCAGAGAGTTGATAAGTGCTTGGGTTTGAGATTAAATAGGAAGTTTACCATGTTAAAGTTGAGCTCCAAGTGAGCTAAATGGAATAAATTCAGACTCTCTATGATAACTCTGAAAATTTGTAAGTCTGGAAGAGTGAACTCGAGCAGCTTTTAGATCAATGTTAGAGATGAGTTTCGTGAGTTTTTGTGTAAGGACCATACATGTCTAAGATGTAAAATGGAATTTTGGATATGTAACTCTTATCATGCCAAATCTTGCTGGGATCAAACAAAGTTTGCTATTTATTTGGAGTCTCTACTTTTGGATGAATTTCACTGGAATCTCTGAATAAGTGACGAACTGACAGACTGCAGGGGATTCGAATTTTTCCCCAATGTTCAGAGATCAAATTTGAGAGATTGATAGAAGTTTGGCCAAGCAATTTATATCAAAGTTCAAGCCCTATAGTTCCTCTCCAAATTTGGTTAAAGGTTTGAAAGGAGTTTACATTTCAAAGTTTGAGAAATGTTAGAATCAAGGTGGGTCAGTTGAAAGGAAAAAGGGGAGGAGCAGACAGATAGTCTCCCGATGGGAGCTGTCTGCCTGCTCGCCGCCGGCGAGCAGAGGCGGTAAAAATTCGGACGTGCCACGCGTCGGCATCACCCAAGGACAGCACTAGGGGATCAAGCATGAGGTGGCCGATCGTTGGCGGTGAAAAATTCGAATAAATACCGCGCTCCCGGTCGAGTTTATCCCTTCCCGCCATTTTCGTTCTTCCCCTGTCCTCTCGGTCGCCGGCGAAATTCGTCGTCGTTCGGCCGACGTAGCCTTAACCACTCCGCTCAAACTTTCGCTCCGTCCTCCTCTATCATCCAAGCAAGACCTCGATCGAAGCCGTGCCCCACCGAGCCCGCGCGACTTCTTTTCCTCGACGCCGGCAGTTCTTAGTTCTTGGTGAGCACCCCTCCGTGGAAGTCTATGTTGCCGTGGTTTGATCAAAATTAGAGGCTAGATGTGAGTTGAGTAGGTCAAGGTGAGCTTTAGGAGGTGTTGGTTGGATCGAAGCGTCGCCGGAACGGCCGGCACAGTCGCGCCGCCGCAAGCGCCGCCGCTGTGAGTGCCGCCGCCATGGAATTCGAGGTTCTGGACACCGGGAAGGAAAACCGAGAGAAGCACTAGGTGTTCTAGGGTGAGGCGAGTCTGTTGAGCATGTTCTTGTTGAGTTTGTCGTCGCCGTTGAGCCGGCGTAACGCCGCGCCGCCGCCTAACCCTAGCCCGGCCGCCGCCGCCTTGCGCCGCCGCTCCACTGCTCCGCCGACCAGGCCGTCGCCCCCAGCGTGTGCGCCTCGCGTAGCCGCGTCTTCCTGTGCTCGCGTCGTGGCCGGAGGGCCACCGCCGGCGCCTCGGCCGCCGGTCAAAGCCGGTGAGCCGCTGGTCAAGGCCGGAAGGCCTGTTTTGGCCGCCAGGGACCGCGGGAGAGAAGAGAAGGAAACCCAGGGGGGTTTCTGCAAGAAGTCCTTTAAGTTTTTAGAATCGATTTAAATTTCGGTTTTCACTCTAAATTCATAGTAATTTGTAGAAATGTCCAAAATAGTGAGACCAATTTTGTTAGGTTTGTTTTATTTTCCTTTATGCATTAAATTCTTAAACCCTAGGTCAAATTATAAAATAAATTAGGTATTTATTTATTACCCTCTTTTAGGTATTTAAATAAATACTTAATTATTTCCTAAATGTTTAATAATTCTGAATAATGATTTCTCAATTAGAAATTGATAATAATAGGTTTTTAGTTATTATTGTCTCCTTTAGAGTTAGAAATTTATTTTAATGATCCTTTTAAAAAAAAAAGAAGAAACAAATTAAAAATGATTTAGGGCTAGTTTAATTAGGAGAAACATGTGGGTTAGTCTTTTTAAAAAGGGGTAGTTAGTGTTGGCTTGCAACTTTATCATGAAGGTAAGTTGTATGCTTTGTTTTTCAAAAATTTGCATACACTAACCCCTGTCTTGCATATCGTAGAAATTGAAACTCCTGAAGTGGAATACGTGGAATTGTCTGAGGACAGCAGCCGTCCGAGGAAGTGGTCGTGATTGCCCCTGAAACCGAAGGAGCCATCGAAGAGCCTAACTTTTTTGTGACTTCAGGCAAGCCCCGGTGCATTTATACCTACTAGTTTGAATTATTTATCTCGTGTCCAATCTTGCTATTGTGTGCATTAAGTCTAGGAGTGATTGAAACCTACTTTTATGCACAATTCACCCTTGATATTAAGGACATCTTTGCCATCGTTTAATTAATTAGTAATACTCCATGCTTAGTCATGCTTAGAATGGTTATCCTAGCGAGTAACTTTTCGTTACTCCTCTACCTAAGGTAATTTGGATCAATTAATGTTTATTCAAGGAATAAAGGCCTGTTTTGAAATGCGGACAGAAGATTGGAAGGAATCGAGGAAAGTTGATTCCATAGTTCTGTTTGCTCTTTAATATTGCTAAGGCCCGTTCGTTGTTTTAACCGCTGATCAGTGATCTTACCTGGTAACTTACTGGGATAGGGAACCAGCAAGCCCGGTAGGTTGGTAACTCTTGAGGGGAAATATATTTTACCTGTGCTTGCTGAGTCGGAGAAGGGCGGGGGCGTAGCCTGAAACTCACATGGTGGTCAGGCCAGACGTGGGGCCTCATGTGGGGGTGCGTTCCCGGGTTCGGGTAATTATATTTCCAGTCTTAGAGTATGACCAGTCGAAAGGATTGTTGCGTGCAGCCCGATCAGCTGCGCGTGGCTGGGAACTAGGTCTCTCCTGCAGGATGTAAATCGGTCCGGATCGCCACAATTCTTGGTTATGAATGCATTTGATCACTGTTAAGCATCGTAGAAGAAACAAGTTGAATGTAAAGTTTTTATGAATTCAATATGCTGATTGATCTAGTTACCACTTGTATGAAAAATACTTTGAAATCTAGATGCTATAGCTAAGAACTAAATTTGGAATAAAACATGAAAAATATAAGGATCCACCTTTAGTAAGCATTTCCGCAAAAAGAGTAAGTCAGCCAGTCCACTAAAAGCTTTCATACTCCTTGAGGGTTGGTCGTTATTTTGTTTAGTCGGGTCAGTCTTGCTGAGTACCTTGTACTCAGGCAATCCCTTCTTGTTGTTTTCAGAGGCACCACAGCAGAGAGGCGAGGAGGAAGCCCCGAAGAACTAGAACATCTGTGGGTCTCTGATGTTCTGGTGTTGGCATAGATGTATAATTAGGATGATACTAGACTCCTTTGGCGTGTTGTTTAAACTCTCTAGCAAGGCTTGACATGCACTTAAGTTTGTTTCAAACTACAGCTTGTAATAATCCGTACCTCGATCTATTTATGTAAAAAAGGTAATGCTTGTTAATACTTTCCCTTCTCGAAAGTGATCCTGATGTATGGCTAAGATTCAAAAGTGGATGATTCGAGTCGTCCTAGGGACACTCGACGGATTGCCGGATTTAAACTGTTTGAAGTGCGTTGGTGGAAATTACTGTTGCGACAGTGATTCGGCGCACTTGAGCCAGTTTAAATTGGACGGTTCTGCCACATATGTTGTCAATAGAAAATCACAGTTGCATATGCACCTACTGACAGATTTGTTTTTTCTTTGCTTCATCTTTCCTATATAATGATTTCTAACCATGCATTTGTGCACTACTCATTCTGCACTTAAACAATGATTATCTTATTTCATATATACTCAATAACTGTTATTACTATTTCCTCATACTATTACATGGTGGCTGACAAGTTAAACTGTGTTTCCTTTTTTAATTTTTGTCCCAATGTCACCCCCCCCCCCCCCCCCCCCCCACCCCCCCTTTTTTTCCAATTTCCTACGTTGTGTTTGTGTCCCTTGAAATTGTTCTTGTTTGTATTCTTGTTTTTTTTTTGGTTTTGTCTGTACTTTCACACATAAAAGGATGGCTATATCTCATTTTCTACCAGATCTTCCTCCCTGTTTACACTTAACCATTTTCGCTGATCTTTTGCTGTTCTCCCCTTTTTTCCTAGCTCGGCGTTCAATGACACCAAGAGACCTTCAGAGAAGCACTATTCTTCTAACGGATCCTACTCCCAGTGGAAAAAATCAGGTCAGTTTCACCTCACCAAATAGAAAAATCTTCACCTGATCCTACTGCGTAACATTGATTCTCACCAACCGTATTTGTATACACCTATTTGCAGCTCTTCAATCAAATACAACCTATTTGTTCGTCTCTTTTGAATCCACTTTCTGCCTATAAGGACCTACCAAATAAAGCGGGCCGAAATTTGCCAAGGATGAGGCCCATGGGAAGAGGGCACACGACTGAATCGGCGGCGGCCTCTCTTGTTATCTGCTGCATGAAAATTCCAATTGAACTTTGATTAAAAAAAATCCAATCGAACCGAACACGTGAAACTCGATTTGGAGAGAGTGAGAGAGGGGCGAATGGACCGAAATTCTCGGAGAGAAGCACCAGGAGCGAGGCGGAGGCATCGATGGGAGCCACGGAGGATGGAAGTTAGCTCGCCCAAGTCTTTCGACTCAAGTGCAGGAAAAATAGGCATCAGCAGCAGCAGAGAAGACGACAGCAGGCAGACGAGGCAGGGCCAATCGATACTGTGGAGACGAAGCCGGCAGTTCCTGTCCATGGGCCGGTCCTTGTGCCCATCCACTTCAGCTGCCTCAAATGGTGGTTTAGGGAAGCCAAGACATAAAAGCACGCAGGTCGAACCTTTCATGTGAATAGTTTTAATAATTTGACCTTAACGAAACGTGCTTTATTTGTTATAAATAATTAATTGTGAGGTGTGCTACTAGCAAAGGTGGGAAATGCATGGGGTATCCTAGATTAATTGCAACAGGAACAAAACCACGCAAACAGGAAGGTCCA
The DNA here is from genome assembly GCA_015476505.1 of Urochloa ruziziensis. Classification (NCBI taxonomy): domain Eukaryota; kingdom Viridiplantae; phylum Streptophyta; class Magnoliopsida; order Poales; family Poaceae; genus Urochloa; species Urochloa ruziziensis. The sequence continues at coordinate 4,318,732 of CM027124.1, read as the reverse complement.
CGATCGACTAGGCTGAGGATGTATCTGCACGAGTATGTGGTTTGAAGTATAACAAATAAATAATCTTGTTCAGAGAAACTCATTTTTTAAATGAGTGCAGAGTCAGACTAGGCCTCCATGAAAACTCATAGCAATACAATTCGTGGCCTGAGCTGCATTTGTGATTCGGTCGACAACAGGCACTGTTTCAGTCGATCCACCCGGGAGAGGAAAGGAGTCCTCCAATTTTCCTCCCTCCTCTCCGTCCCGTGGCAGGGTGCAATTCCAGTCCAATCCCGATCCAAACTCGGTTTTAAAACCACCCAAAACCAGAGCGCGGGGAGAGCGGCATAGCGAGCTCTCTCGGGAGGGAGAGAGGTATCGTCGTCTACTTGTGCATGGAGACGCCGGCGCTGCAGAGCGAGCAGCAGCGGCCTCGGCAAACCCTAGCCTAGAGTAAGCCTCAAACTGTCTTTGACGGAAGTTCGTTCTCATAGATCTACTCGCGGCAGATGGGCTCTCGTAACCATGCTTTTGTTGGGTTGCAGATGGTATCGGTTTGCTCCACTGGACGAAATTCAGGGCTCGCCCTCACCCTATCATCGAGTGATGATGGCGATTCCAAAGATGAGAAACATCGAATATTCAATCCTGGACCTTCCTGAGGTATGCGAGCAAATAATTCTGATATGGAATTGCAATCTTAATTTACAGGAACTGCCTAACCCACACACACTAATTCATACGAATATGTTATCTGAATATGTTTCATAAACCAGAAAAGATGTTTTAGTGCTGTGCAATTTGGTCATGGTCCTACAATCCTCTGAAAAAGTGGCTTTGCTTTCTTCGACTCCTCTTTGCAAATGCTGGTAATATCCATTGCATATACTAAGGCATTGCCACATTGGTGATTCTGATGCAGGACATCTTGCGCCATATACATTCTTTAATGCCAATGGATGCTGCTGCTCGTGCTGCTTGCATTTCTCACGCCTTTCTAAGTTCCTGGAGATGTTATCCGAAACTCATTTTGAGTTGGCAAATGCTTGTTCGAAGGCACGTGGAGAAAGAGTAAGTTTAAGGCGCAGAATCAACAGCATTCTAAGAAATCACACAGGCATTGGCTTGAAATATTGAGGCTTTATTTATATCATCAAGTCAGTTCTTATCCTTATATCGATAGTTGGCTTCAAGTTGCTGTTACACCAGATATTGAAGAGTGACACTTAAGCTATATAAAAAGTACAAGTTCCCATGCTCAATTTTGTCTGATGGGGCTAGAAAGTCAATTCGGTCGCTTCAACTTGACTCTTGTGTCTTGCGCCCCACACCTGAACTGGCCCCTTGAGAAGCTTAACAAGACTGAGACTGAGGTCCGTGTGTATCACAGGGGATGAATTGGAGTGCCTTCTTTCCAACTCTCTTGCTCTGGAGCATTTGGACCTCAATAATTGCAACGAATAATTATCCTGAAGATACCTTCTGTGCTGCAGCGGCTTAGCTACATGGAAGTTTTTGGATGTCTGAATCTGCGAGTTGTAGAGAATAAAGCACCCAAGTCTCACCAGTTTTACCCTTACTGGAGAAGTTCCAGAACTCTCGTTTGGAGAAGCATCGCAAATGATGAAGGTCCTTGGCTTGCACCGTGCGAACGTCGTCTATATGCTCGTGCTAAGCTTTCCATCCATTATGCCAAATCTTGAGACTCTGATTTGTCTTCTAGCACTGAGGTATACTGTACAGTCGCAATAGATCCATACAATAGTAGTAATACCTTTCTGTGCTGGTGTATATTTAATCTGAACATGACAATTTGTTGTGCAGGTGGATACACCAATGCTTCCCCCAAATTCCTCAATCTCAAGCACCTGGCATTCAGATTAGTGTGGAGACCTTTTCCCCACCTACGATTATTTTTCTTTGGCTTCTTTCTTGGATGCGTGTCCTTCTTTGGAGACTTGGAACCTGGATGTAAGGCGCTGTCATCCTATCCTGCAATTAAGATATATGGCGCTCATTTGGGTGTGTCTTTATTCAATTTCCTGGTTTGTCTTTAGGTATATCCTGAAGATATGGAGCATGAATCGATTTTTGGAGGTGCTTCACATTTGAGGCAGCTGCCTGAATTCCGCCACAATCACCTCAAGAGTGTTGAGTCATGGGGTTCAGCTCTGCCAAGTGCTTGGTCGAGCTAACATGTTATATTGTCAAGAGCGCAGTATCACTCGAGCGACTTACATTGGACACCCTTCATGGTGGTGGTAGGTGTTCTGGGCAAGATGACAATGGTCCATTTTGCTGGTCTTATAGCAAGGCTGTGGTCGAGGAAGCCTCTAGAGGGGTGGCGGCTATAAGAGAGTACATTAAGGAGAAAGTCCCTCCTACAGTTAAGCTTATTGTCCATGAACCTTGCCCACGGTGCCATGCCACTGCAGTGGATTATGATAGGTAGCTCCGCAAGTTGCAGATGATGCTACGATGATCGAGGGTGAAAGCTTTCACAGTTGATCTTAATTGAGCCAGATTTTAATTTGTCATACTGAACTGTGCTTTGTATCTTACTCCTGAGGGCAATGTATGATCACTGTAAATGTGCAATGTATGATCACATAATCTAGTCTGTCAGTGTCCCGTCCCGTGGCATAATTATGATCCTGCAACCTCAGCTTAAGCTGTAACAATAAGACAACACGTGAGTAGCAGATGCAGAGAGCACCACGTTTTGTGATCTTCACTGAGACACTAACAGACAATGTACATAAAGTTCAGTTATCATAATGCATTGTTCAAGAACTAGTATCCTATACTTCAGCAGCTCTGCCACCTGAATTCTTGGGCAAAGGAACAGAACAGCATGCTATCACCTGAAGCTGAATGTCCTGGAGCCTTGCCCTTGCCCACGGTGTCGTTCCAGTCATCACATGGACGATAATGAGATCTCAGCAAGTTGCAGCTGGTGCAAGTTGCTTGTCACAAGAATTTCCACCAGCAGCAGCAGCGGGCAGCGGCAGTGAAGAAAGCAACAGGCGGACGCGGCACTGAGGCAGAGCGCAAGAATTGGGCCGATCGACATGTTCGAGTCGGCAGTTCCGGTCCATGGGCCGGCCAATGTATGTATATAGTAGGATTCCGATTCGTCCAGTTTCTCCTAAAGACAAAGCCTGCGTTCAACAAGCATAATCAGAGCATGGTTCACGCAATCTTTCATGTGAATAATTTTTAACAAACCATGTCTTATTTCTTGTAATTTTTTGGCCATTAGCTGACGCTGGTGCCATAAACACCTCAATGTAATACTCCCCCTGTACTCAATTTCTTCCCCTCTGTTTTTCAAACCGCTTAATGAACCTTTCAGCCTCAAGAGGGTGTTGAGGCAGCTCCAACCTTTCATTTGATGTGACTAATTCTAATTTGATTTTGATGAACAATGCTTTATTTTAAAATTGTTGGGCAATATTAATTTCAAACTACGCCGACTCCATGCGATGGGCACTACTCCGGGTTGCCAATACTCGTCCAACGACCATCTCGCCCTTTGCCGACGAGATGGTCGATGTTCTTAAAACTAGTGTTAGACGAAAATAAATTCATCTCTCAAATATGCAGACAAGTTGCACGTTATTATGTATACTATAAAAATAGAAAAACATGGTGCAATTGTTCCTCCCGTTGCAATGTGAGGTGCTACTTTTTCAGGGGGAAAATGGTATCCATCACTTGCAACAGAAAAAAAACGTCGACGGCTGAAGATACATCTTTTGCATCGGCCATGAGAAAAGGATGCACAATAGTTGCAAGTACTGGTTAGAAGTATAACATATAAAATAATCTTATTCATTTTTTTAAAACGAATCAGATAGAAAAAACTATCGACCATATTAAGACATGTAAATCCGACTGCATCCGTGAACACTCATAGTAGCTAATGCGATTCTTAGCGAATCAGCTGCGTTTGTGATCCACAAGGACAAGGTTCATTCAGATAAGGAAAAAGAAATATTTCCCTGCTGTTTCCTTCAAGAAGAAGGAAAATGATTCCTTCAAAATGAAGAAAAAGAAATATCCGGCCTCTCCGTTCCGTGCCAGGGTAGATCTGGTAGGCAGGCGGCGCCGGCGCCGGCGCCGGCGCGATTTCCTCCGCGCCTTTCCGATTCCAATCCCAGTTCAAACCCGATTCCAAACTGAGTTCAAAACCAGCCAAGAACAGATCGCGGGAGATGCGGTATATATACAGATACAAAGATAGATAGAAGAGCGGGGATCTGAGGCAGGGGAACGGAGACAAGGCGAGACCTCTCGGGAGGGAGGAGGTATCGTCGCTAACTTGTAGTCTTGTTCGTTCATGGAGACGCCGGCGCGCAGAGCGAACAGCAGCGGCCTCGGCAAACCCTAGCCTCGAGTAAGTCCACAACTGTCTTTTGATGCGCTTGCAGGTTTTTCATCATCACTCACTTCATAAAGGGAAAAGATGTTTTTTTTTGCCTAAACGATTCACTTAGGCTGCTGTCACTTTGGTAGATTAATCCTCCAATGGGCTCTTGGTAGATTAGATCCCCATATATCTATAATTCGACATAGCACAGGTGAGGCGTAGCATGTAGATTCGGCTTGAGAGGATGTTTCGAGAAAATGTGTCTTCTCAAGGTTGCGTTCATTCTCATAGATCTACTCTCATAACCATGCTTGTTGGTTGCAGATGGATTGGTTGCTCCCGTGGATGAACTTCAGGGCTAGCACTCACCCTGTCATCGAGTTGATGGTGACTGATTCCAAGATGGAGAAGCATCAGGCTATTCAATCCGGAACTTCCTCAGGTATGGCAGCAAAAAAATTCTGATATGGAATTGCAATCTTAATTTCCAGGAATACCCTACCACACATTCATATGACTAAGGTATTGATGATCTGATGCAGGACATCTGGCGCCATATACATTCTTTAATGCCCATGGATGAGGCTGCTACGTGCTGCTTGTGTTTCTATGCCTTTTTAAGTTTCTGGAGATGTTATCCTAAACTCACTTTGAGTTGGCAAATGCTTTGTTCGAAGGCAAAAGTAGGAAGTTAAGGCGCAGAAATCAACAGCATTCTAAGAACATCACACAGGCATTGGCTTGAAAATATTGAGGCTTAATTTACGTGATCAAGACAGTTCTTTTCCTTATATCAAACAGTTGGCTTCAAGTTGCTGTTACACCAGGGATTGAAGAGCTGACACTTGAGCTATATGAAAAGTACAAGTTCCCATGCCTCAATTTTATCTATTGGGGTTAGAAACTCACTTCGGTCTCTTTCAACTGACTCTTGTGTCTTCCACCCACCACCTGAACTTGGCCCTTGAGAAGCCTAACAGACTGATACTGAGGTCTGTGCATATCACAGGGGATGAATTGGAGGGCTTCTTTCCCACTCCCTGCTTTGGAGCATTTGGACCTCTATAATTGCAAGAAAATAATTATCCTGAAGGTACCTTCTGTGCTGCAGCAGCTTAGCTACCTGAGAGTTTTTGTATGTAATCTGCGAGTTATAGAGAATAAAGCACAAGTCTCTCCATTTTTACCCTTTTTGGAAAAGTTTCAAAACTCCGTTGGAGAAGCATCGCAACGATGAAGATCCTGATCTTGCGCATGCGAACGTCGTCTATTATGCCGTGCTAAGCTTCCATCCATTATGCCAAATCTTGAGACTCTTGAGTTAGGTTCTAGCTCTGAGGTAAGCTGTACAGTAGCCACACAACAGTAGCGATACCTTTCTGTGCTGGTGTATAATTAATCTAAACATGACAAATTGTTGTGCAGGTTGATACACCAATGCTGCCCACCAAATTCCTTAATCTCAAGCACCTGACCATTCAGATTAGTGTGGCGACCTTTCCCCGTCCTACGATTATTTTTCTCTGGCTTCTTCTTGGATGCATGTCCTTCCTTGGAGACTTGGGGCTAGATGTAAGGCGCTGTCCATCTTATCCTGCAAAATAAGATCACTGGTCACCCATTTGGGTGTGTCCTTATTCAATTTCCTTGCTTTGTCTTCAGGTATCTCAGGATATATGGAGCATGAGTTCGATTTTTACAGGTTCTTCACATTTGAGGCAGCTGCCTGAATGCTGCCACGACCACCTTAAGAGTGTTGAGATCATAGGATTCAGCTCTGCGAAGAGCTTGGTTGAGCTAACATGTTATATTGTCAAGAGCACAGTCTCACTCGAGCGACTTACATTGGACACCCTTCGTGGTGATGGTAGGGTGTTCTGGAGAAAATGATAGTGATTACTGCTGCTCCATTAGTCAGGCTTTTCTCAAGGAAGCATCTAGAGGGGTTTGCGGCTATAAGAAAGTACACGAGGATAAAGTCCCGCCTACAGCTAAGCTGACTGTTCTCGAACCTTGCCCACGGTGTCATACCTCTACCGTGGATGAGATTGAGGGCTGAGTTGTCATAAGTTATCTTAATATAATTGTGCCATGCAATAATTCTACTCCCTCCGTCTTTAAATATATGTCGTTTAGGACAAGCCATTTAGTTCAAAAATGAACTAATTTGCTTGTCGTAAACGACATATATTCGAGAACACAGGGAGTATTTTTTAGGAGTATTTTTTATCTTGTTATATAAACTTGCTTTGAGAATTGGACAAGTTATCTTAAAATGCAGCAATGTATGGTCACTTTAGTTCTTATAGATAACTGTTTCGTTTCTTGAAGCCTCGGAGTCCTCCGTTTTGTTTACTGGTTCTATCGTGTTTCACCTTTGGCTTTTGTTTTACTGGTTCTATCGTGTTTCAACTTTGGCTACCATACAAGATGGTGTCGTTTCTGCAGTGAACTTTTTTTTTTATTGTGTTGTTGGCTACCTCGTACCGGATTCATTCATTTTGACTAATGTGCTGGTTTCGTAACGCCGGTGAGTTTTTGTACTAAAGAAGAGGAAGATAATTTTGTATAAATAGATAGAAGAGATAGTCAGTCTACTCGCGAGGAACAGTCAAGGAAGGCTAGGTAGCAGTGTCCCAGCATTTCCCATGCATTAGCAATTCTCCCGCGATTTAGGGTAACCTACTGAAATGAGCACTGGTGCCTTGTTGGATGGGTTGCATTCCTGTACGGCTGTACCTTAGAGCAAAGGCTTAGGCCAGTCTCAGTGGGCTTAGAGCAAAGGCTCAGGCCAGTCTCAGTGAGGGTTCATTAACACACTATATCTAAGAGAAGTTTGAAACTATGATGAAACCCCTCCCTCATGCAAAATTTTATCTCGTGTTGTTTCCAAGACACATGCAAGACACACTGTCTAGAGTACCTGTGTAGAGAGAGTTTCATGAGGAGAAACTCATTTCACATCTCTCTTCTTATACACTGTCACATCATCAAAAATGCTGACATGGCAGCATATTAATGCTCATAAAACTCCCACTGAGACTGGCCTTATGAGCGCGCCCGCTTGCCGGCGAGATGAAGTCCACCGTGGATGGCATTTAATACGACACAGTGCTTGGAAAGCGACGTGCGGCCAATGAATGGAGAAACGCAGCAGCACAGTGCGTTCCCCGCCCGCTTTTAGCCGGCGTACGCCGAGGTCGCTCGCTCCGCTCTCTCTCATGCTTTCTCTCTCCTCTATGTAACATCTAGCTAACTCCACGCCGATCATAATACTTGCTCTTAGAGCGCGGCATAGCTCTCTTCTCTGCAATTGAGCATCGAATTCTCCTCATTACGTGGTCCTGAGTAATAAGGCCATCATGGCAATTAGATTCGGCCACTATGGTTTTGTTTACGATCTATAAATAAGAGAACAGGACAATCAAAAGCTGCATCTTGCAGCACCAAATCGCAGCATGTGTTGTTGAGTCAGGCGAGTAGAGAGCTTGATAAGCACCACCCTTGGTGCGGCCTTCACAGGAGGCCGGTGCAGAAGCGGGGGCTCGAACCCCCGCCCGGCAGCATCCCACCCTTGGGAGCAAGCCACTGGGCACTATTTTTGTATTCATAAATATAAATATAGAGGAATGATGAGAGGATAAATTGAGTTGCGGTTGTACCTACAAAATAAGAATTTTGACTACCGAAGCAATAACTTTTTCAATGCTAAAAAGACGAGACAATTGCGATTCAATTCCTAGGCAACCAAACTCCTGTCCACCTCTCCCTAAAATGCTCTTTAGGCCCACCTGCTGCCGCCGGGTTTCAGGAGGAGTAATTGCAAAAGAAATTGCTCATAAAAGACAACTATACTTGAGAACCTGTGGAATATTCTTTCTACTATATGCAAGAAGCATCCAAGCTTTTTATCTGAAGTTATAAAAAAAACTTCATATGCTAGTGTGATCAAGTTTTAGGTTATTTGCAGATACCCCCGTGTCGCGCCCCCGCAGCGCGGTGACTCGGGCGGCGGCCAACCTTAGCACCGCCGCCAGCCCCCCTCCTCCCTCCTCCACCTCGCCGCCGCCGGAGGGGATCGACGGAAGCCCGCGCGAGCCCCAAGGAAGGCGGCGGTGAGGCATTTTACAAAGACAGTAATTGAAAACTTGTATTTCAGAATATGCTGAGCTTTGTAATATCTATACGTTCGATCTGTGGCTTATATTGAGGGTAACTGGTGAACCTTGTTCTGCTTTATGAAAGATCAGCCAAGGGCACCAACCTGCAATTGTTTTCTTATAAGATCTGTGGCATTTGATACATTGTTAAATGGACCATTTTGGTGTTTCCAACCTTTTGTGGATATTTGAGTGTAAATTTTTTTATTGCTGTGGTGTAGTTTCTGACTTAAGCTTTGCATATGCTTGCTTGGAGCTTTGAGCTTGCTTTCCGAGAAAAAAAGTTGTGTTATTTGCTTGATTTGATAGCTTCTTCCTATTGTGTTGCATGCTTCTATTATGCTGTATAGTACACTGTTTGCTTACAGTTAACATATTCATGGTAAAGCCTAGCAAGCCTAGCATTGTTTATTTATTACTCCAAGTTCAAATTTGCTTACACCAAAGAGTTTCTTTAGCTATAACATTGCCACACCAGTACTTGATAGTATCTTTTAAGATTGAGGCATTTACTTCTGCTGAAAATCTTTCAGTTTTCTGTTTTCATGAGGCAGGGAAGTATCTTTATGCAGCCGTCTAAAAGGTGGTTATAGCAGACACTTTTCGAGTTTGATTATCTTCAAAATGATGCAAATACATCTTTATTCTGTGCTCTTGTGAATGGCTGTTTATGAGCAGGCTTTGCAGACTGTAAGTTGTAATTTCCTTTGTTATTATAAGTTGGTCATTTATCTCCTGTTTGTATACCAGGGACAAATGTCAGTTGGACTTGGACAAAGCCATTCACAAATGCATGAGGATCTTGAAAATAAGGGTATTTCATTTTCTTACGATATTGTGGTGTACTGTATCCATCAGACCATCAAACCACTTTATAACATTATGGGCTGGGTGTAAAACCATGATTAATTTCTCTCTTCGCCATAGTCTCCATCCATTCAAGCTAGTATTGCTTTGGCAAGATACGAGGTGCAAGCCTGCTAGATATGATAACATGTTAAAAATAAATATGGAGGGTAACTGGTGAACACAATACTTGGACCAGCCATGGGCTTTACTAGCCTGCTATTATGTTTTTTGTATGTTGAATACTTAAAAGCTGTGGTTATGTGTTTCTGTGTTTTACCAGCTTGGATGGAAATTTTGTTGGGCAGGTATGTTGCTTTCTGTTGCACACGAGCGTGTTATTTATTGGTTTGATAACAGTGATTGTTATGCTTGCATTTCCAGCTGTTCATGCCCAGGATTTCCAGTGGTGTAGATATGTAACTAGCGAGCCCTGGTATGTAAGGATCAGGAAATGACTGGATGCATATTTGCCATTGTGCTCCAGGTTTTTGTAAGCTCTTTGCGAGTGGAGACCTATTGGCTGGGTGGAAAACAGTGAGCACCGTCCCACCAGTAGCAATCAAATTGTGCTTTGTGGATGTTACCTAGAACATTTTAGCACTGGCCTAAAAGAAACAAATCTTCCTTTAGATATGTTGCTAAGTAGATCCAGTTTCTTGTTTTTAAAATATTTATGAAAATTGAGGGTTCCTTGCAGTTGCTTATGCAGAATGTGGCATCTGCTGGCAATCTGTTTTATTCTGCAATACATTGCTTTCTGTTGGAAAAGTTTAGTATGTTACGGTATTCGCTGGACATCTCCACCATTTGTTTTAGTTTCTTATCTGTGTAGTAACTTCAATTAGCAAAGCAATGTCCTGTGTTATCCGTGTTAACATATTGTACTAATTTCAGACCTGCCACCACATCCAGAAATAGGGATGACATCATCTTCGCCTACAATGAATGAGGTATATTTGTTACCAAAATATCATTACTATGAAGTATGAACTGAATAGTAGCTGAATTGAAATCAGGACTTGGTCTTGTCTGTATTCCGTAAGTCATGTAGGGAAAAATTGCCTGTCAATTGGCTTATGAAGGAAGTAGGTCGGTTCTCTGCGAGGTGGAAACCCTTTAATCTGTTGAATATACAGCACATTTGTCTAGTAATGTCTTTTACTTGAGATGCGGTAGAACCAAATAACCTTGGAGTGATTCCTGGTGATGAGGGTAAAGCCACTGTGGAGATGGAGGCTGGTCACGGTTGATGTCAAGGATGCTGGTGGGGATTGGTGATGAAGATGCCTGTCTCTGCTGGGTAGTAAGTATGCAATTGTAGTTCTTTAGTGTATTGTAGCTCGTATTTAGTCTTTGTCTTTGAGAACATTCTTATTTTATTAACCTAAAGATCACATTAACTAGGGTATGCCGTGTGTTTCACAGGTTGCTAGCTGAATGTTTGGTACGGCTCGCGTTGGTGGATCGGATCGGAGCCCCGTGCCGACACTCCCGCCTCGCGAGTGCGGCCATGCACGCAACGGCCCTTTGTATTTTTCTGTGCAACGAGTCATTCTCGCTTCCGTCTGCCGTCTCTGTACGCTGTGACGCATCGCTGTACTGTACGCCGTGACGCGTTGACGTTTTTCTCCCGTACGGCCGGCTGTACCACCACTACCCGACACCCGAGTGTCATGCAGAGCAGTGGCAGAGTTGTTGCACGTAGGACTGTTCGCCTTGAATCAAAATATTAGGAACTGACGGCCGTGCATATTTCTGTTTTTTTGACAGCAATCCATTTCAGTGAAAGAGAAAATTGAACGGAAATTGTTTTATCTTTAGTTTTTTTACATGAATCCTAGCTTAATAACTTAAACAATCTCCTTCCAAACCACAACTCTGCTGTTTACTCTTTGGTTAAAAAGGGAAATCAGGACTCCTCCAATTTCCTCCTCTCCTCTCCGTTCCGTGCCAGCAGGGTAGATCTGGTAGGCAGGCGCCGAGGCGGAGGCTCTTCTCCTCTCCGTTCCGTGGAATTGACCCGTAAGGACCCACCAAATCAAATGGGCTGAAATGTGCCAGGAATGAGGCCGGCCGGGCCCATGGGAAAGAGGGGACACGACTCGAATCTGCCTCCTCTCTTCTTCTTATCTGCCGCATGAAAAACAAAATCCAATCGAACTCGAACAGGTGAAACTCGATTTGGGGGAAGAGCAGAGGAGAGGGAGACACACACGAATCGAATCGCAGTTTTTGGAGTTGGAGAGGGATCGGCGGCGGCGGCAGCCATGGAGGATCTGAGCGTGGAGGAGCTCGCCTCCAACCTCTCCACCTACAAGGACCAGCTCCGCGAGGTCTCCTCTCCCCCTTCCCTCCATCTCGCCTGGCCCCTTCCGTCCTGGGATTATCCCTTTCCCTTTGCGCCTGAGGTTTCTTCTGTGCTGCGTTCTAGCGGGTGATTGTTTTGCGAGAGAGGATTCTGTCGGGCTGCCTGTTCGCTGATTACGGCTGGGCGTTGCCCGTGGGGCTTGTTCTAGGGTTTATTGATCGATCAGTTAGATTAGTCGATTTAAGTTTCAATTGGTTGTCAAGGTTGCTCGTCTAAGATTAGGTTGGCGAAATCTAGTTTTAGTTTTTTTTTTCTTTATCGATTTGTAGGAGCTTAGCCTTATCTCTACATTCTAGAGCCGGTGCATATATTCTAATTCTAATGCACATCTGTTCAGCTTAGGGGATTTATTCATTTGGGTAGTAATTCCATTGTGTTGATGTTGTCCAATTTGTGCTATGCACATAAAGGAAAAGAGGTTATTTACTTGTCACAATCTGACTTGTCCAAAATAAGGACGTTTTAGTTGCCATGATCATCTCAAATGTGTGGGTGGTGATTTTGCTTTCTTGTCGATGTGTTATCATGTGGCACAAGTTACAGAGCCAAAGCCATGGCTGGAGTGTTCAGGAAACCTTCAATTCATGCAAGGGCGCCTGTTTTGGGTTCTCTGGATACCAGAACTTCTGGAAGGTGTTCTTGCCTAGTATATAATTTCTGAAATTAGAGCCAAAAACTCTTAGGAAAAGATTTGGTATGTGCTTGTTAAGCTCGGTTAGTGAAAGTTCTTTTAGGTGTTAACTGGCCTTTTATGCATTACATGTGCTTTATTTAGTGAAGATGACATTGTGCTTATGCCTATTAGGCTATTATATAGGTTGTTTTGCATATCAGAGAATGTACTTTGTATACAGATTTCATATGATTGTTTGGTTAGAGACTTCATGGTATGCATTTTAAACTTGAAGTCTTTGTTGCTGCAGTCATCAATGTCTAAAACTAGATAGTGAAGCATTACTCTTTTTTGGAGCCTTTGTCTGACATCTCATTCTTATCTTTCACTCTGGTGATTTTAGTTTGAGAATTGATAGTCTTCAAGCAACTGTGTTGCGCTATAGAATAGCTTTATTGACAGGCTGATCGAACCCCTCACTTCTGTCTGGAAACTGTCAAGATATATGATGTGTGTCACCTATTAACGATGAAGTCTACATTAGTGTATATCCTTATTTTTCCTATTTCTCATTGCAGTTATGCATCCTTGCCTTTACTTTCCTTACTAAATTCATTATCCTGTGAAATATGTCTTGTTATTCATGTACTTATGGAGTGTCTTATGTCCATGTATTGCAGGTTAAGAAGCTTATTAAGGAGAAAAAGATGACCCTGGGATTTCTGAATATCTTGATATGGAGAAAGAGCTTCAGGAGGTGAGTTAATTTTCTTATTGTCTTTTATATATCTTGATGATCTCCCCATGCTGGTATTAGCCACCTACCAAATACTCTTTTCCTGTTGCTTCAATGGCAAGTTAAATTAATGATTTTCACAAAAGGATATTTGATTTCCTCTCTGATTTTGGGGACTGTTGCTACCAATTCCTTTCTCTTCTTTGTTACAAGGAGCCATGCCCGGCAAGGTAGCATGAACAGGCAGCCTGCAACTGAAGATTTATTTTTGGGGAATTTAGTTTTTTGTAGCGTTGAAAGGTGAGAAGGTTGGTTAAAACAATGGTAGGGACAGTTTGAGCAAAACTATTAGTAGTAATGAACAGTATGTATAAACTTCCATGCCTTCCAAGTTGTCCATTACCCTTTATCTTGATTGATTGCAGGTTTGTGTCTCATGCTAGAGTACCTCCTCCTGGTTTTGGGTGTCGATGCTGCTGTTCTAAGTTGGATCTAAAAATGGCTGCATATATTTAATAGTACTGAGATGTTCCTTATGTTTGTGACGCTTACTGTTATTTTGTTGTTGTCTGCAGGTCATTATGTTAACAGAAGAGCTTTTAGCAACTGCAAAGCAAGCTGAGAGTGCCCAGAACATTGCGGGTCTATCACCGCCGAATTATTCGGCTGGAGTGCACTCAGAGGTAGCTTTATTCTTCATTAGATGGCAGCTGCCTTTTCTTAACTGCATATAAAACAGAAGTACATGTGATTTGTTGCATAGATGAGCAGAATGTGCTGGTGATTACATCTGTACTAATTTTGAAATATTATGGCTTGCTATCTTCCTACACTACTGACACATTTAGTCTTGTGGCAGGGACTGGATGACCTTTCACACTCCCACAAGTTTGCGGTCGGGACTAGAGTGCAAGCTGTGTGGAGTGAAGATGGGGAATGGTTAGTATGTTTTTTACCTATCACCTGTTGCATTTGATATTGTCTTCTATGCTTTGTACTTCATTCCGTTACAACGTGTTGATTAGCTGCGTTGCAGGTATAATGCAACAGTCGAAGCTTTGACCCCAAATGGATATTACGTAGCCTATGATGGCTGGGGAAACAGGGAAGAGGTATGCTCCCTTTTCAGAAAGTAACAGTTTTTTCCCCTCTTAAATAAAGGAGGTATATACATACATGAGTATAGAGCAGAAAGCTAGTGAGCTACTCCTCCAGTAGCAGAGAACTGAATGGTTTCTCATGTGATGTCTTGCAAATGGCTGACAGAAGATTATAGCTAATGTATAAGTGAGGTCAGTTATCCTCGTGAACATGTGCCAAATCTAATATCCATCTGTAGGCATTTTGCAGTGTAAAGTTTCTTGTGGCACACCCCCTATATCTTTATCCTACTTGCTGTGTCACATATTTTTCTATTTACTTCTAATTATATATTGCTGTTCCAAATTGTTAATTTCACTGCCTTGTATAGGTGGACCCAGATAATGTGAGGCCGCTTGAGGAAGAAGCGGCTGATGCTTTGCGGCAAGCTGAAAAGGAAGCTGAAGCCACAAAAATGGCAATAAAGAGGAAAATTGAACAAGCAGCAACATCTGATTTTCAGGCGCGTAGCTTGCCTGCCAACTTCGTATCGAACCGAGTGATCCTGAGGATGTTGTAAGTGAATTCACCCTGTTTGTCTTACTGATGTATTTATAACAACAATCAAGTTGAATATAATTGTTCAGAATTGTTCTGGGACATTGCAATTGTTCATACAAATAATGTGCCTTTCAGCTAAGCAAAATCTTGTAGGAGTGTTCTGACTAGCCTTTGTGTTTGCAGAAAGCCGCAAAGCGTAAGAAAATACATGCCTTCAAATCGAAAGCCCGCTTTGAGCAACTTGAATTTGCACAAAACAAGCGGCAGAATGCATGGCAGCAGTTTCAAACAACCAAGGGGAAAGCTAAAAAGGTAGCCTTTTCTGTGCTCCACTCTCTTTTTCATTTGCCACTTGTCCATTAAGTTAGAAGTCTGTATATCAAGGTACCAGCCTATCCCCCAAGCTTTTATACGTTGTATCATTGAGCGAAAACATCCCCAGCAGTGTAGCGATAATAGTTGAGACTTCTCATCATCATGTAACAGAATCAGCTGAATTTGGGTGGTTTGTTTTTCAGGTGGGGTTCTTCTCTGGTCGCAAAAAGGAGAGCATCTTCAAGTCACCAGATGACCACAGAGGTAAGGTGGGTGTTACTGGGAGCGGCAAAGGCTTGACTGATTTCCAGAGGAGGGAGAAGCATCTGCACCTCAAGGGCGGGTCTGCGGACGCATCAGATGACGAGGAATAGAGCCTTTCTGTGCGTCACTTAATTTGTAAGCTCGGGAGTGTGTCACCTAACATTTCCATGCCCGGGGCCCCTTAGCGGGTGCCTGTTTCTGTATGTTCAACTTGTCGAATAGAAATCTCACAGATATGTCAATCAATGATTTTGTGTTTGTGGCGCCGTTCTGGTGTTCCCCAGCTCTGTTAACGAAATATGTTCACTGGCGTTGTGGTGTCCTGTTGTGTAGCTCGACGTGGTACAAGCAATCCTTGGCTCTCAGCTGTTGGTCAGCTGCAAGTTGCACTAGATTGTTGTAGCTCTCCTGGGAAATTTTGTATCGGTTTTTCCTCTCATTTGCTGTCACAAGACACAACAGAAGTACCTGTCCCGATCTTGTCCAACCGGACAAAAATGCTTAGCTATTTTCACAAACTGGAGTTAATTCAATCGCTACTTCATAGCTCTGACTAGGTCCAGGCCTTTGCTTGCTTCAACAGAGACTTGAATCTGAGACCCACTTATTCAGACAGGCCAAAAGTTGCAGTGAAAAAAATAACTCAGAGATCAATTGAAGTAAAAAAGACCTTTCTAATCTGACATCTCTTGGAGTTTTATGGAAATGAAGAAGAGTAACTGAAAAGGGAAATAACTTTCTTTCGACATCAGGCTGCTCCAACATCATACTAATCTGCCGAGGATTTACTTTTTTACTCAGAAGCTGACTATTCTTTCATGCAAACAAATCCAGTTGGGCCTCTGTCCCTTGCAAAATAACCTTGACGAACCAGGTGGAAGCTACTCACTAGTCTATGAGCTCTTTAAAATAGATGAGATACCGAGGATTGATTTATGGGCAAGCTCTAGAGCTTCATCAGGAGCACTCCAATCTATCAGACAGTTGTTAAGTGATAACAGAGTTTCATTTAAAATAGAACCAAAGGCATCTATTTCATGTCCTGTTACTTCAGTGAAAAAAGCAGACTAGTCTCAGCAACCCTTCCAGGTGGTAAACAGGGGACCCTAGCAATCAGTATCTACAAACAAGCTGCTGAGCTCTAGGCTAAGTCTCTTCCAGGTGGTAAACAGGGGACCCTAGCAATCAGTATCTACAAACAAGCTGCTGAGCTCTAGGCTAAGTCTCCAGCTACAAGGTTCAAGAAATTTCAGCAGCAGCACACATAAAAGATGGCTTCGTTTACTACATATGGAAGATAATTTTATTGGCTCAGCATAAATAAATACACTGGACCAAAGAAACAAACTTCACAGTACATAGTTGCTCGCTAGAGCGGCCACAAGAAGAGAAGGCTTCTGTAAGATAATTACCATTCTGGAAACACAAAAAGGAAGCATTTGAAGCATATAACGCCAACACCAAAAATCTCTACTGTTCAACAGGACAACCTCAGTCATTGACACAACTAGAATACGCAAAGATGCATTGCATATATACATTGAAGTCTCAGCATACTTGCAGTATTAACCAAAAGCATGGAATGGACTACATCCATGCACATGCATGTGTGATACATTCCATTACATGAATGTCTTCAGTTAGACCAAAAGCATAAGGAGCACATCTGAGCAGAGACACAACATTTCACTGAAGTTCATTGCTAGCTGCTCCATGGTTTGAGCATACACTTTCAGTGCTTATTTGTGAGCGTCAGCGACTCTGTGAAATTAGGGACATACAGAGCAATTATGTCCGCACAAATCTTATTTTCAAAAGTGGCAACAACACTCACTTCCTTACGGTCCATGTCGTATGCTATTAGTCGGTTCAAGGACTGAAGAAAGAAAACCACATTGCAATGTTGATGGATGGCAACCACGTCGCAGTCCAATCTGGTTCCCGTGCAACTCCTTTTTCCAAATAGCTCGAGAAAGCTCACAGTGTCCTTCAACACCCATTCACGCGCATCATAACCATGAAGGACCCAGATGTACATTTTGTGGCACTGTTTAGGGTCAAGAGCATCAAAATCTTGATTGATGTAATGCAGGCGCCCTTGAGATTGACCAATATAACCAGGGAAGTCTGTTTCTCAAGCCTTATTAAGTCTGTTTCTCTGAATTCTAGGATCTAGAAGACAGTTTGCGACCTGGATGGCTACTATTATTTCCCCGGGGATGTCAATAAGTCAATTAAACAGTAATTAATTTTGTACTAGCATACAAATCTTGTTATTCCCAGGTTGCTATATTGCAGAATTTTATTGACTAATGCGATGAAGACAAGTCAGAAGCTCTTCTAGAAAATCCGCGAAAACCGAAACCTTGCTAATGGAAAAGAAGTGCGTTGTTCCTGAGTGAACCTAATCTGTAACATGATCCATTTGAAAGGCTGAGGGGTTGGAGGGTCAGTTCCATAGGCTTTGGGGACCATTATGTGTTGCAGGAAAAATGCACCAACATCACACATGCAACGCTGCAGTATAATAGCTTTGGCTTAGTAGTTGAAAGCAAGTATACTCCTTTTTTGGTGAAGCATATAGTGACTTCATTTTTTGAGGCCGTTAGTAGTAGAAAATGAAGCTGGCGTACTGAAGCCCGAAAAGAGGACGGACGATACAAGTGTCGCGTAACTGCCGTGACCGTTTATATTGAACCAAACGCGCTGCTTGCAGTTGAAAACATGGGTCTGAACAGACTCTGAACATGTATCGTTCTGGATTTGGAAGGTGACTCTTGAACATGAAGCCACCAAACTTGAGTAAATTTCGCTGGAGCTCCATTAACTTTATTCCGCGTCCTATCTAGTCCGTTAACTAAAAAACTGGTCATCTGGATCCACAAACTATTAAACCGTTCCATCCAGTATATTTAAAAAAAAAGAAAAAGTCTAATTACTCACTTCAAGTATAAGCAAAGTCCGGATAACCCCTAAAGTATGTTTTGGTTCAATTTACCCCTAAACTATGACATATGTCATTTGGTTCAACTTACCCCTTAATACAATTTGTCTTTTTTGTTTTTCCGTGTATAAGTGGAATTTTGAATTCGAATTTGTGAGATGATAATAAACACCATAACACATATTGAAAAAATATGTCATGAAATTTTTGTCATTATTTTCATATGGTAGGATATTTTATAATAAATTAATCATCGAGATAAAAAATTATATGAAAAATAATGACAAAAAATTATAATATATTTTTTTGACATACATTGTTGTGTCAACTACCATCCTGTAAATTTTAAACTCAAGATTTCACCTATGTATAGAGAAATAAAAAAGATAATCGTACTACGGGGTAATTTGGACCAAATGTTATAGTTTATGGGGGTAAACTGAACCAAAACATGCTTTAAGGGGTTGGGAGTAATTTAGACTTTTTCAAAAAAACTCTCATATGTCGGTTCTTCTCCACTCGACGCTCTCTCCGGTCTCTCCTCCCTCCCTCACATGTCTAACTTCTAGCAGGTGATCCATCTCTGGTGGCGGAGTCCATCTCTGTGACACCAGAGCGTTGTCTTCTGTAGTCGTCGTCAGCATAAATTACTTTTGGCCTTATGAATAACTAACTTCTGGAAAAGGCCTGAACATTATTGGCAGTCATGCATACATTATTCACATACGATTTGGCGTTTTGTGACATAGGCCAATGTGATCTTTAGATTCCTACAGTGGAATCTTGACATGATGTATGTAAACTGATATCACTGACAAAAGAGTTAAATACATCAGGGTACATAAAACTTGTCTCGAGATGCTAATTAGGTCCACGAACTTGAAAAAATGCACATATGACACCTGAAACTTGTTAAATTGTGTCACTTAGGTCCATACCCATTCATTATATGCAAAAGACACCTCGAATTTTAATCTTCTTCTACATCTAGGTCCTTCTCGTCTCTCTCTCATCTCTTTCTTTCTCAGCCGGCCCTCCCCTCCCTGCCGGCCTCTCCTCCACCTCCTCCAGTGCTACACGCTCCTCTTCCCTCCAGCGCTGCCCACTCCTCTTCTCCCCTCCAGCTCGCGCGCGGCTGGAGCTTGAATCGAAGGCCGGCGCGCCCTCTCTTCCTCCCCGCGCCCTTCTTCTCCCTTGCTCGGGCCATGGGCGGAGCTCGCGAGGCGCAGGGAGATCCGGCACGACACTCTGGGTGACGGCGACGGCCAGGGATCTCACGTGGCGGCCATGGCGCGTGAGGATCAAGCTCGTCCGACCTTGACCACTCCGGCCGGGATCGAGCTCGCGCGTGCTGCCACTGCGTCCCCCGCCGCTATGTCCCCCTCCTCAAGCTCTCCAATGGCTCGCCCCTCCCCTGCTCTTTGCCGAAGCTCGCCAGGCACGATGAAGGAGCATGCCTGCTCGCGCCGGAGAGGGAGAGAGACCGCCTGCGTGTCGGCTGGCGGGGTCAGCCTCTTCTCCAACTCTTCTCGAGGAGCTTGCGACTCTCTCTTCGGCGGCCCTCTATTTGTCCAGGGGATTGGGCGTGAAGACTGGTGGCGGACGAGGCTGCTAGTAGCGCTGGCGGCATGGCCATCGCGCTCGTCGAGCGGCGGCCACAGGTGGCTCGACGGGCGGCGCTGAGAAAGAAAGAGAGGAGAGGGAGACGAGAAGGAACTAGATGTATAAGAAGATTAAAATTTGAGATGTGTTTTGCATATATTGAAGGGGTATGGACCTAAGTGACACAACTTACAAGTTTCGGGTGTCAGATTTGCATTTTCAACTTCATAGACCTAAGTGGCATCTCGGGATACTTGATGTATTTAACTCATGACAAAATTACATTGACCAGTACTTTGTCTTTGCTTAATTTACAAGCTCGATCATTGGCTTTCAATACCGATGTGCATCAAACCATTTCAGAACGATAACTACGGATTCAATGTTTCATATGCTACTGCGATTCAAATGGGCTGCCGACGACACATGTCCTCCTCGGAACAAATGGGCTGCATCCTCGGTTGGACCATCTCTTTATTGGACGGGCTTCGACGCACGCAGCTTTCAACAATTGGGCTTCGTCTCCGACTGGCGCCATCATCGCTCTTAGATTTTTTTTAGACCAATCATCGCTCTTAGATTTAGGCAGCAGGGAAACGACCAGCAAATGTCATCTTTGGAAGATCCGGGCGTCATAATTCCCACGTGACTATATCTGAGGTCCCAAAACCAAGGTGGTGGGCAAAGTTTTTGGCAGTTTGCTTGCCAGTCGCTTGTGTTTGTTGTGCTGCAGCTGCAGCTGCAGGAGCTGCATCTCATTCTCGTCTTATCAACCGACCCCCTGTCCACTTGCATTGTAGCTCCTCTCAAGCCTACTTCATTCAGTCTGTTTCTCTGAATTCTAGGATCTAGAAGACACTAACTTGCGACCTGAATGGTATGGCTACTATTCTTTCCCCAGGGATGTCAAACAAAAAGCCAGCAAATTTTATATTAGGCCGTGTTTAGTTTGCAAAAAATGTGAAATTTTTTTGGATTGGATTGCATGCACAGAGAGGAGAAATGAATTGACACGGTTCTCTAGATGGAAACTTTTTGGATTTCGGGTAGAACTAAACACGGCCTTAGTAGCCAAATCTTGTTATTCCTGGGTTTCTGGATTGCAGAATTCACTGACCAAGTCAGAAGCTCTTCCAAAACGTCGGCGAAAATTGAAATCTTGCTAATCGAAAAGAAGTTCGTTGTTCCTGAGTGAACTTAATTTGTCACGTGATCCATCTAAAAATCTTGAGGGGACCGTGATGTGTTGCAGGAAAGAGAGATATATGTACCATTTGCACCAGCTTCACATGCAACACTGCAGTAAAATAGTTTTGGCTCAGCAATCAGCATGTATAACTACTTCATTTTTTGAGGCAGTTGGAGACTAGAGTTGATGACTAGTACAATACAAAATGAAGGTGGCCTACTGAAGCCGGAAAAGAGGACGGACGATATATGATACAAGCCGTGACCGTGTATATTGACCAGACGCTTCTTGCAGTTGAAAACATTGGTTTAAACAAACTCTGAACATGTATCATGCTGGACTGGGAGATGACTTGAACATGAAGGCATCAAACTTTTCATCACTTGGAACTAAAGAAGGACCAGCTGCTGCCAACACGGTTATGTTGTTGTTGTTGCAACCGTCGCCGACAAAGAAACCAGCGTCTGAAACAGCTGCATCTCGTCTGAATTGCTTCTGAGCTGAGCTGGTGATTTCAATGTCGCCAGGCCAGTTTGTCCTGTCCACTCAATAAACTTCAAAATGGAGATTTGAATGTGACTTTGTACCATTATTCCACCGGGCATGTCATGCTGTTTACCTATACTGGTATAACATCCATTTTTGTTTTCTTCTGGTTTGGGAGCTGCATCTCCATTTTGTATTCTTGACACGGCCAAGCCTCTGCTCTCTCAAGTCTCCAGTGTGTTTCGCTGACCTCTAGATGACAGTAACTTGCAACCAATCTGCTCCTCTGTTTTTCTTTCGTGGTCAAACAAGGAAACAACTTGGAGTTTCTAGTAGTAACCAGACCCTTGAAATTACTGATGATGATCACTATGAGTAGCAACGTCGTCTGTCAGTAAATTTCTACACGTGCCGCACGGTCGCCGTGGTGAAACTGAAACCAGCAGGTGACGCTGCGAACGGAAAAAACAAAGTGTGTTGCTGTCTAAATTTGTCACATGATCCCCGTGAAAGCCTGATGAGGAGTTGGACGGTCAATTCCAGAGGCCATGGGGATCAGTTGCTTGTGTTCCAGGAAAAAAGGGGGGGAAAGCTAAGATTTGCGCCAGCATGGCCTGCATATTGAAACTTCACACTCACGCACACGTTTCTAAAGGAAACTTTTGTTTACAGTTCTCTGACTTGATGCCTCTGAGATCAAATGCCAGTTGACTACCGCGAATTGCGATACCAGGCAATAGCATGTGGTAGGTCGATAATAACATAAAATTCCTTGGCATGGAGAGATGCATACAAGTGGTGGAACTTGAAGAGGTCAAGGTGAAGTGAGCTAATTAAGGCCGGTCTCAGTGAGGAGTGTCATCAGGAATAAGGAAGCGTTCGAGGAGCTAGACAAAATGCGAAGAAGATTCCTCTGGGCCGGCGACAAAGCACTGACAGGGGCGCGAATGCAAAGTGAACTGTACGAAAAGCTGCTTGCCTAAACAGAACGGGGGGCTAGGCGTGCCCAATCTGGAAAAATTCGCAAGAGTTCTACGTATTCGGTGGCTATGGCATGAATGGAAATCGCCGGAAAAGGCATGGGTGGGCACGGAAGTGTCTTGCGACGAGGCGGATCGACAATTATTCGCGGCCTGCACAACGATCACGTTAGGCAACGGTAAAACCGCAAGATTCTGGACTTCGGCTTGGCTGCAAGGTTGCAGGCCTAATTAAGGACATCGCCCCATCGCTATACGTCATCGCTAGGCACAAAAGATGTCGGTCGCTGAAGCCGTTTCAGCCAATGGGTGGGTCCGGGACATTAACATCTCGGGCGGGATCACAGAAGGACAACTTCATGAGTATGTAAAATTATGGTGACATGTCAACGAGGTCCAACTGCAGCCTGAGATAGAGGACAACATCACTTGGAAGCTTACGGTAAACGGCATCTACACGGCCGCATCCGCATACAAGGCGCAATTCATCGGCTCAGTATCCAGGCCCCAAAACACCAAGCTATGGCGCGCTTGGGCACCAGCGAAATGCAAATTCTTCGCTTGGCTCGTCACACAGAATAGAGTGTGGACTGCTGACCGGCTAGCCAAACGTGGATGGCCACACACGGCCACATGCCAATTGTGCAGGAGCGCGGCAGAGACGACCCACCATCTCCTGGTGGAGTGCAGGTTCACCGGAAGGGTTTGGAGCGCGATAGCAACTTGGCTTGCCCAACCCGACCTCCAGCCGACATTATGGATGCCCTCGCAATCCGTACAAGAGTGGTGGACGACGACCACTGTAATCCAGTCGATGCCGAAAAAAGCTGTCCGAAGTCTAACGCTTCTAATTATCTGGAAAATTTGGAATGAAAGAAACGCGAGAGTTTTCAACAGAAGAGAGTGCTCTGCTATTGCAGTCATCGCTAAGATCAAATCGGAAGCATCGGCGTGGGCCACTGCGGGGGCCAAGGGCCTAGCGCTTCTTATAGCGCGAGAGTAGACTGTTTGTCCACCGGCTAGCCGGTTGTAATTATTAAAACTCTTCTCTTTCAATGAAATTAGCACAATCTCGTGCTGGTTCGTTCGAAAAAAAATAAGCATTAAATATCATGTCACATCAACAATTTTGCTGACATGGCAGTGTTATTTATGAGGGGAGTGTCATAGGATGAGAGAGGATGTCATGGTGATGACACTCCTCGGCACAGTTCTCAAAATTTCCAGTCTTGGCAACCGTGCGATGACACTCTCTACTGAAACTGGCCTAAGAATCAATATAATCCTTGTCAGCATTTCATTGTTATTGCTTATATTTGCAGCCATTAGTATCAAAGTAAATTAGTGACTGTCTCTTCATGCAAATGCTGCAAGAAATCTAGAATTAGCGCGCACAATGCGTGCTTCCACAAGCTGGCTATTACCTAACGTGGCCCTTTTTCTAATGAGGCAAGGCTATTACCTACCCTTGAGATGTGACCCTCTTAATAACCTGGAAAATCATGTCGAAACCTTCCCTTTAATTTCCCTATCGACTTACGCCACCAGTGCCCCCTTTTTGCGGGTAACTGAATTTTCGCTTTCGCTTCTGAGATTGGTGGCGACAGTTGAATTTCATTCAGATTGCAATGTTCCTATTTCATTCAGTGTTGTACTGCACATATCTCATCTTGCTTCTAGAGCTTGTACTACTAACCTTCTGTGCTTGCCTTGGATGATAAGCCAAACAAATTAAAGTCTTGCATGCATGTTCTCTGAAAGAGTCATGATCCTGCTATTGGTTTGGTGGATGGATAGATATCATGTGTGCATGCGTTTGCAGAGTTGACACGAAGAGAAACTAGCTTGTTGAACAAAATGCTTGTGTTCCTTTCGCCTTTACAACATGTAGTTTCAATCCCTGCCAAATCTCATCACGATCTTCGTTCACTACATAGAAAAGGGAGGTGTTGATATATAGACCCGGCATCGGGTAATAAAGCCGTAAATAAAGGTGAGAGTGAAAGTGAATTTCCAGCTTTACCAGAAATGCAAATGATGGAGAGAGATGGCTTTTAGTAATATCACTTATGTACAAAGGCACAACCTGTGAAATAAAGGAGCTACTTTTAGTTTCCTTTAATAATTTGGATTACAAGTTTACTTTGGTATTGGTAAATTTGTCAGATGATGATGGTAGTTGGCTGGTCATCGCCATGAACTGTTGCATGAGCTCACGGTGAACAAACTACGAAGATGTGAGCAAAAGTCCGGGGTCATTGATCGATAAGCTTCAGTTTGATGACGTGGAGGCAGTTTGCTTCTCTTTCATATGATTACAGGTGCAGCTATCGATCATTCATTACGTTGTTGCAAGGCTTATTAGGTACGTAACAAGCTGCTGCTGGTGCTGAAACCAGGGACTTTGGCGACCACCAAACTAGCTAGAGATATATTTGGATGTCAACTCAGTCCATAATGTGTCTTAAGGAACAAAGTGTCGTTCTTCCATGACGAAGTTGCGTTATTATTGAGTTTTTTTCCCCTTCAACTGGTGTTTATTGTGTGCACAGAGAAACATCCTCATGAACTGTAATAAGATGCAGGAGAAAGAGGAATTGAATCTCTTGTGTGTTTTATGTGCCATAGATACGTACAGTTAATTGTACTGAACCTGTCATGTATGCAGTGTGTTATTTTTTCAACAGGATTGAGTTGATGGCTTGAATTAAAGCGCATGCATGCAGCAGCTTCCTCCTATCATGCAAATTAAGCATCATCATCCGTTGAATAGGTGTCTGATCTCTACGCCATCTCTGTCGTCTAGTCGGCTCAGTCAGTCGCCTTCATTCCGTCCTCGTCACGAACAAGAACGAACACACGACACGAGCCGGATCGCCGGCCGTTTCCTGGTTGATTCGCAAGGTGCTAGCAGATTGAAACGGATGGACACTGAAACGGAAGGCCGGGTTTCACTTTCGCATATCATATCATGTATATGCATGCACGACTAATTTGGCGCGCGCGCGGTCCATGTGGCGGCCGGATTATTCCAGCAACGTAGGACCTCAGCTCGATTGGAACTGACCTTAGCTGATCTGAACTCGTCTGGCAAATTAAGAAGTTACGGCTCGATCAGGAGGAAGGAGTTGAGGATTCGGTCACGATAGCTTTCATAACTGACAATAATAGCTCAGCCCTGGAACTGCAGACCAGTACTACATCATGCATTCATGCCTATATATGCAAATGCTCGTTGAGTACATGAATAATAACAGGCTATAGGACATCATCAGCACGTACAACAGATGGCACCTATAGCTTGAATAATCACAGAATCAGTACACATTCAAACAGTCAATTCCATTTTCAATGGAAACTAGCGTAATGACGACAGAGATGATCATGCTGCTACATTGAATCTAATTAATTTGTAGAAGTGTATTGTTAGGTTTATTAAGTTGCATGCATGGATCCATATATAATGCAACAAATTAGAGCGATGAAGATCAATCCGATCTGACCCGTCAACCAGCAAGAGCATATAAAAGTGATCCGTCCATCACTTTATCGATCAGCAACACTGTCAATCAGTCACTACAAATTAAGCTTTTACTAGCTTGCTATCATGAAAGCTCCCGATAGATATAGATTGTTAACTTTTCCTGATCAAACTGACATCCACAACCACTTCGGGAGTATTCATATTCATAATTTCATACTAGCGAGGTAGCTGTCTAATAACCTAGCTCTACTCCTTCTCGATAGACTATGCACTATATATATATATATATATATATATATATATATATATATATATATATATATATACACACACATGATCATGTCTGCCGTAAAGGTTGAATCTAACAACAAAACTCTTTTTGTGTTGCGTGTACTCCCTCCATCCCAACATAAAATGAGTTCTTTTTTCGAAAAGGTAAAATGAGTTCTTCTAGTTCTTTCCTAAGTCAACAACTATCGTTCGACTATGTTTATAGAGAAAATTATCAACATTTATGACAACAAATAGGTGTATTATAAAATATAATTCGTGATAGATCTGATCTGATGATACTTAATTGTTTGGTATCATAAGTATTTGTTATTTTATTTGTAAATATGGTTAGATTTAAAATAGTTTGACTTGAAGGAAAAAAAACTAGAATTACTTCCTTTTCTTAGAGGGACGGAGTACCTACCTACCTACTTCCTTCCATATGTCAAAAGGGGTAGTTACATTACATATGCATGTGAACCTGTAAAGCAGAGAGAAATTAAAGCCGCAGCTAGATAGCAAAGGATGATGAGATCAATGCAAAAGCTAGCTGATAGTAATATGTATATATAGCCGATCGATCTGCATGGGCTCGATGTGTAGCAGGTAAACGACGTTGCAGTCACGACTACTACACAATGTCAAACAGTTGAAAGAACATATACACACCGTATATTAGGCGTGACCATTGACGAGACAACGGCCGACCACCTGGCCTGGCCACTTCGCGATCAGCTTGCGATAAAAGTTGATAGCCTCGATCGCTACATATATACACACCGTACGTCTTCTCTCGAACGATCGATCCAATCTCTCTTCTCGTCCCTGCTTTCACACACACCCTCTCGAAAAAGCAGTTGCAGATCGTCTCAAGCCCCTTTCCGTGTGCCATGGAGATGTTCGGCGTCAAAGCCTGCCTGCCAACGTCGCCGGTGGATGATGTGCTGGTCTCCAACCACGTCCTCAAGCAGCACTGCTTGAGAACCAGAGATTCATATCGGACATAAATGACCTTTGGTAACGGGCAGGCCGATCGATCTGCATGGGCTCGATGTGTAGCAGGTAAACGACGTTGCAGTCACGACTACTACACAATGTCAAACAGTTGAAAGAACATATACACACCGTATATTAGGCGTGACCATTGACGAGACAACGGCCGACCACCTGGCCTGGCCACTTCGCGATCAGCTTGCGATAAAAGTTGATAGCCTCGATCGCTACATATATACACACCGTACGTCTTCTCTCGACGATCGATCCAATCTCTCTTCTCGTCCCTGCTTTCACACACACCCTCTCGAAAAAGCAGTTGCAGATCGTCTCAAGCCCCTTCCCGTGTGCCATGGAGATGTTCGGCGTCAAAGCCTGCCTGCCAACGTCGCCGGTGGATGATGTGCTGGTCTCCAACCACGTCCTCAAGCAGCACTGCTTGAGAACCAGAGATTCATATCGGACATAAATGACCTTTGGTAACGGGCATCGCGCCTGTTACCGATGACTGGTATTTGTAACGAGCGAGTGCCAGATACAAATAGTAGAGATTTGTAACCCGCATCTAGTAACAACCGTTACAAATAAGAGTAACCGGTAACCTAAAATGGTAGTTTTTCTGGGCCCACAGAGTGTTCCAGTAATGGACATTGACAAATGCACAATACCTACAAGTTAGATAAATAACAGTCTTTTTTAAAATCTGTTACAAACATTCAGTTTATGTAACGGACGTTAGTAGAAGACCGTTACTGGTATACAACATAAGTAACGGTTGTTTTATGACCCCCGATACAAATATGTGTTACCAATGATGAAAGCATCTCATACCGAGCGCGCCACGTGTCACGTTGACGTCAGCGTCGAGCCCCGCTAATGTCAGCGTTGACTGGTCAAAGGTCAGTCGCCCAGGTGAGTCCCGCTGGGGTCCCTCTGGTTACCTATTTGAGGTTTTCACATAGCGGGCGGTTGCCTTTTTCTTATTACTACCTACTTCACCTTGAATCTGTCATACATTTATCACTACTAGCTATGTGAAAGGGTGCAATTGTACACGTGTAGCTTAACTTGTGGACAGCACGCACAGTTGCATACGTGTACGCATGCACTGTTTGCCTGCATCACACGAATTGCTTGAGGTAGCCTTGAGGACTTACCTCTGGCAGCGATCGATCGGATGTCAAAGTTTGGCTTATCTACCGGTTGCTGCCGCCAGCCTAACGGTTCGTCACAAGTCACAACTTTGGCTTCCACGAACCTCTCTCATCAGGATTTGTCCTTTACTTCTTTGAGTTCCTGTCGTAGCAGGTTGTTTTTTTTTTCCTGAGTTGTTCTTGAATTGCCGCGATCCTATCCGTTCATCTTTCATCCTCATCATCTATAGTTTTCAAATATTTGAACATATTAAACCAGCAAAATTCAAGGCAATAAAAGTGCACTAAAATTGGAAACGGTCTTTCATCCTCATTTTCTTGTGTGTCCAATCGTGCATGAACTAACAAACGTAGTATCCACATAAATTAGTTTCCGGTTCCTGTCTCAAACACTTATGACCAAAATAAAGAAAGTTAAGGATGATTCATTTCATTGAACAGATGAGACGTGCAAATTCCATACATACCATTCCATATAATTTTGTTTGTCCATGAACCGGTATAAGTTCTGATATGTATACAAAATTATTTCAAAGGGTAGCATTTTCCAGTTAATTTTAATGAGAAATTGTAAGAATGGCGCTCAAAGACGTGTGTCTGTGTGTGTAGAACTTGTATTAGAGAGTTCAACACGATTGGAGTTGCACTTTTAGGTTTTGTGCTCTGTTTGCTCCTTTTTGTCCGATACATATTGCAGTCACTTTCCTTGTACTGCACTATTAGCGCATCGTCGTTACCCAACCTTGCTACTTTTTTAAAGCAACATCTCGCCTATAATCATAAAGCCATGGAGCTTTCAATGTTGTCCACGTACCTTATCCCTCCGTTCTGAAATATACGATGTTTAATTTTAGTTTTTTTCTAACTTTATTTATTTTTAACTTTAACTAGTTTATATGAAAATACATTAGCATCAAAAATGCCAAAAATATATAATTAATTAACATCTCTTGCATGTAGTAGTTGGGTGACCCCAACGGCCAAATGGTTCATGGTTGGAATTCATGTGCAGGGTCGACGTATCATGCATTGAATTTTTTTTATGACATATTGATATGTACCAGATGCAATGCATGCATGGATGACTGACATGACATGTACCTGAGGCTGGTGGCCTCGTGTGTGTTCGTTGAGGCCCACCAATCAGGCTCACGGTGCAGACAGGAGACAACAGCGCGCAGGAGCAGGACAAGACGTAGTACTAGATTCATCATCAATCTTAGGAAGATTGATTAGGATAAATGGACACCAATCCGTATTAGATTACTCTGATGAAGTCTTCTTGCCCCCGAAAAACAAATCACCATATGAAACTGTTGATGACCTGGCCGGCAAAGATGGCAGTTGCCACGTGGATGCAGCAGCTGGATAGCCTTTTGGGTTATTGGCCATACGCAATTATGCATTAGCAGCCACAATGAAAATGACTCCTGTTGAGAGTATAATAGTACCTGTATTTGGCTATCTACTGATATGCGTGAAAGGACTGCAGCAGCTAGCTGTGGTTGGTAAAGGTAATGTGAAGAAGAGAAGAAATGTATAATATTCTACACACAAGAAGGGCAAGTTGCTTCTTGGTCAGTACGTGTGTTACACAGCAGGGAGACAGCAGATCGAGAGGAGTGTGTCGTAGGTCGGCATGACTGGCAACCGCGTCGAATGAACGACGACAAGGCTGGGATGGATCGATCGAGAAGGAAGGGAGAAACGGATCAGGTCAGGTCTCCAATTACAGCTAGCTAGCTTCGTCTTGGTGTGGCGTTGACTTGCTCGCTCCGTCCTATTTCATGCACCAGAGCTTGCCTGAATCCCGGCCGGCTTGCTTGCATATTGCTCTGACCTGACCTGGCAAGCCGGCTGGACTATACCAACATGAGTTGACCCCGTGCATGCCCAACAAAAGAAACTATCAACACAGCAGCGTCTATATGTATGTGCTTTTTCTTGATATCCTTGCTGTCAGCTTTGTCCCTTCTCGCTGTTTGTTTGGATTGGTCAAGTGTTGTGGTTGTACGTGTATCCCGGCTGTGTTTCACTTTCCACCCTGCTTCCATATTACCTACATTTGCCATTGCCATGCATATGGTTGTACTAGTATAAACTAGGGCGTCATCGTCTCAGTACGGTATGGCGCTGCGCCATATCCCACCACTACAAGAAAAATGACCTTTGGTCCCTTGTCATTTAGTACCGATTGTCTAAAATCCGGTACTAAAATGGTCACCGACCCATTTAGTACCGGTTTGAAACATTGGAAGCCTCGGAGACCCAACACAAACCGGGACTAAATGGCGCGTTTTAGTACCGGCTAGTGTTACAATCAGGTACTAAAATGGCGTGCCACTTTAGTCCCGGTTTGTAACACAAACCGGTACTAAATGGCGCGTTTTAGTAAAATGGGCATCCACGGGTTACTTTAAAAGGAATGCATCTCCCACTCAATCACAAGTGATGCATAGGTGGGATGGTAACGGACGTTGCGCGTGTGCACGCCTCCCAACACTTTTCAAATATTTTTTCCTTTTTTTGGCGTAAAGTCGTTTAGTACCATCTGGTGTTACCAGCCGGTACTAACGTGCACCGTACTGGTACTAAACGACGAGACACTTTAGTCTCGAAAGTTTAGTACCGGTTCCACAACCGATACTAAACACGCCTTTCGGACCGGTACTGAAGCGCCTTCCTGTAGTAGTGCACCAGTTGGATATAGTTGAAGGAACGCGTATTTTTTAGTTTTTGACGATGTGCGCAATGAGTGTCCGATCAATTGATGAATAGATTGTACAATACTGTATTTTTTGTTAGTTTTGATTATTTTAATTTCTCTCGTTGGAGCTAGATCATTTATTAAGTGGTTAGAGCCTTCATTAAATGGATCTACAACTTTGATGGACCATGATGGGTCATGGCATGGGTTTCTTGGAATAATTTGATTCATCTCAAGGAGCGTTCGAGTTTTATTAATTAGTTGTATTCATTATCATTTTCCGCCCTCTTTTTGTTTTTTTAATCTAGAAGAATCAGTGTACATACTACTACCTTCACTCAAGAAAGTGTCGATTTTGGATATGTCCTAACCCAAACGAACTAATTTTGTATTAAAAAGTATCAATATTTTATGATACACCAAATAAATATAATCATATGAATTATATTTGCAAAGTACACCTGATTGGTGTCATAAATATTGATCTTCTTTTCTATAAACTTGGTCAAGCTTTGGATCATTTGACTACAAATCAGATGAGTTAATCATTAGTGATAAAATTATTGTAAACAAATTTCTTATGATATAAAAAATGTACGCTCGAGAAAATAACCTCTTATGCAGCAGTTTTACCAATCAAAGAGCAAACATAATAAGTAACTTTGATTAGCCGTGTGCCCCAAATTTAACAATAAATTGCAAACGCTTATGTCACACAAAATTACTAGCTCATCATGCGAGAGCATGGGTTGATAATGGACTATTGTATTAAAAATGAAATTAAAATTTGTAGC
Source organism: Urochloa ruziziensis (assembly GCA_015476505.1). Classification (NCBI taxonomy): domain Eukaryota; kingdom Viridiplantae; phylum Streptophyta; class Magnoliopsida; order Poales; family Poaceae; genus Urochloa; species Urochloa ruziziensis. The sequence goes on along the minus strand of CM027124.1, from coordinate 4,286,826 downwards.
TTATCATTCCCAAGAACATGATGCCGTCTGCCAGTTTGTCAAACTAAAAAAAGTGCAAGTTTGTTATTCCGTGCATTTCATAGTTAGTTTATTTGTTTCTTGTGATACAGGAGCTGCACTTATTCTCAACTGGAAAAAAAATAGCTGCTTATGTCCCTCAACTTTCTATTGGTCAATCTAGTCCCTAAACTTTCATATTTTAATCAAATTCATTCTTATAATATTATGTTGATGCTGAGCTCCATAATAGCATGATATTTAATGCAAATGTCATTTTTACCCTTAGCTTCTTTCCCTTCTGAATTTCACATAAAAATGCGAGTTGCTACCAGGCAGAGATAACATTAAAGTCACTACCACACAATTCCATCACACCTAATGAAAGTAAAACCTGGGTGCAACATGATTTTACAAGCTGCAACTAGTGCTTAAAACTAGTTTACTGGTATTGTGTAATTGTGTATGTTGCGTGTGTATTGTGTAATGTGTAATTTCCTTGATTTATCTTCTATCATAAAAAAATACTTGCTATATTCATATGGCGTGGTAAGTTAAGTTTACTGGTATGCATATATAGTAAACCTACAGAAGCTTGGTAAATGAGTCGTCATATCTATCTCTAAATTATCCTATCATCTAAACTTACTGACAGGCTTGTGACTATCTCTTTGTTTGTTGTGGAATGAAACTACCGGAACTACTCAACGGCTAGCTCCTTCATGGATGGTGCACCATCCAGCCACCAGGTTACGCTTAGTAATTCAGTTTAAATGTGAAAACAAGAGAAGAAAAAAGGAAAATAAATTTATGCTTATGTGAAATTCAGGGGGAAGAAGCCAAGGGCAAATAACATGACTTTTTGCATTAGTTCCATAGCAGTTTGGAGTGCCATATTAAGTACAAGGATTAGTTTGGCCCAAAAATAAAGGTTAAAGGACAAGATTGGCCTATCTTAGAGTTCAGAGACCAACTTGACCCTCGCAGCAAAGTTAAGGGGACTAAATTGCCTATTTTTCCTTCTCTTAGCCATAATTTATCTCAAGCCTTCTTCAGTGTGTTCCTCTGAATTCTTTAATCTAGAAGATAGTCAACCTGCCTACTATTCTTTGTCCATAATGTCAAACAATTACTACCAGTAGGCAAATCCGCCATTATTCTCATGGGAGACTTCAGAATTTATCATTTAAATTTCCATGAGCCAAGTGCTGGCTAAATTTTAAAAAAAATGAGTCAGAAGCTCCTCCATGAAATTCGCATATACTGAGATCACATGACGTCAGAGAGAAAGCTATAGTAATGTTGTTGTTATTTGAATTTTGTCACATGATTCCCGTGAAAGCTTGAGGAGTTGGATAGTCAATTCCAGAGCCCGTGTGGCGTGGATCAAGCAGTTGTATTGCAGGAAAGGACTAAACACGGCTGGAAAAAGGCCTATCAGTGCTGGAAAAAGGAGGAGAAAAAATTTGCACCACCATATGACCTGCACATCAGAAGTTCAGAACTGCATGCGCAAACACACACATTTCTTGAAGAACCATACGTTTTCACTACTCTAACTTGATACCTCTCACATCAAGTATCAGTTGACTACCGTGAATAATCGCGAATCATGATATATACTGATAGTGTGTGGGTAGGTTGACAAATAACTTAAATTTTCTTATCATGATACAAGGATTTGTAGAAGTTGGGTTGGAACTGGAAGAGGTCAATTAAGATGCACTGAGGCAAAGAACTAATCCTTGGCAGCATTTCCATGGCATTGGCTTATATTTATTGCCACTAATTATCAAATTTAGTAATAATGTCTCTTCTTTCAGACATTACAAGAAATCTAGAATCCGTACGATGCTTACACTAGCCGGCTATTACCTAACCTGCGCCTTTTCTTATTAGGCAAGGCTATTGCCTACTTTTGAGATGTGACCCTCTTAATTTTACTCATAACCTTGAAAATCATGTCAAAACCTTTTTAAATTTCTCTATCATCTTACGGCGCCACCGGTGCCCATTTCAATCCACAGGCCGCTATTTTTTAAAAAAAATATCGGTAACTGAATTATTTTTGCATTAATTTCCGAGAGGTTGATGGCGATGTTGAATTTGAATCAGATTTCACTGCAATGTTGCCATTTGTCTTGATTCTACAGGGCCTGTAACTTCACTTCACTTCTGTTTTCCCTTGAATCAAAGGACGATATTCCAAACAAAGTATTGCAGCATGCTCTTTAGTTTTCAGAGCCTTCTGAATCGTGATGATCATCAGGCTACCAGTTTTGTGTATGGTGGTTATTATGTGTGTTTGCAGAGTTGACACGAGGAGGAACTTTGATGAACACAATTCTTAGTTTTTTCAGGTTTGCCTTTCCATCACGTTTTTTTTCAGTCCCCATCAAATTTGGCCATGATCGATCTTCTTCACATCAGAAAAGGGAGGGGCATATCCATCAGGTGAAGTGAATTTGTTTTTTGATAAATGCAAATGATCGGAGAGACGTGCAGCTCGCTTTCGGCAGTAATATTACGCTTGTGTCTAGAAAGATTACTATTTACTTTTGGTGTAGGTAATTTGCTGGGTGGTTAGCCGGTCACCGTTAACTGTTGCATGAGTTCACGGTCAGAAGCAAACTCTGAAGATGAGGAGAGCTGAGGATGATTGATAGATACGTTTCAGTTGGTTGATGGAGACATTCTTGCCCTTCCTAAGCTATGATGACAGGTGCCGGACGCAGCTATCACTTATTATCTAGAGATATCACTTGAGTCCACAGTATATCTGAGGAATCATCAACAAGTGTTGTTTTTACATGAAGAAAGTTGGGTTGTTAGTGAAGGTTTTTAATTTGTTTCTCCTGGAACTGTGGAACATGCTGCTAATTTTAAGTTTGTTTCTTTAAGACGGAATCAAAGGAACTGTTAGGAAAATACTCTAGGTAATAAACATTAAACACTTTATCTCTTGCAATGTCTATAATGTCTTTATCTTTTTTCTTTTCTTTTTTCCTCCTGTTCTTTTTTTCTTCCTCTCTTATCTTCTCTCTTCCTTATCTGCTGGTCGTCGCTCCCTCCCACTTTGCCTCCGTGCTACCTCGCCCTGGCATCTCCCACACCACCCGCGTCCCGACCGCGCCGTCTATGTGCTCTTTGCCCTCCGGCGCGGGCCGTCTAGCCCGCGTCCCGTGCCCTTCCCCTCGTGCCTCTTAGTGCTGCCAGTCATCCTAGTCTCCTTCCCTCTGCCGTCGGCCGTCGGACCCGCCTGTGGCGCCCCTTCCCCTCCGTCTCTGGTCGCCTGGCACTGCCGGCCCGTCCTGGCCTCCTCCGCTGTGTTTTGTCACCCGCTTGGCGCTGCCGGGTGCCAACCGCTGTCGCCTCCGCCTGCGGCCCCCGCAAGGGCAAGGTGGGAAATGAGGAGGCAGAGCCACAGGGACCAAATTTTTTAGGCTCCGCCTTCTTCCAATGGCTCTAGAGATCGGAATTTCGGAGGATTCTTCACCAAAGGTGTTTTGCTTTTGGGTGTTGGCAATGCGTGGGACGGATCAGCTAATGGAGAGCTACCAAAGGCGCCCTAAAATAGTCAACCAAACTGACTTGGCACCCATGCATGCCAAGCTTCAAGCATGGATCCATAAATCCATGTTGGTCAGGACAGGATGCATATATATTTCTGAACTCTACGCCACTTGGATCAAGTCGGCACAATAGTCAGTTCATTTCTATCTCTGTGCACGTTTTTCTAGATGTAGGAAAAAGCCCTAAAATCGTGAAAAGTCTTCCATCTTCGAAAACCGTGTAAGTTCATTTCTATCTTTGTGCACGTTTTTCTAGCAACAGTACATTCACCCCTTTTCATCCCTTTTTCTACATTTAAACACCCAGTTAGTCGCCTTCATTTGGCCGCCGCTGTCATGAACAAGAACCGAAGAGAACATGTGCACGTTGTTTTTTGAACGAACATCACACGATGTGTGCGTTTCATTGATATAGCAGAAAAAATATAAGACTATGTCCCTGGAAGGCCATAATCAGGCAAAACAAAGAGAAAACTAAGAAAAAAAGCTATCAAATGGCGGGTCGGATTGGGACGTCGACTCCGCCGCACTCTGTCCGGTCGGATTGAGGCGTCGACACGGACCTCAAACATCTCCACCCGGTCGGATTGGGTCGTCGACACGAGCCACCAACCACAGGGTCGCACGCCAAAAGCAGCAATATCCCCAAACCCCGACAAGGAAGAAATCCGGGCACCGAATCAGCCGACGCTATGCGTGACCGACCGCCGTCAGGACACATAGGAGCAACAGGCAAGACGATCAAAGCCACCGAGTCGCTGCACACCACTCCGAGCGTCGACACTTAGCCTCCCGCACAAGCAAGGAGTGCACAGATAAAGGGGCAAGATAGAACAGGATCCCCTCTTTCCGCCACGAACCCGCCGCCGCCAGTGACCAGATGATCGTCGCCTTCGTAGGTGAGCCGCATGCAAGGTGAAGAGATTGACACGGGATCCCAAAATGACACCTTCAGGAAGGAAAACGATGTCATAAAGTGCCGCCATCGTACGCCATGAGACCGTGGGTAGAGTTTTCACTCATGGAGACCATCAAGACAGATGGGCACTCCGAAATAACGCCCCCAAGGAGGGAACGACGTTCGCAAACGCCGCCGTTGTTGACCCGAATGCCGAGCATGGCTTTCGCCTGGAGAGCCATCATCCTGCTGCCAAGCTTCCATGCTCCCAAACCACCGCCCAACTCCAATCTGCTGCTGCCCACAGCGCGCAACCATTCGGCGCCCCTCGCGCCATGCCTGACCACCTCTCCACCCGCTTCATCGCAGACTCCACGCAGCACCGAGAGAGGGAGGGGGGGTCCAGAGCCCATCATGGTGCCCCAGAACACCCCCGGGCAGAGCAACTCCACCACGCCACCATGGTGTAGCAGCCCTGTACCGCGTAGGCCTCCCTGGCCGCGTCACCACGACGCCGCCGCATGCACTGAGCTGACGAGGAGTGGAGAGACCCTGGGGCCAGCCCAGCCCGCGCCCGCCGGCGAGGCCGCCGCCGGCGCCCTGGGCAGCGCCCGCGTGGGCACCAGATCCGGCCGTCGCCAGGCCGCATCCGCCGCCGTCGGGCCTCGCCGTCGCGGCCCGTCGCTTCCGCCGGCGAGACGAGCTCCGGGGATCTAGGGCAGCCGCGCCCGCCGAGATCCGCCCGAAGGAGGGGAAGGGGCCATGCCGCCGCCGTCATAGCGAACCGCACGGCCCTCCGGCGCCCATGCTCGGGCGGCAGCGCGGCGGAGGGTGCTGGTAGGGGCTGGGCGGCGGCTAGGGTTGTAGGGGCCGCCCAATCGCCCTGCGCGGAGGCAACGGAGCGGACGGGGGTCGGTTTTCTTCTATCTCCACGATGCTAGTATTGCACGCTTCTTTTTCGATCAGAGTCGTTTCAGTCCCGATTGAATTCGCCGGTCGATAGTGCTCGACGGAGATGCACGCAGACTACTACTTGCTAGGGGCCAGCAGAACAGTGGGTCACGTGTTACTGATTCTCCCTGTTCAAACACCTAGCAAATGGCGACGAACCTACAGGCATGTATCGATCTTCCTTTCGTTTCGCTGGGCTGGGCTAAGGGCTTGTTCGGTTACATCAGATTCGTTCCGGCCAAGAATGATAGTTGTAGTATGAAATTTATGATAGTTACTAGGTGATACCTCGCGCATTGCTGCGATAATTTTTTAAACAAATTTTTAAGTTGAAATTTGAAAATAGAAATACTAAGATAATTACATGGCAACATATATTCTTTTGAAAATAACATTATACATGAAAACATGTTCATTTTATTAAGAGATAACGACTCTTAAATGATTGATCCTCCGCGTATATCTACTGTGGGAATTTATAGCGTGATACTCGCAAAAACTAAATTGCATGCATTGATGCTATTAGGTACAGAAAATCGATGTAAGACATAAATATATGGTCATAGTGGATGGTGGTGTGGCGTCTAATGTAGTGGGTTTCTATATGACGTGGATGACTTGCATGTTGAGAGAAATAGAGTTTATGACTCTTAGTGGGGTGCATCTATATAGGTTATATAGATAACAAGAGACCGGGTTCTCTGGACCGAGAACCAATTTACTTATGATAGGGACAAAAAGAGATCAGGAATCAATCCCTTAGTCAAGGGGTATGGAATCAATCCGGTTCTTTTGTTGTGTCTATCATTAATAAATTAGTTTCCTTAGTTTTCGGCCCGAAATAAATCCCGGTCTCTTGCTGTATTTATCATAAATTTCCTGCTACAATATTTCCCGGCCAGGAATGAATCTGATGGAACCGAACAAGCCCTAACAGAAAATAATCCGCTAGGCTGGTTTAATAATATTCTGTGAGAAAAATAATTTATTGGGTTGTGATGATAAGCCTAAGCGAACGGGTACGCTGACCACGCGAAATAGATTAGTTTTGCAGTGGCAGTGATGTTTTCATGGAACAAAGCAACTGCAGGCCTGATGGGGCTGGAAAACGACGCTGTCGATCGCCAAGATCAGATCTCTCCATAATCAGCTTGCGATCCACCGATCGATCGAGCTAAGAGTAGTCACATTCATGGATTTGTCGATCGAGATCAGCACTCACACGCATCAGCAGCTAGCACTGTTCACAAATTAAGCTTCAATTCGATTTAGTATAGCTGGTAGCAGCAAGGGCACAGCTTGCTTTTCCTGAAACCGACATCCATTCATACTTTCTTTGAAGGGAGGAAAAAATCATATAACAGCAATATTTTTTCCAATAATTAATTTCCTACTGTCGTAGAATTCATCATGAGTAACTTCCTCCCTCTCAAAAACAATGATGTCCTAACCTATACATATAACTCAACTTGAGAGTGTGTGCGTCTAATTTCCGAAGGGAGTACTTGCGTAAGGTGCAATGTACACGTACAGTACGTCAACTTGTGAACAGCACGTACTGTGCAGACGTACACGCGTCCACTGTTTGACTTGTCTCTGATATACATGGGGGGGTGTCAAATGTTCGGCTTGCTTGTCTACCCGGCGGGTTCCTACCACAGCGGGCCTAACGGCTGCTCAGAACTTTCCATCCCATGAAATTCTGATTAAAACTCTCCTGTTTTTCTATAAAAGAATGTTACTTTTCTCATGTACACTGCTAGTAGGACTCGTGATTTGATCCTCAGGCCAAATCAAAGCCCCCAACCAGCAGTGCTAGACTCGTTCCTAACCCCGGCAAGATTATGGGCTACAGCATCAGCATTACAAGCAGCATTGGAGGAGTAGATGACCCCAGAACCTGAAAAAATAAAGATGTGGGAGATGACCATTGTTCATGGCTGCCACGTGCACGTATGAAAAGGATTACTGTTGAGGAGTACTTGTACCGCATATTTGGCTGCTATCTGCCTAGATGTGAAACGACTGAAAACAGTTGCAGCAGGTAACTATAAAGCTAATGTGAAGGAAAGAACACAAACCCAAAAAGAAAAGAAAACCAGAAGTGGCCGGAAGCTAGCTTCCAATTACCGAAAGCGCGCAGAGAATTTCCCGCTTGTTGATACGATACGACAAAGTCTGAAATAATCCCAATACGCGGCGGCAATCGCACCCTCGATTCCATGGAACGCCGCAAAAAGACATTCTTTTCTATCCACCCCTCTGTCTGTTTTCCTGGATTGCTGTGATGTCTGCACGTATGTGTGGCTCCTACTCTGTCAGTGAGAGAGTGAGGCAGCGACAGGCAACCAACCGCGTCGAATTGGAACAGAACAGATCAGAGAGAGTCTTGCTCTTTCCTGTCTGAATCCCGGCTTGCAGGGCTCTGACCTGGCCCTGAAGTTGACCCTGTCTGTGCTGCCAACAAAGAAACTGGAGTACCATACCATTCAAACAGCTAGCCTGCATATATGCATCTTTTTGTTTAATAGTTTGTTCCCTTCTCTTTGTTTTGAGCCGGTCCAAGTGTGGATGGAATCCTCCATTAGACTTGTTTTCACTTGCTACCCTCTCTTCTCCTTTCATATTAGGGTGTACTAGTTTTTTTTTTTTTTGAAATAAAAGTGTGTACTAGTATTACTGTATTAATATGCTGCCACACCAGCAGTTGTGGTGTTTGGTTTGATATGCTCTGTGTACAGAGATATACAGATCATTTGGTGAGAGGTTAGGGCCTCCACCAAATGGTTCTAATTTCATTGGCATGGGTGTTTCCAGCGAGTTTTTGGAGAAACATGCCATCAGTATTCAATTCCATGCGTAAGCTGCAAGGAAAATTTCCTGCCTGCCTCCCTTCTTCCAGTACATCATCTCTTATTAGCTATACCTGTCATGACTTTTCTAGGCAATTAGTAGACTATTAGACTGATAATTCTCCAATAAGGTGGACTTGATCCTGCTAAGATTCCTGTGAACAAATTTCTTACTTATGGTAGAAGCAAAAGCTTCTTATGACATGGACAAAAAGGGAAATAATTGCTGTGCCACATCTTATTCAAACTTACTGAATTAAATAACTATGAAACTCTCGGAAACAAAAATTAAGTCTGGAGTTGAAGGAGATATGAAATTTGAACGATCAAATCCATATACAAACACAGTTAATTGCGGGCAATGCGAAAGAACAGCAAAGCAGCAGGAGTATTGCCATACAGACGAAAGTTGTGAGAATCAAAACAAATGATTGTACGGCTGGTGACTGGATCCAATCAACCCATGTATAGCATCATATATTTGTATAACATCAGTTGGTTGAATTAAGTACAGTTGTTACATCTCCAAGTCACCCACAGCTATACATCTTCTCTAACTTCTCTACCAACCCCCAAGAAAACGTAAACAAAAACAAAAATTAGCTCCTCCATGTCTACTTACAACTCACCCACTACTCCTATCTTCCTCTCTACAAGTCAGATTTTGTCAAACGCCCAATCAGATTTTTCTCATCAAAACTTCAAATTATAAACAATTAACATGAGAAGGTTCAACCGATGTTGAACGACGAAGAATTTTTCTCTGTGTTTTTTCCTTTTAAAAATAAAAAAAGTTTATGGACAGCAACTAATTCAACAACCTACTATCTCAATTGTAACCCAAAAAAAAAGAGAACAGAAAAAAGGGGGGTGATTTTACATTGTCGAGTGAGACCTGCCATGTGTGACGGGCCGGCTCGAGCCGTGTGTGAAGCTGAAGCCGAACCCGAATCCGAGCTCCCTCGTGTGGAACGGGCTCGGATCATCGGACTCGGACCGCGACCGCGACCTCGACAGGTCGGAGCTGTCCTTCCCGCCGGCTCCGGCGCCGAAGGACTCCTCGCAGAGCGTGACGGCCCACTCGAGCTCGGCGACGACCTCGGACATGATGGGCCTGGCCCGTCCCCTTGGCCTCACGCACTCCGCGGCGATCTTGGCCACCCGCGCCACGGCCTCCACCTCGTGCTGCCCCCGCGGCGGCGGCACGCGGCCGTCGAGGATCCCCGCGACGCTGCCGGACTCCACGGCCGGCACGGCGAACTCGATCACGTTCCGGGGAGACCCACTCCCGCCGTCCTCGCTGCTCGTCCGGTGGATCGCCTTCCTGCCGGTGACAAGCTCGAGCAGCACCACCCCGAAGCTGTACACGTCACTCCGTTCCGTCAGCTCCTGTAGCCGGTAGTACTCCGGGTCGATGTACCCCACCGTCCCTGCCGTCGACGAGGAGGAGTTCGCGGCGGCGCCGGTGGCGGTGGCGGTGGTAAGGGAGAGGCCGAAGTCGGAGACCTTGGCCGTCCAGTCGGCGTCGAGCAGGATGTTGGACGGCTTCACGTCCCTGTGGATGATCCCCGGCACCGCGTAGCAATGCAGGTACTCGACTCCCCTCGCCGCGTCCAGAGCCACGCGGAGCCTCGCCTCCCACGACGCGAACAGCGGCGAACCGGCGGTGGCGGCGCCGCCGTGGAGGTGGTCGTGGAGGGCGCCGTGGGGCATGAACTCGAACACGAGGATGCGCTCGCCGCGCTCCTCGCAGAAGCCCAGGAGCTGGACGAGGTTGCGGTGGTTGACGCGGGACAGGAGCCGGAGCTCGGCGCGGAACGCGCGCTCCGCGTCGAAGCGCCGGCGGTTGCGGTGACGGTTGCCGGCGCCGGAGGTGGTGGAGCCGGAGCGCTCGGCGCGCTTGATGGCGACCTCGCGGCCGTCGGGGAGCTTGGCGCGGTACACGGACCCGAAGCTGCCGCTCCCGATCTTGCTCTCCTCCGCGAACCCGCTCGTCAGGCGGGACAGCTCGCGGAGCGTGAACTCCTCGCACCCCAGCGGGCGCGCCGCCCGCGTCGTCGTCGTCGTCGGCGACAACGGTGGCGGCGCCGGCATCACCGCCTCGACGTCGCCGCAGCACAGCCGCCGCGACGAGGACTCACCGAGCCGGAGCGTCTTCTTCGTCCTCCGCCTCTTGTCCCGCTTTTTCCTCAACGCCACCGCCGCCACGGCCGCCGCCGCCGCCGCGACCACCGCCGCGCCGGTCACGCCGAGCGCCACCGTCAGGGTCTTCTTCATCTTCTTCTTATCCGGCGCCGTCGCCTGCGGCGTGGCGACCCCGTTCGCGATCAGGATCCTGGACGCGTTGAGCGGGAGCGGGCACGGGCTGGCAGACGGCGAGCTCGACGGCGCCCTCGCCGCCGCCGGTGCCGCAGAGCGCGCCGGAGCCCGAGATGAAGCCGCAGGAGGAGCATGCCGTCTTGGGCGCGCATGCCCCCGGCATGGTGGCGTTGTACACGAGGTGGCCGCCGGCGAGGTGCTCGTCCTTTCCCCAGCATAACACGGCGTAGTTGTACTTGGTGATGCCGCACACCGCGCCGCCGTCAGCCTCGATGGAAAGAAACTCCGTGTTCTTGTACTGTTCCGGCACGGCGATCCCGCCGCCCCAGCACCGCGCGAATCCGTTCCCGTCGAGGATGCAGGTGGTGCCGTCGCCGAGCGCCATCGCCGACATGGTCCCGGGCAGCTCGGCGGCGGGTACGTCCGGGGCATCGTCGCCCCAGCACGCGAATCCCCCCGCGGCGTCGACGGCGCAGGCGTGCTGGTGTCCAGCGACGACGGTCTTGAACGCCGCCGCCGGCGAGGTCGGCGTCGCCGTCGCCAGCGCCGGTGCCTTCATGCCGCCGCCGTAGCAGCTCAAGCTATAATTGTTCCCTTTCGGGATGCCGCAGAGGAAGTCTTTCCCGAGGGCGATGCGGGAGAAATCAGCGCCCTTGGGGAGCTTGAGCTCGGGCCACTCCCAGCAAGCGGGGTCATGGTCGTCGGAGAGGCCGCAGACGTGGGCGCCGCCGGCGTTGAGGGACCGCAGCGATGGGCCCCAGTAGAGTCGCCTCCCGACGGGGCGGGACCGGTTGAGCGCGGCTTCCTCGGAGAAGGACCACCACCGCATGGCGGCGTGGCCGCCGGCCGGGGCCATGAGGCCGCAGAGGAAGTCGGTGCCGGCGGCGATGGCGTTGTAGGGGATGTCGGCGGATGGGTACTCGAATTGCTCCCCGTCCGGGAGGGACGTGCAGTGGAGCTTGGAGGTTGAGCCGCCGGTAGTGGGCGACGCATCGCCGCCGTTGGCGACGGAGGTGACGAGCGCGCAGACGAGGGTCGAGTTGGGGGAGTGGGAGATGGCTACCGTCGAGAACTGCCGCGACGCCGAGCACACGCCGAGCGCGCCGGCGAGGAGGAAGAAGATGAGGATTCTTGTCAAGAGAAGTAGGGAGGGGGAGAAGGAGGAGCTGCGGTGGCTGGCACGGGCATGGCGAGACATTGGCATCCGGAGGGAGAAGACGACATGAGCGGTTGAGGAAGCCGTCGCTTGTGCTCCGGCGGTGGACGGCGGCGGTGGCGAGGGAGAATCGAGAAGGGGGAATTGGGAGGTGGGAGAAGGAAGGGACGAGAGAGTGGGTGCGTTGCTTTGCTTGGATTACGCTTTTTGTTTCTAGTAGGTGGAGGGAGGGAAAGGAACGCGTTTCCGTGGATTTTTCTAATCAAAAGAAAAAAAAACTTCAACAAGAGGATGGAGAGATGATGAGATGATGATGAGAGGTTGAGGATTTGCAGGTTTTGGGGTTGGTTTGGTAGACTTGACTTGGTCCCGTTGAAATTCAAGTGTCAATGGAGAAGCTGCCTCTCTCCCTGCAGTTTTTGCCCATGCACTGAATCTTTTTTGTCCTGCTTCACACACAGGTTTCACACCGTTCTTCGTTCTACCTACTGAAATCTGCAGACGGTTCCATGAAAGGTATAGAGACCACACTTCAAATTGCGGATCATACCACACTTCAAATTGCGCGGATCAACACGGAATTCTGTCCTCTCCTTTTCACGGGAATATTTGTAATCTGCTAGTTCGAGTCTTTCAGACGGGAGTGCTGCTGGCTGCTATGTCATGTCATCCTCAATCAACCCAGCAAGGAAACACCTAGGGAAGGGACGACCATGGATCATGGGTGAAAAACCCACACACACATGGCGGCATTTGGTTTCGTTTCACCAACCACCATTCCCACCCTAGTGAAAGCTGAAAGGGTCCTGTTTTGGCGGTTAAAATGGAAAGGGATGGAGCATACTTCTTGCCTGCAGTACACTCGAGGTTTACTACCTCGGCAAGCAAACTACACAATCTGTACTACAAAAGTCATTAAAAAAGATGGGTATGATTCAGTGGGGGTTACGGAACGCTTAAAACATCCTTCAAGGATGGCACGAATTTCCTGCTCGACACTGGGAGCCAAACCAAACCCAGCAGCACATGTATCGAGTGACAAAGCGTAAAGCGATAAGCAGAGGCGGCTTTTCTCGCCAGTGAATCAGAGAGGCCCATACATGATGTGCCACATGCCCAGACACCATTCTTCTGTTACAATTATAATAACAGCCTCAAGCCACATCATTGGAGTAGGTGACAGTTTTAGGACCAACTGATTCTACAAGCAATTGAATATTCACTGCAATTTTCAATTCTGAATTATGTACCCCGATCAAACTTCCTTCTGTTTGTGTTTGTGGAAGAATAAACAGCATCTTTCTTTCACTGATCAGGTGGCGGTTGGGGAGAAGAATTTGCCCAGGCACTAAACAAATCCTTCAGATCAGATCATCCAATTATAGGGGAAGTTCAGGCCAACCCTATGCCAGGGCGGCAAGGAATGGAGCAACATGTGGCTATGGTGATTAGCCTGATATACAAAAAACCGCAGAGAATTTCTGAGTCCATGTTATAATAGACAGCCATGCCTCAACGAATCTCACACCTACATCAGACCAGATCCTGAGCTCAGAGAAACGTATAGACTAATCAACCTCATCATTCCTACCAGTTTCCATGTCTTCAGGGCACAGCTTTGCCAAAGTCAGAACGCCGCTGCGTGGAGCTATCTCTCGCACGAAACCAAGCTGTGAAAATTCATTCCTAACGCTTCATTATCGACGCCATGGCTACATGCAGGGGGCTCTCCTTCAATGGAGCTCGCCACCGTGGACGGAACAGTGAATGGCGGACCCTGAAAGCGGAGCTCTGTTTGCTGGGGAAGAGGCTCGCACAGAGTTGCAGGAATGAAGGGTTCTCCTGCATGGGATAATCCTCATCCATTTCAACATCTTGGCTAGTCTCCATCTGTGCCTGTGATGACATGACACAAAGGCTGAGATTAGCCTTTTCTGCAGATTCATAAGCATGCAACAATGACTTCGTGCCCACTATACAGATAGCTGCCTGCTGGTGGTACTTACTAAGATGTCGTGTGGGTGATAACAAAGAGAAACAGTTCAGATGTACAGTAAGCTACTAACAGCTGTACCGACAGGGCATGTGAGTGGGACCAAAACCAAATTGCCCAGGTGACACAAGAACAGACATAGGACGAGATGATGAATGAAGTCAAACAGTGAATAAATTGATCCCAACTACTACACAATATAGCCTAACCTTTTGCCTCTATAAATTCTAGCATATTATCAAACAATGGCAACATATGCAAGGAAACAAAATGCTGAGGCTTTGCCGGGAGTCTAGCTATAGTTACCTTCTGTTGGTGATTCTCGACATCAGAGTACTCATTAGGCTGAGTGGAAGTATTCTCTTCGTTACTGTTCATATCTCTATACTCAACCTGTTCTTTTCCCTGCCTGGAACCCTCATCTTCATAATCAGGATTCGGCAAACCAGATGGCCGTTCCCTGGAGAATTTTCCAACATCTTCCATCCGAATCCCAGAATCATCTGCTTCTGCTGTCTCTTTGTACACATCAGTCCGTGGTAGTTGCTCCTGGCTAGAGGAAGTATCATGAGTACCAGGATTATAAGCACCAGAGTTTCCCTGAAATGCGAAGCATATATTAGCTCAAGGAGAAGATGATCTGCGTGCTTGGAAATACATTTACTCCTTCAGACACTAAGAACAAGAACACTCTAATATACAACGCAGAGTAAAGCACACCGGCAATGCCATAACTAAGTCAAAGGTGACAAAAGCTTCCATTACACAAGCCAAAAATGATACTTGCAACAATTCAAGCAGATATAATAGGCACCGGGTCTATGTTGTTTTATGTTTTTCTTATCCTTGTTTCTTTTGGGTTTCATCTCTAGCCTACCCCAACTTGCTTGGGACAAAAGGCTATGTTGTTGTTGTTGTTGTTGTTGTTGATAATAGGCACCGAGTATCATTTCGATTTGTAAGCACTAGAAACATAAAATTGCAGATAACAGAGGCATGATTGTTTCATTGAACACAGTGCGATTTGAGTCTGCTACTTTCATGTCGCGCTGCAGATAACAGAGGCATGAGGCATAGTTGTACTATTGAAAAGAGTGTGATGTGAGTCTCTCACGACACCACAGTTGCTATAGAAACATGGGGAAATAAAAACTAGTGTACACTAGGGAAGACCCAGGCTGAAAAGCACAACACATGAACAGTGCAATGTATGTGCAAACCAAGGATTTAGGTGTGCATGCTAACCTCCATGTCATGCTGGTCGGAAGTGTTACTATCCATTGCAGCAGTTTCATTATCTACAACAGCCAATATTTCATCCCTTTCCTTCTTACGCCGTGTAACTTGACAAACAGCACATATGCAGTCACTTTTGTGGCGATCATTCCTGCATTCATAGACATCGTGTAAGAACACCAAACAACATAATCAATAGCTCCCTACTGTTCTCTTAAAAAGGAGAACAAGAAAAAGAACACAAACATTTTCTATGGTGTTCCTAGTGTAGAGAGGAACGTGTTCCTAGTGTTGATTAGTGGTGGTCTGATTTTCAGATAGTACTGTGCCAATGTTACAAGAGAAGTATAGCTTGGCTAGGTAACAATTCTCCTTAATCCACTATCAGAAACGCAAGTGGTCGAGGATTGATAAGCCTGATATCATGTGAGACTGGCACACTAAATCGGCATGATGTACCCATGTACATATATAGGCAAGGAATCCTAGGGTTGTGGTATATAGAAAAAGAACCATTGCTAGATATCCTTGCCTAATTAGCAACAATCAATACTACAGATGCTATCACGGACTCTCGGCCAGCACCAGCACATCACCTGTGGGCCTAAGCATAACTGAAGGAAGCCAAACTGCCTGTCTAACAGTGACACCCTTGTCTGAACCTTCCTTCGACTGCCCCAAGCATGACAGGGTGAGAGAGGGAGAAGAGATGGACAGAGAGGGGACTGAGATTGCTCGCTTGGAAGGCACCATGAACATTTAGCATGTGAGGCTGCCACCACCTGTTGGCATCGGTTTAATGTGAGGGATGGTGTTGTCAAACAACCCCAATGACCCCGACCACCACGAACTGAGACTGACATTAAAAAGCATCCCAAAACCAAGCAGGAAATTCCATTCCAGCACATGACACAAGAGTAACAAATTGTAAACTGTCAAACTGTTAATGTTGCAGAATTCCTAGCATATGCTCTAATGGGGTGGTCATCTTTTTTCCCTGTCGTATATTTTCCTTAATTTCAACCTATCATCGTCAGCAAACTATACATCGCAAGTATTCCATTCTATGTGAGTGCTGAAGTTACATGGCATATCAGCTTCCCACATGATAGTTTAGCTTCTAGTAGAAAAAAATTGCATGCAGATATCAGAATAGATAAATGACGTACCCTGGGCGTCGCTTTTTATTCTTAGACTTATTTTTTGAGTGTCCTTTGGCATCCTCATCGCCGGTGTTGTCATTGCCGCCTACACAACAATTGGGTTATTATATATTTGGAAGCATGCACATGTAAATGTAAGTTAAATAATAGATGGGTCAAAAGGAATGACAACTGTGTGTCAGAATAGTTTTCCATTGCAACAAAATAAAGAATGGGGGTGTAATGATAGCATCATCAATTCATTATAGTTAAAAAGTTCCCAAAAAAAGCCTGACAGCACGCACATTAGGTGTGTCTAGATAGAGCAATAAGCTTTGTTTTCCCCCACAGCTCATTGAATGTTTCAAAATAAATCATAAATGCTCCATAAATGAATCGGTGGTAAAATAGACACTTCTGATGTACATCAGAAATTTCAAAGTTGAACGGCAGCAGTTGACAAGAATCGAACGAAGTCAAAAATTGAATGGAAGCGAACTATAGACTGATAGCTGTCAGATATCCAATACTTACCACTGTCTGGCATATCAGAATACAAGCCTGCTGCCAACCAATATTTCATGAAGCCCTTCTTGACCCGTTTCATAAGCTCAATAATGTAATCACCTTTACTATTGTATTTGGTACAGTTATCCCATATGAATTGTACATCTTTATACACATCCTCTGAATTCATATACTTGTCACCACGTTCCAAATTTTTACATATTGTGCCAAAATCCATAGGAGTGTCAATAATATCGAGATAATCCTACAAAGTTTGTTAGTGTCAGGGTTGTTTAACAGGTAAGTGAAAGAAAAGGCAAATATATCTTTCAAATAGCAGTAGATGTAGAAGCATTTGCGTATATAGGCATATATATAGGCACTTGGGTTAAGATAAAGGCATGAGACAAAATAGATAAACCCACGAAACAAAATGAAAAAGAAAAGATGCAACTGGAGTGATCTACACTTGCAGTTGCAATAACTTTCTTACCCTCTTATCTATGTTCCATATATCACAATATGCACCTGGGGTGCAGGAATGTTGTTACAGGCAAGGCAATCTACCCCTGCAGGGTTTCGCTAGAAGAGTCATTAAGAATATGTAAAGCTTTAGCCCTAGCTAGATAAGTATTCCCATGATAAAAGTCTAATTACCAGTACAGAGAAAATAGAAATCGGATGTACCACACCAAATTTAGAAGAAAAAAAAATTCTAATACACGTAATACAGGCAAGAGGTGGAAAATAACAAACTGAACACACTTTTATGGACACTGTTGCGCCATAACTTCTTGAAGGATGAGATAACTAAGTGTTATAGATCATTTCATATGTAGTTATGTACTACTTGTGCACCTCAAACTACTCAATGCCCTGAGGTGGTTACACAGGGGAGTTTTGCCTTCGTGTGCCATGCTGGATAGGCAAGCCATGGTGAACAGATGCAGCGTTATGGTGTATTTGAAATGAAAGAAACCACAAGGTATAGCACAAAATACTTACAGGTATTCCTAATGCAACCGGATCCACTGGAACGTTAAACGGCTCAGCGGCGTCCATCTTCATGACTTTCTTAATAGCCTGAGAAACAAGTGCAAACAGACTTTCAGTACAGCCGTTATGCAGATTCAGCAGATTCCTTTATAGGTAAAACCTGAGAGGGTCAATAAGACCTCAAAAAAAAAAAGGGTAAGCCGAATTGTACTCACTTCAACTGCAGCGGTGAGCTCTTTGTCATCACGCTGACGCTCTGGAGTAGACTTCTTCTCCTCCGACTCCTGTGAGCTCCTCGGCTCCATTGTCTCCTCGATTTCTTTGCCCTCCGAAACAGCTTCCTGCTTGCTTGGAGTAGTCTCATCTACCGGATCAGCTTTCCTATCAGGGGTGTTGTTTCCTACAGAAGATAATCCCGCCGACTTGATCTTAATGCCTCCTACTTTCCTCATCACCTTCTCCTTATCCGCGTCGCTCGGCTCCGACGCCTGCTCGTCAGTTACGACAGCAGCCTTCTCCGTGACAGCTTCTTTGACTACTTCAGGGGCGGTAGCACTTTCTGATTTTGCAGCATCAGCAGCCGGCACTTGAGCCCCCGAAGAAGTAGAACCCTGCTGCTGCTGCTGGGGAGGTGGGTCTGCCGGTTTGGATGACTTGAACTTGAGCTTCACGCGGCCGTACACGGCTCCCACTTTGGGCTTGGCGTACGGTATGTCCACCAGAGGGGAATTAACTGGGGCGGCGGCAGCTGCGCTGGGCTTCTGGGGCGGTTCGGAAGGCGGAGGAGGCGGTGGTTGTTCAGGCGCTGCTGCTACTGGTGCTTGGGTGGCGGGCGGCGCGTTATCCTCCTCCGCCTGATCCGGCGTGCTGTTGGTCGCCTCAGTGCTGGGACTGGACGGGGAGTCCGCCGACGGGGACTCCGCCGCAGCGGCCGCCGCCGGAGCAGCGGCCTTCTTCTTCGCCGGCTTGCGTCCGCGCTTGCGCTTCATCCTGCTCTCTTTTTTTCAGTGGCCAACAGCGACCGAGACTGGGCTCGGGCAACGCCGCGCTGCAAAGCTACGAGGAGAAACAAACATTCGAATTCAGATTGCGCGTGGAAGGTGAGGGATTCTCCCCGGAAACGAAACGAATTGAGAGGTGGAGACGCACATCGAAGCTGGAGCTAGGGTTCCTTACCAGGGGAGGAATCCGATCTCGAGGGGGGGGGGGGGGGGGGGGGCGAGAGGATCTCGGGTCGGCGGGCGTCCAGCAGCAGTAGAGGTTGGAGAGCGAGGCCGCGGGGGCGGTCGGGGTCTCGGGGACGCTCGCTGCGCGGGAAGGGAGGCGGCGCGCGCGGGGGCGGAGACGGAGACGGAGGCGGAGACGGGGGAGAGAGAGCCCAAGCTCGGTGACACAGGCGGCCGAAGATGCCTCGTGTGTGTCAGGGAGCAGGCCGCCTTGTACAATATTTTACTGGGCTGCCAGGCCTTTTGCGGGCCTTTGTGGGCCTGTGCTCACCTGTCCTTGTCGTTATCGGGCCTTCATGGGCCTCGTGGGATACCTTTTCTGTCACAACTATTGTCTTAGCCCGATTAGTCCCTAGTATCATCACCCACCCACAAGGCAGGTTACTCGAATTCAGAATAGAAATCTTTTTTAAAAAAGAATTCAGAATAGTACAGTATCACCCAAGGCAGGTTACTCGAATATTGGTACACGAATCGACTCACACTTTTGTTTGGGGAGTAGTTTTTTTCTTATGGGCTTTCACATTGTTGTCTAGTGCAGCTTTTGCAAACTGATATCGGGATAGGATTAAATTTGTCACTGACAACGCCTCGGTGTCATTAAATTACAACCATATTGGACTATATATATGCCCATCAACATTAGTTACTCGATTAATAATTCAACAACGGTCCGAGATCGCATTACACAAGCAAAACTTCCTATATGTGCCTACTGCACTATATGAACATGAACTGCATGCTAAGCAGGGTTGTTACAGGTAGAAGAAAGAGAGGTAGTTAAAACGCTAGTAGCATACAATGTTGCTAACTGCTTTGAGCTACATGAAAGCAGAGAGCAGCGTCTCTCTCGCTATGGCTCTAGTTCGTCCTGGGGTCCTGTGCGATGTAGAGCCTCTTCACCGAAGCCATGAACAGCCTGCAACAACAACATCAGACGGTCCCAAAAGAAAAGCACATCAGCATCAACGACCTCAACATCTCTCCCAGTATTGTGCAGACACTGAAAAATAAGAACAGACTAGCTTACTCCCATGGCACGTCGCCGACGAGCATCCGATCCCCCTCGTTGTCCTCATACAGCAGGATGTACGTCTTCTTCTTGTTCTTGGGCCCCTTCTTCACCAACTCCGGCTGCCGCTGCTCATCATCGCCATCGTCGTCTTCCCTGACTGCGATCCTCCACTGCCCATCTGAAAAGGACACAAGAATAAAGCCATTGAAGAAGCAAGACAAGAACGAGAGATGCTCTCTCTCCCGATGATCTGAGTATCTGACCTGACAGGAAGCCATGGAACATGCCCTGCAGAGCGCGGGACAGCGACGCGTACCCGCGGTGGGCCCGCAGGTCCACCTTCCTCCCGACGCCGCACCCCTCCAGGTTCACCTTCACGAACATGCTCGCCGCCGCCGGCGACCTCTCGCTGGACCCAGCAGGCTTCGCCTTGCTCTGCTCCTCAGCGGCTTTCACGCCGCCGGCCAGGTGGCTCTTGCGGAACGCGCCAACCGGCGGCCACCCCACCGGCAGCGGAGGTGGACGCTGGCATGCTGCTTGCTCCATGGCCACCTTCTCTTGCCTTGATGCCAGGCTCCATGGGTGCACTCCGACGCCGAGCCATGGGTCGTCATTGTCTGAAGACATGCCGAGCCTGAGCTCAAGGCCTGTCTGCTCCTGTTTCAGTTTCAGCCTTGTTGCAGCTGAAGAGCTCTTCATGGCCGGCCTCTGATGGCAAGCTGCAACTCTAGCACATAATACTACCACTAGTGGGTCTGTGTGGTGTGCAGAGGAGGTGAGTGTTTGTGGGAGAGGAGCCTGTGGGTCTTTATGGTGTTTGAGGTAACTGTGAACTGTGATGGATGGAACATGGAACAATTAAAGGGGACAGAGATGGTGAGAGAAAAAGGCAGGTGGCTTTGTGCTTGCTAAGTACTCCTAAAGTGAACTAGTGGGGGACTAACAAAAAGTGTGAACAATGAAATGATAGCCATATGTAAATGTAATGTATCCCTCTAAAAGTATGTGTAGAGGCTACACATTCTATGTTCTATGTGGTTACACAAATCCTAGTACTAAATTTTGAATTCATGGCTAAAGTTCTGAACCTGCATAGATCATAAACTCTGCTGTTTCAAAGATTCAGCAGTACAGTGAGAAACTAACAAGCATAATGAGTTCATGAAATAATTCAGGTAAACTTTCCCCTCTTCTGAAACAGAACTAGGAGCTCTGATTCGTTTGTTGATACAAGAAGAGAAATATGGCAAGGTGAAGCACAGTGGGGGAATGTTTGAAGCATGAAGAGCGCAATCACAATGGACGACACGTGCCCGCAGCAGTTTGTATACTTTCACTGAGAGATTTGAGTGCACGGAACTGATCAATATGCCGATATGCGAGTGGTTCAAGTGGATGGACATCTCCTCATCGTTTGAAACAGATGCTTGTGTAGTTTTGTCTGACCTTGTTGGTGGGGGGACACAGTCGCTACTGGACCTCCAGCTGAAAATTCAGTCCACTCGACTTCAGTCTTTTTCCTGAAAGTGATGCTTGGAGCTATACTTTCCCCTTGTCCGGCAGAAAATTTGGCAGGCACTTTTAGGTAACTGTAACACTGGACATGAACATGTGTCTCAAGATGCTTTCTTTCTTTTACTGCATTGAATTATGCACAGCTTTTAAAGGACCAAAAGGTATTTACTGTGTGAGAGCTTATGGCTGTGAACAATATTACAATATTTGATTTTAGAGTTTCTCCAGCACAGCTACAGGTGCTATGTCAACTTCATGGCAAGAAAACATTGACACTAGAAGGTAGTTCTTTATGCAGTTAAAAGTACTGACAATTTTATGCTGATGTTACTGCGCATAGTTAGCTAGAAACAAATAAACTATGCAATAGTTCCTTATCTAACAGCATATTTTCAGATTGGCTATCAGCACAGTAGCCAACCAAAAAGTCGCTAACATTTGCAGAGAACCGAAAAATTCCGCAACAGTTTCCAACCACACAAACAGTACCGCTTGTTGTGAACCAAAATGAAAATAACATTTGCTCAGTGCTCTGCTCCAAGCTTCACTCCAGAAATAATTCATGAAACAAAAAAGAGTTTGTTATTAAATCCATAGGGCTGCCATTTGCAGAAATGATCCTTCTTGTACCAACACCATAGTGAATGTCATCTTCTTGAAAAAGAAAACCCCAAATTAGCTGGCAATTCTTGCCACAATGGGAGGGTAGTGATATAGATGTTGATTGTTGACCTTACCTCACATAAGTGGTTATCCAAATGCAAATGAACTGTGCACTAGTTCCTAGTGTGTCATACTTACCAAGCTATATATTCTGATGAGCTGCTAGTGTAGAGTAGCTATCAGTATATTAGTCAACCAAGCAGTTTTTCATAAACTATTGAAAGGAAGAAATTTCTCATACTCAGAGAGGCCATATTAAAGGCATAATTCTTTTGAAGCATCATAAAGTTAGCGCTTATTGTCCACAATGAAAAGTGTGTTTCTCATTGCCACTGCCCTTTATTCAACTGCTATAGGAATAAAGTCAGGAGCTACAGCCTACAATTGCGAAAAGTAATAACTACCTTCAGGTAAAGTAACTTTGCATGATTCTTAAGTTCTTGCTCCGCATGGCAAGAATTTTTACCGAGACAGATGAATCTGTACAGACATAGGTTTCACCAATCTACCTGACAAGTGGGGTTACCTACTCTTACTGATCCGTTCGCTTAAAATACATGAAGAAGCAAGGCATATGGTTCCATGATGCCTACATATGCTTCAAAATCCACATTTGAGTAAAGGAGGCCCCTAAGAATCAACCGAATCGTACTATCTCTTATATAAACCAAGAAAAGTAGGTTGTAACTATTACGATTGTTCTTGATCCTATCTATACAATGACACCTCCTCACATGCCATGTTAACATAATAGTGTCCAGAATCTATTCTTTACATGTAACACAAGAAGCTTTACTAGAAAGACACTCAACTTTTCACCAATCAACTTTACCACTTGCATGCATCTTCTTTATCAGAACATCTCGTATACCAAGGATCACTAATCTATGCATCGGTGCAAAGCGCAAACCTATTAGGCAAGCTAGTAGCCCCATGTAAGTTCTATTCTACCATGATTGGCCTGCCTAATTGCATATCATTATCGCTTGTTTACTCAAGAGTATCTTGTCCCATCCGAAATCATGGTATAATGGTAGTCACTGGAATAACCCTTTCCCTTTGGCGCAGATTTCTTACTTAGTGCTTAAGGACTAGGCGGTTTTGATAGGTGATGCAGCAACATGTCCTGTCTGGTGTACATGCTATGCCATTTTCAAGACATTAGTGGACCTGATCAGAAGCTTTTGTTGACTTGCGTTAAACACTGCCGCACACGGTTCAGGCTCACAATGATGATGAGTCAGGATTACCCCTAGTTGCCCCTGATCTGATTTGTTGTGTGATCTTTATAACTGTAAGACTACAGGAGCCACCAATTATTGGGCATGGAAAAGGTTCGGAAACTACTTGACAAGGAGATACCTCATACTCCTATATTGCCTCCTGCAGAAGCTCTTCGCACCAACGTTCATCCTGATTGTACAGTGTGGCAGGATTAGCATCCTCCTTGTGCCGCGTGGCCCACTCCATGAACATCAAGAATCCTTCTCTAAACTGAATCTTTTTTTTATAATTTGCGACGGCATTCTAGAATTTGTAAAGGCATTCTTGTCGATAATGACTAGCAATAAAACGAAGAAACTGGAAAAAAGAAAAGGATTAGGAAGCGGCGTACATGCTCAGTTCGAGATTGAGCTGCGAACTCTTCTGCAATGGGGCCACGCCGCCCGCAGTCCGCGGGCACCGCGAGTTCTTGACGAGCCGGCGCAACCGCGGCAGCAAATCCGTCGGAGCAGCTCCGGCCGTGATCTTCGGAAGAGGGTGAGGAGATCCGGAGGAGGCGTCTGATATCTTCGACCTTACGCCGGGGGGGGGGGGGGGGGGGGGGGGGGGGGGGATGGACGGCGGCGGCCGCCGGCGATCTCGCCGGGTGCGATGCCGCTGCCAGGAATATTTCCAAAGCCACTAGCACCATACGAATCCGGAAGCAATGCGGGCAGTGGAAGCGCGCCCATCAATTCGACAAAGCCGAGACGAACGAGCTCACATGGCCGGCAATGGCAGCTTGGTTGGTTGGTAACCAGCCGCGAGATGGTCAGCTTTGTAGCCATTTCTGTTGTTGCTTTGTGCCATGGTTCCGAGAACTGGCACAAATTAACTGTAATCTGTTTTTCCATATCACATTTCGCCGGATTCTGTCAGGTTTGCCATTGCTGTTGCAAGATGGTCATCTGCACTGCACTGACTGGCAATCAGACGATCATTATTTGAGACTTTGAGTTGGTGAGCATACATGCATCCAAGATGTTCCTGTTGGATTCATGTAGTTCAGCCTTGTGATGCAAATGCAATGGAATGTGCGGGCTTGTTTTTGTTTCTCCCCACCCAAAACACATGGCAGGAAATGGTCCAATCCAGCTCTGAATCTGAAACATGCATCCTGGTCTTTCTTTTGTTAGGTTGGAGTGACCAGCACTAGAGCAACTTGCAGTGTCATCTCATCCCATCATACCGATCGTGTCTGCCGAGATCTGCGACAAGGATTGGGTTGTTTTTGTTGCTCATCCCACCGGTGCTACATATTGATGCTAGCAGCACAATGTCCATCAACTGATTGAGTGGCAGACTTTTGGCATGTCAACCATGTTTCCTTCTTTGTTCTTTTCCTTTATTTTTTCCCCCACTCAAGAGAATGGTTTGGCTAGAAGAACATAGTTACCTCGATTGCGATTAATTTGGGCCTTCGGTCAGTCCCCAGTTTCAAGAATATTTTTCTGGGTAACATAGTCTCTTGCCGATGCAAGTGTGCAGCTAATTCAGGTCAAATAAATTACCCGTACAAGTTTTATCTCCTCTTTTTCTGTTGCGATAAGAGTTTTTCTTTTCTTTTTCAGTTTTTGCCATAAGCTTCATTCATGTGGGCATTTGACCTTGATAAGATCTTCATCTTGGTGTCCCTGACAGCGAATAACTCTTTTGTGATCGGGGAAGAAAAACTAGTGCAGCAGCAACAAACGGATCATGAACTGAACATCTGAGCAAGATAAAACCAGAGAAAGAGGAGGATCCTGTGGGCTATGGATGGCTGGATGGCCTGGCCTGCCC
Source organism: Urochloa ruziziensis (assembly GCA_015476505.1). Lineage (NCBI taxonomy): Eukaryota > Viridiplantae > Streptophyta > Magnoliopsida > Poales > Poaceae > Urochloa > Urochloa ruziziensis. The sequence continues at coordinate 4,261,743 of CM027124.1, read as the reverse complement.
CCCTCAATCAGAAGTAGCATCTAGCAAGATTTTCTGCACCTTCTTTTTTTCACTTTTCCTAAAAGTCAACAGCTTTGCAAGTTTCAACTAGAGAACTGCTGTCCAATCTCCAATGCATAAACTGGATTCATGCACTGCACCTTCCAGCAATGCAGGTTGTACAGCGACCTGCAATACAATGTACACTTGGAGGCAGGCAGACAGCCTTTGTTGTTGTAGACAGACATGTACTGCCACTCAGCTCATTGCTCAAGCTCAACTGTGAAAGTATGATTAAAGGCAGCAAGGGTTGACTTGCACCGTTGATCAGGTACTGACACATGGTTCCTGATCGAAAAGAGAAACATTGCAGTTCAGATAATCATATCGAATCATCGATGATCGATAGCACTAGCAGCCACAGTAGTGGACTTTTGGTGCTTGGAAGCTCTTTTTTTTTTATGGAACATTGTTGGTTGTAGTTCCCTGCAAAGAACCTTGGCACTGAAGCAGGATACAGTGGTGAATCAGCTTTCAGCTCTTGCATACGATGCAGATGCCCTTTTTTATCTTTTCATGAGCTGAAACGCAGATGGATTTCCTGCAGCTTTGTTTGGCCAGTCAGTCAGGATAAGCATAAGCTGGACGAACAGGAAGCCGAGGAACACGTGCTCCCATTTTTCTCGGAACCGGATAAGAAAAGAAAGAAACATGTGCTGCTTGACCAAGGAAAGCGAAGCAATTTGCTGACACGCGCTGGAAAATGGCCATTTTCCTTTGTCTGCCTGACCGATCCAGATTGCAGTCTTCTGCAAACGCTGACTTAATTTTTTTTTGATTGATTGAAACGCAATCGAATGCAAATGGGCTGGATGGCCAGCCTTGGCCCAGTCAGGCCCATCATTCATTTCAAGAAACAAAAAGAAAAACACAAAAACCAACTCAATTTAGGCTTAACTGGAGAACCTTTATTTTGTCAAGCTGTGTCCAAAAACACAAAAGGTAAATTTTGTCAAAGACAAATATATTTGTCGCAACGAAAGAAAATTCTTCACTAGCAAACAAAATGGAGGAGCAAAACTTGTGAAGCTGCCAAATACTTATTTTTATGAAGAAAATATTTTTAGCAAACCGATAAACAAGAAAACCAAAGCCACAAGAACACAAGCACGAGTTTGAGGCCCCAAATAATCCAAAAACAAACTGATTTTGTTTGAAAATAGAAAGAAAAGGGAAAACCCCAAACAAAAGGGGAGAGAAAGCAGCTCTCTCTTTTCTGTCCACTGTCTCGTTTCGGCCTCCTCCGCTCTGCCCGTGGCTTCCTCCATGGCAGCCGCCTGCGCCGCTGCTTCGGCCTCCCTCTCGCCGCCGCAATCGACGGCCCAGAGGCCGGCTGCCCAGGGCCGCGTCGTCTTTCCCTGCGCGTCCGCCGGTTCCCGCCCTCGCTCCCTCCGGCTCCGCCCCGCCGGTCTCCGCTCGCCGGCGATCCGCTCCATGCCCCGGGCGAACAAGGTGATTACTTTCTTGCTCTGTGTAGTTCGCTTCGATATGGTTCGGTTACTAGCTACCGTAGCGCAAGGGGAGGCGGGGCACATGTATTGCTTGCTTGCTCAGGTTTGGAGGATTTCCAGACATGGGGCGTATTGTGGGGACTTTCCTGGATAATTACACGACTTATTCCACAGCAGAATTCTTACTTTCTGATTCTTCATTTCAGACTGTGGTGGCAGCGTTGGCTGACCCTCTCAAGGTCATGATAGCAGGGGCACCGGCGTCCGGCAAGGGCACACAGTGTGAGCTCATCAAGACCAAAGTAAGCCATATGTTGAGTAACAGCCTTTTATGTTATTTTACAACTCTTCTCTTCATAATGCCTCATATGATGCGCATGTGCTATGTTCACTGTGTGATGAGGACAACAAACCTTGGCATTCATTCAGTAAGCATTTCTGTGGTTTTTGCAGTTCGGTTTAGTGCACATCTCTGCTGGAGATTTGCTACGGGCGGAGATCGCTGCTGGGTCCGAGAATGGGAAGCAAGCCAAGGAATTCATGGAGAAGGGCCAGCTGGTGCCTGATGAGATTGTAGTCAATGTGGGTGGCTTTTTCTTTCCAATTCTCCATTGATGTGAGTTTAAGTTAATGGCAATGCTCTGAAATAAATAAATTTGGGTTTCTGACAGATGGTTAAGGAACGCCTTCTGCAACCAGATGCCCAGGAGAATGGTTGGCTGTTGGATGGGTATCCGAGAAGCTATTCACAGGCCATGGCGTTGGAAAATCTTGAAATCCGGCCTGATATTGTCATTTTGTTAGAAGTAAGTGCCAGCTACATCAAACCATTGACACATAATCCAAATCATATTCGGCCTTAGACTAATTGTCACCAATGATCTTACTAGTGGTGTGAAATATATTTCTTTAAGCACTGCAACCTAACCTTAAAACAGTGCTATTGGCTATTCTTAGCTCAATGAATGGGTTGTGCAAAATAAATCAAGAAACAACCGTCTTGACTGATTTATCATTGTTTGATTAGATATTGATTAGATTTTTTTTGAGTTACTTACATAAAATGGATGGAAAAAAAATCACATACTGTACCGTCATGCTTCCTCTGCCAAATAAAATGAACTGCAATCCAGTGATTAGAATTTAGGAATGGAAAATTTGTACCTTTAGTTAATTCCTTGCCAATCTAGGTTCCAGATGAACTCCTAGTTGAAAGGGTGGTCGGAAGACGCCTTGATCCTGTCACAGGGAAAATATATCATTTGAAGTATTCTCCACCAGAGAATGAAGAAATTGCGTCAAGGCTTACACAAAGATTTGATGATACAGAAGAAAAGGTATGGATTTATACTGGTTATTGGTAAAAATAATTGCAAACATAGTTGGGTATTTAGCATTCAGCAGGATGCAATTACTTATATAGGTGTTACAGTGTTAGTGCAAAATGAATTTCTTTGGTCTTCTACTAAGTCAAACAATACCAACACATTTTAGCATGCCTCTCTAGCAATTCCTAAAGTATTCAGTGCATATATGTTCAAAGCCACCGGGACACTTGACATTCTTTAGAGTTAAAAGCACCTATCAATGATATATAATTGTATTTTTGTAGTGTGCAAGCCTTTCCTCTGATGGTCAAGGGCTTTCCTAGCTGTTGCCTAGTGGTGTGCTGTGGTTCTTGTTATGGTTTATAATTATATCATATGGTATAGGTATAGCTGATGATATAGTATGATGCTACTTCAATTACGTAATATGATATGATTGAACTTTATCTAGAGCAGCTTGCATATTCTTCTGTCCATCAGATATGTATCATCAGCTGCTTGTCTGTTTATGCAGATTGTGAAAATTAGTGTACTAGATGGTATCATGATTCTCACACATGTTGCTTTTGCCCTCTTGCAGGTTAAGTTGAGGCTGGAGACTTATTATCAAAATCTTCAGTCGTTGCTATCAACATATGAGGATCTCATAGTCAAGGTAGGCTGTCCATTTCTTCTACTGAAACTCTCAGCTCCACCTGTTCTCTCAAGGCTGATGTGCTTCTCTTCTTGATGCTATCTATGGACTATGTTTCATGAAGCTACTCAAGCAGACTAATATGATGTGTGCAGTAACGCAAATAGTTTTTCTTGGGCATGATATTTAGATGTAGTAGCACTTATTAATTGCTCCATCGCCTCTGAGCCATTTGTATATTACATGTTTATCAGTCGCTTTTTGTCCTGTTGTTCGATAAGCTAGTGTTAGTATGGTATTCAGTAGAATCTAATCCAGTGTGCCGTTATCAATTTTGCATGCACTCATAGACTCATAGGTAATATAAGCCTACGTCTGTTGATCCTCCGCTTGCGATTCCATAAGCTTAAGTTTGTTGATTTTCTGCTTGTGGTGCCATATATTGCCGAGCTATACCATGTGATGCGATGACCATGATTTATCCAGTTACTTATCTCTGCAACCAAGCAGTCACTATACCTGCACTTTTGTGTAGTAGTAACCTTGAAACCTTTCCTTGTTCTGTAATTAAGGTGAAAGGAGATGCCAAAGTGGACGATGTGTTTTCCGAGGTCAGCAATCTGCTGAGTTCTAGCCTGGAAAAGAAAACACAAAGTGTGGCCAGTGCATGAGCAAGGGGAAAAGAAGGGGCGCAGGTCAGGCATGCTGTAGTGTAAGCGGTGTCACATGATATGAACTTCTCTCCATGTGGATGTGGTTGGAAGCATAGGGAATTTCGGCTCAAAATTTTACCATGTGTTGCTGTACACGAATGGAAGTGAAGTGACAGCTCATTCTTTTTTATCATTGGCTGATGTACATGTTTTTATTGCTGCCCTGTGAACAACTAAACATAGTACATGTGTTATTTTGACATGAATGACAAACAAGGAAACCAAGTTATTTTTAGGCCGTGTTTAGTTCGCGAAAAGATTTCGTGAAAAGATTTCGGGTTTTGATTTTATCAATTTAGAAGTAGTAAATGTAGAAGAAAAAGGTGGAAAGTTATATGGATAGGTTGGAAATCTCGAGACGAATCTAACGATGGTAATTAGAGGGTAATTAATCCATAATTAGCGGATGGTTACTGTAGCACTACTGTTGCAAATCATGTATTGAGTAGGCTCATTAGATTCGTCTCGCGATTTACAGTCTATCTATATAACTTTTCACCTTTTTCGTTTACATTTAATACCTCATGCATCAAAAATTCTCCTTTGATGTGATGGATGAAAATATTTCGGGTGGGAACTAAACATGGCCTTAGTGGGTTTTTTTGAGAGAGAGAGTCGTAGCGTCTTCGAGGTTTTTGTATACGAATACGTGCACAACCTTGACTCACATCCTCCTCTTGAGCTTGTCTTCCCTGCACAAAGCCGTCTTGAGATTGTTAGCCAGCATGAGCTTAGCATAATAATTACTCGGTCCAACAACAACAATGGTCCGTCAACTTGATGCCCATTTCTTGGAGGTCGATAGCTCTAGCACTTTTGGACATTGGCCTGTGTCCAGCGGATGAGGGGACCCACATTGTTGTTTTGTAGTAGTGGAAGAGGCCAAGAAGATGTGGTGGCCTGTAGCCATTGTGCATTGAGCAGAAATGGTGTCCTGGCCTTTGGGTATCTATTTCCACGGTTCTCCAGCAGGCAGGCAATGAACTCCCTCCACAGGCACCCAATCACTACTACCAGCAGAAATGCTCAAATGCAGAATGGGATCTGGTCCTTGTCACGGCCAATTGGCCAAAAGAGACAAGGCCTATTTCTTGGCTGCTTCGGGACCGTCTGGGTGGTAGCCGACGCGTCGAGGGTCAGGGTCTCTTTTTGACCGTAGATGCGAAATCTTTGTGTTTGAGCGTTTTTTACCCATTTTTATATTTTTATTGGCCTTACATTTTTCTTTTCCCTTTCCAACTCCAAGCAAACTTGACCTCGACAGGTATTTAATTCGAGAAATTACAAACCACTGTTTGTCCAAAATTAATTTAAATCGTTATACGAAACAAGTACAGCTCGTTTGAATGACACTCATGAAACGAAAGAACTGCCTCACTGGAATTACATTACAATTTTGATTATACATTATATTGCACGACTACACCTTGTTATGGAGACCGTCTGGCCTACCATGGCACTCACTGCAGGGGCCTAGAACAGTCAAGTTAACTGTAGAGGGGACCTTATCCTCGATGTATGTTCTGATAGCCATGGCCGCTCTGGGAGCTTCCTCGAGAATACCCTGGCTTATCGGGTGGCATCCTTTGCAACCTTTGTCAGAACACCTAAAACCATATACAGTGTTCAACGAAAGACACTCGAGTGACACTGCATTATTGAGAATATAACATGTGAGCTCGACCAAGCTCTTCGCAGAACTGAACCCCGAGATCTTCACACTCTCGAGGCAGCGGTGATGGTGTTCAGTCATCTGCCTGAATTGTGACGAATCTCCAAAAACAGATTCATGTTCCATACGATCTTGAGATACCTGAAGACGAGAAGAAAATCGAATTAATGGATAGCCACAAAAGAGTGAGCAACTATCTTTAATTTCAAGGATGGAATGAACAAACAGCAGCAGCCTTACATCTAAGATCAAAGACTCCAAGGATGGAGACGCATCAAGGAAAGAAACCAGAGAAAATAATCATAGCATGGGGAGAAGCTCAGTCCTGATGTCAGATGAATGGACAGGTGCTTGAGGTAGAGGAATTTGGACGGCAGCATTGGTGTATTGACCACCTGCACAACAGCTGTATCATCACTACTGTGGTATGTATATATTGCTACTCAACAACACCTGAAGTTTTAAGTGTGTAAGTCTAAAAAAAAGTTTTAAGTGTGTACCTCCTCCCCTGAATGTAAGGCAAGAGTCTCAAGATTTGGCATAGTGCATGACAGCTCAGCACGCGCATAACAAACAACATTGGAACGGTACAGGGTTATGTTCTTCATTTGCGATGTTTCTCCAAGCGAGACTTTTGGAATATTTCCAGTAAGGAAAAAACTCGAGAGATTGGAGCTTTGCTCTCTATAGCCCGCAGCCTCCAACATCCAAAAATCGTCAAGTAGCTGAGCTGCTGCAACTCGGGTATGTTAAGGCAAATTATCTCCTTGCAATCTATGAGGATTAACTGCTTCAAAGCAAGAGAATTGGAAAGAAGGCGCTCTAACTCATCCCCTTAATACGCACAGTGCGCAAATGCAGACTTGTTAGGCTTCTCAGGGGGCCAAGTTCTGCTGTGGGGCGGAAGGTACAAAAACCAAGTTCCAGATACCGAATGGAGTTTCTAACCCATCAGATAAAAATGAGCACGGCAAGCTGTACTTGCATTTAAATGGCATAAGTGTGAGTTCTTCCATCCCTGGTGTAACAGCAATAACAAGCCAACTGTCAAGATATCTGCAGGTGATACCATCTAAGTCAAGCTTCAAAACCTTCAAGCAGCCTGAGTGATTTCGCAGAATGCGGTCAATTATGTCACTTAAATTCCCTCTGCATGCTTTCTAGCCAAGCGTAGCCCTACTCAGGGTGAGATTAGGATGGCATCTCCAGGAATGCAGTAAGGCACGAGACAGGCAAGCAGTACGAGCAGCATCACACAGCGGCAGTAGGGTATGTATATGACGCCAAATGTCCTGCATGCACAGGCATGGGAGGATAAGAGTTGAACATTGGGATCATAAAACCAACTGGTTACTGTAACTGAATAAAGAAAAACAGCAGAGCACATGTCACATGATCTGCCAGACTACCAGTCTACCACAGTTAGCACTCTGCATGGTTGCACGAGGTTCACTGTATTACATATGTTGATAGTGCCAGTGGAATGTAACCATGGCAGATAAACTGGGCATTGCATAAAGGAGTTTCCCCTAATAGTATAATTACAAATTACTGTATTTCTAGGTTGAAAAGAACAGTTACTGATGGCTAACCCTGATTTGAGTTAGAGCACCAAGTCTCAGTGCAATTGTGTCAACCAAAATGCACCTGATGACATTTTATTGTGCAATAACATCATAAATGCATCAAAGAAACCAAAATAACTATGTAATTTCTGCATATGTTATTAGGATTCTAGGTGTGAATTCAGTGCACAAATAAACACAGCGAAAGAAGAACATGCCCCTGCTAATTTAAGAGAAATTCTTATAACTTAGGAAGTCTACTCCTTACCAAGACAGCAGAGGATCTAAGTCTCATGACAGAGTTCTCTGCTAAAGCTAAAACTTGAAACAGTTAAAGCAAAGCCAAGGAGATTGTAGGACTGTAGCAATAGGAGATTTACTAGAATAGTCAGGCGTCATGGTGATATTATGCCTGCAATCCAATTTTTTATGCCACCATACCTCAGGAAGGTCTGGGGTTGAACACATCATCTTGGCAGCTTGAGAATCGTCATCACCATCTTTTGGACAAGGTGAACCCTTTCTTTTGTTCGCTGGAGCAATCAATCCACCTGCAACCCAACAAGCATGCTTATGATAGCCCATCACAGACATGAACATGTAAAATAAAAAGATGAACTCAGCCAGGAAAAAGCAATAATCCCTTAAAAAACCTACTCCCAAAATTATATTTTTGATGGAAAGCAGCCTTGCTTACTAATATAAAAATTGCATTGAATCACATAAAGAAAACAGGGGGCAAGGAAGGCAGTAGCTAAGGGAGATTTTTTTATCCGTAAATATGCATACAGGGTACAGTACTAATTTGGATGTTGACTCCAAAAAAACTAGTTAGTTGGCACACAGTTCTTGTTTTTTCAAGAATTGAAGTTGAAGCAGCAGCGACCGGGGGCGATGAAACTGTGATAGGGGGGCTTACTCGGGTTAGGACTTAGGATTTGTTGCCGGCGGCGCCGCCGCCAGTCGCGCTGCAGGGACATGAGTCGCCGCCGGTCGCGCTGCAGGGTCATGAGCCGCCGCAGCGCCAGCCCCATGTCTGGAGTTGGAGAGGGATCGAGACGAGAAATCAAGTCCGGTTCCGCTTTCACCTTTCCTCCCTCAAACTCCAAAGTCGGAAGTGATTTATATCCAGCTTTGTAAAAATAAAAATAGACAGATATATAGCATCTCCCTCCCGTCCTCCTTGTTTGGTCTGAATTCGAAACGATTTTTTTTAATTCAAAACGAGCAGCGGCTAGCACTAGTAGTGGGGTAGGGAGGGGAGGGGAATAACCTCGGTGTGTTTTTTTTCTGTTCTTAATTAACTGCAGCTAAGTAAATTTGTAAATTTCTTCTTCAAAATAATGCAACCGTTATGCTGATGACCATCTCATCAGTGCAAAGATGACATGAAGATTGGAGCCTGCATTTACCATTACCCGTTTGTTGATAAACGAAGAGCTCATTTCGACAAACGTTTCAAATTGGCACCAAAAGACACATGTATGTGGTGACAAAAAGCAAAATCCAAATGTGAGTTCGAGGAAACTGACCATTGAACAGGCCTGAAAATTCCAGAAACAAACAATCGCTCATCTAAAAGTAGTATAGATTGCACAATTACATCAACACAACTGATATTTCAAGATAGTCACAAAACAAACTGCTATTTCAAGATAGTCACAAAAAAAACTGATATTTCAAGATAAAAAAAGCATGGTTCACCTACAATTAAATTATATATAAAAAACATTGCCTGATTATACAATTTGTGACAAGAACCATCCTGGTCTAGTATGGCACCGGCTGCAGGGCTCCAGAACAGTTAGCTGTACTGTAGAGGGAACTTTGTCCTCAATGTATTCTCTTATAGCCGTGACTGCTCGAGGCGCTTCACTGAGGACACTGTTGCTCATGGAGATGCATCTTTTATCACTTTTCCCGAAACACCTCGGACCGTAGAGGGTGTCCAGTGTCAGACACTCAAGTGACACTGCGTTCTTGAGAATAAAACATGCTAGCTCAACCAAGCCCTTAGCAGAGCTGAACCCTATGATTTCCACACTTTTGAGGCAGCAATGCTGGTGTTTCAGGCATCTTCCTCAATGTGAGGAACTCCAACAGCCGATTCATGCTCCCATACATTGCTGAGTCACCTGAAGATGAAAAGGAAATAGAATCAATAGATATCCAAAACATAGTGCCCAGCTATCTTTAATTTGCAGGATGTAACGAACGAACAACACTGGCCTTACATTCAAGATCAAAGTTTCCAACGAAGGAGACGCAAGAAGGAAAGAAACCAGAGAAAAATAATCATAGGATGGGGAAAAGCTCAATCCTGATACCATATAAATGGTCAAGTGCTTGAGATAGAGGAACCTCGGTAGCAGAATTGGCGTATGACCACCTGCACAACAATATATGACATGATTAATGTAATATGTTTATATTGCTGCTCTACAACACCTAAAGTTTTAGACTTAACTCCTCATCTGAACTTAAACAAGAGTCTCAAGATTTGGCATTGTACACGACAGCTCAGAACGAGCATAACAGACAACGTTTGAACGGAACAAGGTTAGGTTCTTAATTCGCGATGTTTCTCCAAGCGAGACTTTTCGAATCTCTCCACTAAGAAAACAAATTGGAGAGATTTGGAGCCTTGCTTTCTACAGCCCGCAGCCTCCACCATCCATAAATCTTCAAGTAGCTGAGCTGTCTGCAACACACAAGGTACCTTAAGGCAAATTATCTCTTTGCAATCTATGATGACCAACTGCTCCAAAGCAAGAGCTTTTGGAAGAAGGCACTCTAATTCATCCCCTGTAATACGCAGAGTACAACAGATGCAGACTAGTAGGCTTCTCAGGGGGCCAAGTTCAGCTGTGGGGCGAAACGTACAGAAGCCAAGTTCAAGATATCGAATGGAGTATCTGACCCCATCAGAGAAAAGTGAGGATGGGACGTTGTACTTGTGTCTAACTGGACTAAGAGTGAGTTCTTCGATCCTGCTGTAACGCAATATGACGCCAGCTGTCAAGATAACGGCAGGAGATACCATCTAATCAAGCTTCAAACCTTCAAGCGGCCTGAGTGATTTCTCAGAATGTGGTCAATTTTGTTACTCAATCCCCTCTGCATGCATGTTCCTTCGAGCGAACTATATCCCTACTCAGGCTGAGGTTGGGATAACACTCCAGGAATGTAGAAAGGCGCGTGACAGGCAAGCAACACGAGCAGCATCATGCATCGGCATTAGGGAATGTATATGGTGCCAGATGTCCTGCATGCAGAAGCATGGGATTAAAATTGAAATCCTAAAGCTAAATGGTTAGTTGGTTACCACAACCAGAGAAATAAAAACAGTAGAACACATGGTCTACCCAAGGTAGCTCTCCACATGGTTGCACAATGCTGCTTTATTACATAGGTAGATATTGCAGAAGGCACGTAAACTAAGTGTTGCTAAAAAAGTTTTTCCATAACTTACTAGTGTATTTCTAAGGGGAAAGGGACTATTGCTGATGGCTATCAGTCTATCACTGATTAACTACTATGAACCAAAATATTGAATTATGTGCAATTTCATCAACCATAATGAACAGGAAGATGTTTATTGCGCAATTGCTTGTCACAAATAAATGAAGCACAGAACCAAATAATTATTGTGTTTCTGCATATCATACAAATAGTACACCTGAATACCTAGAGTCCTAGACAAGTGACAAAAGAAACAAGAAATGCAATGTGAGCAGTTTTGAGTTTGTACGACAGACATCAACCTTTGTACAGTTGATGAAAGAGATAAATAGTCAATATAATCACCATGAAAATACATGGGATCCAACCACCCATTTATTTCAGAGTTTAAGTAGCAAAATAGCAAAAGCAATGTCCTAAAATAATTTGTGAATCCAGTGAAAAAGACTGATCAACCTTTTCTTTTCTATTTTTCTAGAATGAATATGTCCATCAAGGCTTGCACATTAGTGGACGACTAACATACCACTTATGCTAAGCTATCAAGGCTGGTCATTTTTTTTCTGATTCTTCTAGAATGAAGATGCATAATTGACAGGTTTAAGCACATAATTGCTTGGCATGTCTACACATTTCTTGTATTAGGATCACAAGTTACCGTAGTTGAACTTTTGAGTAAATAGAACTTAACGATACCGACCACGCGCCCACATCATATAACCCAAGCCGACCTAAAAAGAAGCCATATTATCAATCGCACCTTCTCAGGAAGCTAGAAACAGTTTAAATTTATGTCAAGTGCATCCAAACAATGGGATCTGACAGTGATTTGACAAACCCACATGCTCTTAACACGTATTTACAGGCCAAGGTATAATTGCAAACTCGATCTGCTGAACAACAAACAAGATATATAACTGCAATTAGATTAAAGCTTCTGGTGGAGCTGCTACTTTAACTGTTTCTTTCTGCAACGGCTGGTACTATCAACAGGAGATCTGCTATTTTGCCTATTGATAATATTTTGCTAGCTTAGTCTCAAGAATGTGTGGTTAGAGCCATTATGGTGATATTATTCCTGCAATATAAGCCTTAAATAATCAAAATCTATGCCTCCATACCTCTGGAAGCTCTGGGTTTGAACTTCTCACATTTTTGACAGTTTGAGAATCACATCACCATCTCTTTTGACAGGGTGAACCCTTTCTTTTATTCTCTAAAGCAATCGATCCACCTACAACCCAACAAGTTTCGTTATGATAACCCATCCTAAACATGATCTTTTAAAAACATAGAGGGAAAAAAAAACCCCAACTCAACAGGGAAAGCAACAATATCTAGAAATCTCCTCCCAAAATAATATTTTTTCAGGAATCATTCTAGCTTATTGGAGACACAATGTTCCCCAGAGAGAAGGCAGGGGAAGAAAGGACTAGCTATATTACCTCCACTAACTCTGAACATGTACCCCTTTTATAATGAACAAAAATGACTATAGGGGTTAAAAGAAGCTCGGTTGGGACCTACCTACCTGAAACTAGAACACTCAAGTGACAGTTTGAGCTGAAACGAGAACAATTTTAGGTTTCCAGCCCTCACAGAATCTGCTAAAAATCAGCTTAGCTGCACACCCACCTAAACAAGATGAGGCTTTTTTTCCCATGTAAAGAGAGGGGGGGCATTACTGAATTTTTTGCCGCCGACGCCGTTTGCGGGTTCGCGCTGCAAGGACATGAGCTCGCTGGCCGCGCCAGCACAGCCCCATGGATTTTGACGACCAATACCTCCTTTTGCCTCCCTTCTAGAGGGATGGAGCCGAAGAATCAACTCCGATTCCGGCTTCCACCTCACCTCCGTCGGAAAGTCGGAAAGTGATTTCTTTCTATCTTTAGTATAAATAAATATATCCCACACACGAAATATATAGCATCTGATCTCCCTCCAGCCCGCCGTGTTTGATCGTGGTTTCAAACTCTAATTTCGTTGCCTAACAACCAAAAAAACTCTAACATTTCGTTGGAATCCGACGAGGGCGCGACTGGGCGCCGCAGACGCGGCCCCCCGTCGGTCGCCGCACACCCTTACCCTGCCACACATCACCCACAACTCACCTGTCGCCATCGCGGGTCCCACGAGGAGAGATTTTGAAAAAACAATTCGTATTTCACAAACCGAAGATCCAAATCAAATTTCGATTGCACTATTATATTCTCTTACGACGAGAGTTTCCAAACTAGACCACACTGACTATGTTTAAGATTAAAAAATTAAACATTAAAATAATTAATCTGATTTTAAGCCACAAACACAAAACATCTACTCTATGGTACAAAAATATCTAAAAAGAACAATATATTATTGAAGGCGGAACAAATCATGGAACAAAAACGTGAAACAAAATATTAATCAGGGGAACAAAAATGCATACGTATGAAAAAATATATATACATGTAGAACAAGTGTATATGACAAATATTGGAACAAAAATATATACAGGAAGAACAAATATTGTACGCTGGAACACTGATATAACTTTGGGAACAAATGATGTCTCATGATACAAATTATATTAGAATTATCTTCAAATAAGGAAGCCACACTATGGGAGAGAATACGTAAAAAATTAAGGTGGAACAATATAAAAGGAACAAATATTTATACACCGAGAACAAAATATCCAAACTTGAGAAACAAACAATTATATACAAAAGAATATGAAAAGGTCCCTTGAAGAATTTAATGAATACTATAGAGACAATCAAAGCCGCACGTGAAACACTGACATGTACTTATATGAGCTATAAGATATGAAAAAGATGAAAAAGAAGCACAATCATTAGATAAAAAATAAAATAAAAATGGAAAGAGAAAAAAATAAGATAGATGAAAAATGAAATGAAAATTAAGACTACACCATACTTACAACGCAAAAGAAACACATGAAACACTGACATGCACTTTATAAATAAAAAAAAGATAAAAAGAGAAGCATAGTCATTAGACAAAAAGAATAAAATAAAAATGAAAAATAAAAAAATAAGATAGATGAAAGAAAAGAAAAAAACTAAGACTACACATACCTCAAAAGAACCGAAGAAAGCCAAAAAGGGGAAAAAAGAACAGAACGCAAAAAAAACGAGAAGGAACGAACTCTTCTACAAACAACAGGCTGGCCCACATAACTGATCGGTACGAACTTGGCCCACATACCTGATCGGGTACGGACTTCCTTCCACGCGTCGCGGGTGCAGGGTACGCTGGACGGCGGCCGTCCGGCTCTGCGGTGAGTGCATACGCGCCGCATATGCGGCGTACAGTACTTCCGATCAGACGAGGCTCGAAAGAAATCGCGCGGGGGCACTGCTTTCGATTCGAATGGGGAACGGAAATGTTGGCAGAGCAAACCCTAGCTATTTTTTACCCTAGAAGCGTGCCTGTGATGGGCCGGCCCAAGGTCTGTAGCAGTTTTTCCAGCGGCTACGAATTCCTGATCTGTTCACAACATTTAGCTGGCAGTGCCCCCCCCCCCCACAAAAAAAAATGTGTGGCTAGAGCCACTATGGCAAAATATACTTCCAATATTAGCATTCCACCATCAAAAGTTTATGCTGCCATACCTCTGTAAGGTCTGGGATTGTACGTCTCATTATTTTGGCAGCTTGAGAATCACCGTCCCCGTCTTGTTGACAGGGTGAACCCTTTCTTTTATCACTGAATCCGTGCCTCCTTGTGGTATCAACACGACACGTTTTCTTATATATATGAGGGGGGAAAAACGACACGCCATCCCTCAAATCGAATCAAAAAGCTCCCCCTCGAATCCTTTGAGAGAGTGTCCAACTCCAAAGGAACATTTCCCTTTCGAGACCTATTCCTCAGGGAAAAACGGTACGAATATACAGCAGGACAATTTAATCCATGTTTCAGCCAGACTGTGAGCTATTAACTGCTCTTGTATTTGTAGATAATTCCCTCTTATCCTGCTACATACATAATACTTTATTCGCAGCTAATGTATTATTCGAACCAGAATCTAGATTCTTTCGTAAATCATGTGTTTGGAAGAAAATATTCCTTCCAACAAATGATTTTGCAGAAGCTATAACCTCTTATTTGTTTTCTATAAATTTTTATTTCTTTAATTCCTGGTGATCTTAAAATTTAATCTTTCCTTTGGTCTCAGTGCCGCTGTAAAATCAAGCTAGCCCTTATTTGAGTGAATAGTTATAATGTAATAACTACGACATGAGCAAACTCAATTGCCTTTGGTCTCAGTCAGCCAATAACAATGAGACATGAGAAAAATCAATTGCCTCGCATTTAGCTGAGGTACCATCCTAACATTTTTGTGGAACAAAATACAGGCACAGCTGTGGTTGCTAGTACTATGGAGCTGAGCACAAAAGTCCATACAAGACATAAGAAACAGAGTTGTCTTGTAGTTGTTACCTGCCGAGCATCAAGACTGGAAACAGCTGCTCATTGCAAACACTGGCAGAGTTTTGAATAACAGCATCAGCAAGATCTGAAATCTGCACAACCTTATGAACGCATCCGTCCCCAGTTCTTGATGCTGGATTCTAAAGTTTTGATGTGTTCACTCAATAACTGAACGGGGAAGGCATCAGAGCAAACTTGACATGACAAAACAACAATCAGCAGCAGTGCAGCACAATTACAGATGCCAGGAATATCGATTAAATCAAGACAACAGAAACCATATTAGGAGAAACAATACCTAACAGCAATAGCTAGAAGGCTCTTTACTCAACTGCCCATGCTCAATAGTCGTCTCATTCACATAACAGTATAGGGATTCAGCTATTCAATTGGCCTACTCGACTCTGCAGATTCAAAGAAGAGGGAGCATTAAAAGAAGATTGATCACCATGAACCATTACACTGACAGAGTTGCAGTGACATGATAAGCAAACGTCCATTCCTGCTTTGTTATATGGATCACCAGCTTTTTCTACACACGCTAGAGGAACTCCACGAGCACTGAAAAATATTATAGCCTGCAAGTTGATTTCTCACTAGAATATTTACTGTTCCCAAGAACTCAGCAATTGAAACAAATAAATGTAAAATTTGAAGCCTTAGACATTTTTTTTGCCAATAGAAGCCATCTTTGCTCAAACATTAACAGATTATTTGAGGAAAAGGAAAGCTACCTTTCAAAAGAGAGGATTTTCTTCATGTCTAAAAAAGCTAAATCTTCTAACATTTTTTTCTTTTGAGTTATCTACCTTTTTTAGCAGTTCCAGAAGAGAACATTCTCAAGGTGCTATGTTAAAGATGAGCATATCACTAAAAAACTAATTAGGAACAAAATGAATGAGAACTCCGGCCTAATACATGTTCCTTTTTATAAGCATTGGCCCCACAGCTAGGACAGATGGAAATGTACTTGTTTGAAGAAAAAGTAAAAACCTGTATCACCAACACTTCTTAACAACATATAAGCCTTGTATGATGACAGATAACCCGTAAGCCGTAAATAAATGTGCAGAAAGTTCAAACATTAGCTTTTTCTATTAACAAGAGCACAAGTACTTCAAAGCTCAAGCCATGGTTCTTACTTGTGGGGTTCTGGAAATTTTGTCAATCAAAGTTGACATGGCCTTACATCTTCATGTGATACTCAGAAGGCATAGCTGTATATTGCATATGCACAACATCTCTC